>CM076572.1:1382748147-1383077763 GCA_034641835.2 Pinus albicaulis
TTCATTAAATATATATCCGATAATTAAAAGCGCATTCAGGAGCGTCGATAAATTGTAAATATTCCAAGAGTTTTAGCAAATACGAAAGTTTGGCAAGTGTATTATAGTTGAAAGTATCGCATAGTTATCTTCCTTTTGTGCAAAATTACACTATAACAGTTTAGTTCTTATCCTTTTTTGCAAAATTAAATTATTAAAGTAGGATGAAATAAAGTAACTCCACTGATTGCATATATTTTTAACTATAATTTTGATATTTACCTTGTAAAACGTTTTTATTTGAAAATAACTCTCCTAAACTGCTACGTGTACCATTATGAACCCTTGATTTGGATGTTAGACAATTGAAACAATGTCTACCTTAAGATTATATACTGTTATTATTAATCAGTTGCAAAAGAAAACTGTTTTAGAAATAATCGTGTCAAAAGCAATTTTAATCTAACACAAAAACTTCAAGGCTGTAAAACCCCGCACTCCCATATGATAATCTGGTTGTGTATTTAGCGGGCTTGGAGTTTAATTCGAATGCTTCGTTTTTCCCCTTTGTCCTTGTTTAAATATGTTCAACGTCTCTTGTCATCATATTTTCAATAATATTATTGTGCGTTACTTCTTATACGCACTCCGCCATGTCTATTATCTCAGGCTTGGAGGATTTCATCGATGGTAAGTATTTCAATCTTTTCTGAAAGAAAGATTCTGGGTTATTAATGGGTTAATTTTAATGTGGTTTGGTGTATACTGTTTTTTGTTCTGTTGCATGTTTGAGATATTTGAATTTCTATGCTGTATGACTGGACTAACTCTACCCAGTGACCTGTGATGGAATTTCTTTTAGTTGCAAAAACAATATTCGTCATTACCAACGATGGTCGTAACATAGTGGTAATGGGACTGTATTGTGTGCTACTTCTTATACGCACTCCACACGCGCTCGACCATGTGTATTATCTCAGGCTTGGAGGATTTGGTCGATGGTAAGTATTTCAATCTTTGCTAAAAGAAAGATTCTGGTTTATTAATGGGTTAATTTTAATGTGGTTTGGTGTATACTATTTTTTTGTTTTGTTACGTGTTTGAGATATTTGAATTTCTATTCTGTATGACTGGACTAACATATTTGAATTTCTATTCTGTATGACTGGACTAACTCTGCCTGGTGACTTGTGATGAAATTTATTTGAGTTGCAAAAACAATATATGTTATTACCGACAATGGTCGTAACATAGTGGTAATGGGATTGTGCATTGCCTTTAGTTTCATGTTTGTCGAAATGTTAACTTCAACTGCCGGAATGTACATCCACAATAGAGGCCATGTAGAAGTAGTTCACTGCTCTGCAAATAGCCACTTTCTAATTTTGGTTTTATGTTTTCAACCACGACCGCTTTCTATTTTGAGGAAATGTTTGTTTCGGGCTTTTAAAGCCCTCACAGTCTAAAATAGGTTGATCGTTCGTTTTTTGTTTTCACATGGGAACCAAAGGTTTTTTTAAGTTTTATAAGTGGGCCAAGTATTTTTTGTGGTCCCCATTTCATTTGCAATTGCAAATGTTTTTGTTTCATGTCTTGTTGATGGGAAGTCCGTCGTGATGCGATGTTGCGATATCGCACATCGCATATCGCAATGGTCAAGAGTTTTATGCCATCGCAATTTTTACCGCCGATGTTGCGATGTGATGTGGTCCATGCCACCATCGCACATCGCGCATCACCAAACCACCATTCCGCCCATCTGTATATGTTATTTTTCAAGGTTTATCGACAATGCGATGTGGCGATGTTGATGTCGCTCATCGCACATCATACAATCGCTCATCGCAATCAGAAGTCACCATTTGTCCGCTCATCCAAAGTGTGTTATCCATCGATGCGATGCGCCGATGTGATGTGGTCCCCATATTGCTCATCGCGCCATCACAATATCGCTCATTGCCAGTATCAAAGTTCATTTCACCAAAGCCATTCGTTCTGTCGACCGCCTATGTGTCGATATGGTCCCACTTCCAAGTGGATCAATCGCATCATTTTGCGTTTGTTTTCTGCATGATGTCATATTCAAATTTTGGTACGCGAATTTTGTATAGAATCCAGTTCATATTTTGATTTCAATTCTGGGGGCCCAGCACCAGCCGATCGAAATGCGTTTGCAATCGTTTTGAGCTCGCTAACGCAGGGGCGTTTTGTAACGCGAAAAGAATGCATCGCAGTTTAATTTTTTTTTTTAAGTCCGAAAGTCTGGGCCCATAGGTCTATTGAACTTTTGTTAAAATTTTAATGTTCCGACAGTGTATTAAGTTTTTTGTTTAAACCTTTTATATTTTTTTTACATTTTGTTTTTTAAAATGTCGCGCCACATATATGAAGTGAAAGGTCCATAGGCTCATTGTAATAGACAGAACGCTGCGTAGTGAGTAAAAAAAAGGCCCACAGGCAGATAAAAAGAAAACACAGTTACAGAGCACTGTATGTGCGATTTGTAAGAGATAGAGAAGTTTTGGTGAGCACTGCATCGGTAGAAGTATTCGACACATTTTGTAAATTCCTCCAGAGAGGAAGAATTCCATCATTTTGTAATAGTTTATTTTGTTAATTAAATAGAAACAGTTTGTGCAATATCTATCTAGTAGTAAGAAATTTTTTTAAATCTCTGTGTTATAGAGGAGACTCTCTTGTTCTCCCTGTTTGTTTGGAATATTCAAAAATTCCAACATGGTATCGGAGCTTATCCAGGCTCTTTGAAGGTGTCAAAGAAGCTAAAGGAAGAAGAAGGATTTGTTGCAGCAGTTCACCAACAGAACTCCAGCAAGCCCAGCAGAAGATTAAGTCCAGGTATTTCTAAAAAGAAAATAGAGTTGTTGTTTTGTTTAAAAGAGCAGTCCTCAGAGACAGAGTTTTGTCTTTTAAAGAAGGAAAGACAGTTTAAAAAAAAAAAAAACACAGTCAATTTTATTTCAGAGTTCAGTTTATAAGTAATGGTTGGACCAAGCACCAGTATGAGTATTGGAAATACTCAGCTTCCACAATTCAATGGGAAGAACTATGATTATTGGACCATTACCATGAGAACCTTGTTTGCCTCCCAGGACTTATGGTAATTTGTAGAAGATGGTTTTGAAGAACCAGTAGATGAACAAGAGTTTAATTTCTTAACACAGGAAGAGAGGGATCTGCTGAAGAGTAATAGAAAGAAGGACTCTAAAGCCCTCTTCTATCTCTATCAAGAAGTACATGAGAGTATGTTTCAAAGGATAGCAGCAGCTAAGAGATCCAAGGATGCATGGGATACTCTTAAGATAGCCTATCAAGGTGTCGAGAAAGTGAAGACAACAAAACCACAATTGCTAAGGAGAGATTTTGAAACTCTCTATATGAAAGAGTCTGATAACATAGACTCATTATTCACACATGTGAATGGGATGGTAACACAGATAAGGTCTCATGAAGAGACACTTGAATAAATAAGGATAATGGAGAAACTATTGAGGAACCTACCCTCAAGGTTTGATGTTATTGTAACCACCATTGAAGAGACAAAGGATCTCTCAAAGTTCACAGTAGATGAACTTCATGCATCACTAATGACTCATGAACAGAGATTGGGAAGATTATTTAAGTTACCCATATTTGGAGCATCCCTTCAAGACCTAGATGCCTTTTGGAAGAGGAAGAGATCAAGGCAGAGGAAGAGGAATAGGAAGAAGCCAGAACAGAGGAGGGAAAAACAGCCCTTCACATTCACATGGAAGGATCAACAGTCAGAATCAAAGCCAAGGCCAAAGCAGCAACCAGCAAGGTGGACATCAACGTGCTCATGGACAAAGGTATGACAAATCCAATGTCTAGTGTCATTATTGCAAGAAATATGGGCACTATGCCAATGAATGTAGGAAAAAGAAAAATGACATGAATAATAGGGAGAATGCTAATGTAGCAAGAGAAGGAAAGAACCCAAAGAATGTGCTATTAACATGTAATGTAGCACAAGATAGGCAGGATGATGTATGGTTCTTAGATTCAGGCTGCAGTAATCACATGACTGGAAACATAACAATATTTTCCAATCTTGATGAAGAAGTTAAATCTAAAGTAACAACTAGAACTGATACTAAGATATCTGTCAAGGGAAAAGGTAGAGTAAGTATCTGTGCAAGAAATGGTGAGCATAAATTTGTGCCAGATGTATACTATGTTCCTGGCTTGAAATGTAATATTTTGAGCGTTGGGAAGCTCATTAACAAAGGTTACAATGTATTTTTTTAAAATGATGTGTGCACAATAATGGACATACCTCCAAGCAAGAAGGTTATTGTTGAAGTGCAAATGACCAGCAATAGAATGTTTCCACTCAAGATTAATACTGACTTGAAGGGAAAAGGAAAGAATGTAGCATCTGTAACTCAAGAAGTCTTTCAGAAGGAAGTGAAAGATGAGAATTGGTTATGGCACTTGAGATTTGGACATCTTAATTTCAGAGGTATGAATTTGATGCATAGAAAAGTAATGGTAAGAGGACTACCATTGATAGAGAAGCCAGACAACCTATGTGAAGGTTGCATATTAGGCAAACAACACAGAGAAAACTTTCCATCAGGAAAGAGCATATGGGCAAAAGCACCCTTCGAAATTATCCATTCAGATTTATGTGGGCTGATGCAAACATTATCAATATCGGGCAACAATTACATGTTGACCTTCATTGATGATTTCAAAAGGAAATTATGGGTTTATTTCTTAAAATATAAAAGTGAAGTGTTTGAGAAATTTTTCCACTTTAAAGCTCTAGTAGAGAAATAGAGTGGGTAGCATATCAAAGTCTTAAGGAATGATAGAGGAGGTGAGTACATCTCAAAATAATTTCCGCGTTTTTGTAGATAAAATGGCATACACAAGAAGTTTACAACAAGGTACACACTGCAGAAAAATGGAGTTGTTGAAAGGAAGAATCGAACCATCATGGAAATGGTGAGAAGTATGCTAAAGGAAAAACATTTTCCAAATGAGTATTGGGCAGAAGCTACAAATTGTGTTGTGTATATTTTAAATAGATGCCCAACAAAAGCAGTAATGAATAGAGTTCCAGAAGAAGCATGGGGTGGCAGAAAACAAGGAGTCACCCATATGAGAGTTTTTAGGTGTGTGGCCTATGCACACATTCTAGATCAGCTAAGAAAGAAGTTGGACAGTAAGGGGGAGAAGTGCATCTTCCTTGGAAATTGTGAAGAATCCAAGGGATATATATTGTATAACCCATTCACAAAGAAGTTTATTATAAGCAGAGATGTTCAATTCATAAAAGAAGAAGCATGGGATGGAAGCATTGAAAAAACACTCAATGTTAAAAGCTGTTTGTCTCATGATGAAGATGAGGAAGATGTGGCTGAAAATAACAGCTCATCGGTAGCACCACCTCCACTAACACAAGGACAGAAAGGGACACCTCAAGAAGGAGTAAGAACACCCTTGAGAAGAAATAAGAGTGCTTCTCCAAGCACACCAAATGGAGTAGATTTGAGTGCTACTTCAAGCACAAGTACACCAAATGAAAGAGGAACAAGATTAAAAAATATTAATGAAATTTATGAGCAAGAGACAGAAAATGAAGGTATGAACTCCTTATTTGCTTTATATTGTCATGTTGATGATCCTATTCATTTTGAGGAAGCCATAAAAGATAGAAAATTGATAGAAGCCATGGATGAAGAAATTAATACAATAGAGAAGAACAAAACATGGGAATTGGTAGATCTCCTAGAAGGAAAAGAAGTCATTGGAGTTAAATGGGTCTACAAGACCAAGAGAAATGTTGAAGGTAAAATTGAAAGGCACAAGGCCAGACTTGTTGCCAAAGGATATAAGCAACAACATGGAAGATATTAAGAGGAAAATTTTGCACCTACTGCAAGAATGGAAACAATGAGAGTAGTGTTGTCCATAGCAGCAAAAAACAAATGGAAGGTTTAACAAATGGATATAAAATCAACATTTTTTAAATGGAGTGTTAATGGAAGAGGTTTATGTTGAACAACCTCTAGGCTATGAGAAAAAGGGCCAAGAGCACAAATTTTGCAGATTGAAGAAAGCTCTTTATGGGCTGAAGCAAGCACCAAGAGCATGGTACAGTGGGATAGATTCCTATCTACTGGAGGATGGATTTGAAAAATGTGAAGGAGAACACACATTATACATCAAATAAAAATATGGTAAGATGCTCATTGTTGTGTTATATGTTGATGATGTGATATTCATAGGTAATGATGATTACCTCATTGAAAATTTTAAAACAGTCATTGAAGATGAATTTGAAATGACTGATATGGGATTGTTGAGATACTTCTTAGGAATAGAAGTAGAGAAAAATGAAAATGGGATTTTTATCTCAGAAGCAAAATATGTTAATTAAGTTTTGGAAAGATTTAATATGAAATATTACAATGCAGCAATTACTCCCACAGTAATGGGATTGAAATTGAGTAAAGATGACATCAGCAAGGATTTTGTTCCTAGTTTGTATAAGAGCATAATTGGTAGCCTCATGTATTTGACTGCAACTAGGCCTGATATTATGCATGCTGTTACTTTGATTTTCAGATTTATGGAGAGGCCAAAGGAAGCACATTGGCAAGCAGCAAAAAGAATTCTGAGGTATGTGAAAGGAACTAAAAAGTATGGTATTTTGTATACTAATTCAGAAAATTCTAAATTAATTAGATATACTGACAGTGATTGGGCTGGAAGTATTGATGACCGGAAAATTACTTCTGGTTATGTTTTTCATATGGGTTCAGGAGCCATTTCATGGGCTTCTAAGAAATAACCTATTGTAGCATTATCTACAACAGAGGCAAAGTATGTGGCAACTGCAACAACAGCGTGTCAAGCAGTTTGGATGAGAAGAATGTTGAAGAATTTGTGTCAATAATAGGTAAAAGGGACAATGATTTATTGTGACAATAGCTTAGCTATTGCATTGTCAAATGATTCTGTGTTTCACAAAATAACGAAACACATTGGTGCCAAGTTTCACTAAATCAGGGAATTGGTGAATAATGGAGAAATTGTTTTACAACACTATAAAACAGAGAAACAGTTTGCTGATATACCGACAAAGCCATTGGGGCAGAAAAGTTTTGAATATCTGAGAAAATGAATGGGTATGACAGATAACCCAGCAGTTGAACTTAAGGGGGAGTGTTGAAATGTTAACTTCAGCTGCTGGAATTTACATCCGCAGCAGAGGCCATGCATAATCAGTTCACTGCTCTGCGAACAACCGCTTTATAATTTTGGTTTTATGTTTTCAACCACGGCCGCTTTCTATTTTGATGAAATGTTTGTTACGAGCTTTTAAAGCCCTCACAGTCTAAAATAGGTTGACCATTCTTTTTTTGTTTTAACACGGGAATCGAAGGTTTTTTTAAGTTTTATAAGTGGGCCAAGTCTTTTTTGTGGTCCCCACTTCATCGCCCATCGAAAATGTTTTTGTTTCGTGTCTTGTTGATGTGAAGTTTGTCGCGATGTGATGTTGTGATATCACACATCGCATATTGCAACGGGCAAGAGTTTTATGCCACCACAATGTTTACCGCCGATGTTGCGATGCGATGTGGTCCCTACCACCATCGCACATCACACATCACCAAACCACTGTTTTGCCCATCAATATATGTTATGTTATGAGGTTTATCACCGATGCAATGTGGCGATGCCAATGTCGATCATCACACATCGCGCAATTGCTCATCGCAATCGCAAGTCACCATTTGTTCGGTCATCCGAAGTGTGTTATCCGTCGATGCGATGTGGTGCCCACATCACTCATCACGCCATCACAATATCACTCATCGCCAGTATCAAAGTTCATTCCGCCAAGGCCATTCGTTCTACCGATTGTCGATGCGCTGATATGGTCCCACTACCATGTGGACCAATCACGTCGTTTCGCGTTTGTTTTCTGCATAATGTCATCTTCAACTTTTGGTAGACGAAGTTTCTATATAATCTGGTTCATATTTTGATGTGAATTCCACTGGCCCAGCACCAGCCAATAGAAATGCGTTCAAACTTGTTTTGAGCTCGCTGAAGCAGGGGTGTTTTGTAAAGTGAAAATGATGCAACACAGTTCAATTTTTGTTTGAAGTCCGGAAGTCCGAGCCCACAGGGCTATCGAACTTTTGTTAAAATTTTATGTTCCGACAGTGTATTAAATTTTTTGTTTAAACCTTTTATATTTCTTTTACATTTTGTTTTTTAAAACGCCACACCACATATATAAAGTGAAAAGGCCCGTAGGCTCATTTTAATAGACAGAACGCTGTGTAGTGAGTAAAAAAAACACCCGCATGTAGAGAAAAAGAAAACATAGTAACAGAGCACTGTATGTGCAATTTGTAAGAGACAAAGAAGTTTTAGTGAGCACTGCGTCTGTAGCAGTATTTGACACATTTTGTAAATACCTCCAGAGAGGAAGAACTCCATCATTTTATAATAGTTTGTTTTTTTAATGAAATAGAAATAGTTTGTGTAATCTCTGTCCAACAGTAAGCAAATTTTTTAAATCTCTGTGTTGTAGAGGAGACTCTCTTGTTCTCCTTGTTTGTTCGGAATATTCAAAAATTCCAACAATGTTAATAGGGATTTTATGTTTGTGGACCTTATAGAGCTAAGTAACCCATTGAAGGAAAAAATATGGGCTGCACGGTATATTGAAAGGATATGATCAGGCCACCAATCTCATTATGGATGAATCTCATTAGCGGGCCTATTCCACTAGGGTATGCACATATGTTTCTTATTTTTTCTTTTTCTTTTAAATATTAAATTTTAAATAGGTTTTAAGCTATTTAAAATTATACATTCAAATAGGTTATGCATCAAGTTCTGCTATCGCACCATAAGAGCATATCAGAGCGTGGATTAATTAGCTCTTTTTGGCACTGAGTAGTAAAACGACAAATTGTGACTCAATAAAAAGAAGTTTAAGGGTGACGACAACAAAATTAAGCTACTCAAGTATGGAAAACCCTAACTTGTGTTGCGTGCTATAAATCATACAAAATTAAAGGGTAAAGTGCAGGTACTGGAAACTATCTTTATTTTCATTTATTTAAATTTCTTTCATCTGTCTCCATCCAGGATTCCATGCTTTTTTCTTACATATTTTTCTTCAGTGGCTACAAGTTACTATGAAGACTTGATGCATGAGCATCTAGAATTAGCAAGTAATGTGATTTTTTTGTTCACATGTTGTGGCTAATCCAAGAGGAATAAACATTAGTATTAATATTTTATTATCTATTTATTTATGAGAGTAGTTAGTTGTTTTGTATTTTTTAATTAATTAGGAACAAAATTAAAAATTGGTTTCTTTCCCTGCGTGGAAATAGAGCCAAAGTAGGGATAAACACTTAAAAATAGGGAGGTATTGATTTGTTGGAAAAATTTGAGAATAAATCTATTCTAAGAGGAATAGTTTCATATTCAAGTATAAATAATAGGAAAGTAGAGAGGAAAAACCAAGAGAGCGCCAGTGTGAAGACTACAAATGCAAAGGGGCAACTAAAGAAATATTTGGCCCATGCAAATCAATATAGTTATTATTTTGCCATTACATGTTTTCTTTTGATTATTGACTCTGAAATTATATATGCGCAATATATAAGATTTTTAATTGCAGGAACAAGTATGTAAAGGGGGAAGACTTTGATTAAACCAACCACGAGTTGCATAGACGGAACGTGGCAAAGGGATCAGTTGACTTCGGCATAGAGTGGCAGTCATGTACTGTAAGCTGGAACATAGTTCTAAATGTCGGAACTAGAGAACGATTAGACTGTGAACGTGGAGACCGATTGAGGAAGCAGAATGCGATGGGTAGATTCAAACCTAAATACATCTCCAACCGGCATTGACATCTGCCAAACGTTTCTGTAGGAAAACCACTATGAAGCACGAGTTTTCTAACAGTGATTGCAAATGCCGATTGAAGTAATGTAGAAGCATCCAATACAACATTCACTCTTTTATGTATACGTCTCCTATGTGGTAATGATTCCATTAAATATTGTATCTACATTGCTAACATTGGGTTATGATTGTATAACAGCAATTATAAATTCTTCTTTGCATTAGTAGTAGTGCATGAATTGCAGGACGACATCCATTCCCTTAATTCTTATTTTCGTTAGTAGTAGTGCATGAATTGCAGGATGACATACATTCCTGGATTGTAATTGTTTATTTAAGTATCATGCCTCTATTTGTAGCAGAATGTTAGACGTTGATTAAGTATCATATTAATGAAGTAAATTGTGAATTGGAGGTATAACTCTCAGCAAATATAGTTTGCAGTCTTGTGGTGTTTGGAAATCAGAGTTTCGTATATATATATAAAAATAAAAGGAAAGTAACAATTGCAGATATAATGAACTCCATCACATGTGGAGAGTTAGAATTTTGATTTTATGTATAACATAATTTCTTGCTCCATTAAATATTAAGTGTGCATTTGTTCACTACATCAATTTTTGGTATCAGAGCCGGTGAGGTGTTCTTGAGAATTGCAGAGAATGCCGCCTAGAAGGGGAGATGGAATAGGTCAAGGAAGACCTATAACAAACACAGTTCTACTAGAAGAAATATGACACTTGTGTACAAGGATGGACACAATAGAAACTACGCAGAGGAGGGCAACAGATGATGGAATTTATTGAAGAAGAAGTAGAGGAAGAAAGTGAGGCGGTGAAAGTTATGAAGATGATAGCAAAGGCTAGTAGCAGACCAAAGGTAGAAGTACCTTTATATTATGGAAACCTTAGTGTGGAAGTACTAATGGACTGGATCAGTACATTAGACAAATACTTTGACTACGAAGAAGTCAATGACAAGAAGAAGGTGAAGTTTGTAGCCACGATATGGAAGGGTCATGCAGCCATGTGGTGGGATGAATTGTAGTTGTCCAGAGAATGAAAAGGGAAACCCAAATTCAAGAAATGGGATAATATGGTGAGTAAATTGAAAGGTAAGTTCATGCCGAAAGATTATCAATTAAATCTTTTTAGGCAATTGCAAAACTTAAAGCACAAAGGGATGACTATCAAAGAATATACTGAAGAATTTTATAAGTTGAGTATTAGAGCGAGACATATTGAATATGCCATAGAAAAAGTAGCTATATATATAAATGGTTTAAGATATGAAATACAGGATGAAATCAACTTATTAAATTTGAAGACGATTGAGGATGCCTATCAAGAAGCTTTGAAGGCAAAGGAGAAAATTTTGCACAAACAAAACTAGAGGAATAGGGGCAAGAGTCCGACAAGAATAAGAGGAACATTTAAGTCCAGATTTCAACACTCCTAGAATGAAGCAGGGCATTCGAGTAATAGATCACCACAGAGAGGAGACTTTGGTCGCGAAAGTTTTGTGCCTAGAGGTAGAGGCCGAGGAAGATATATTCGATGCTTTACATGTGGTGAGTGGGGACATGGGTCGTGGGATTTTCCTCACAATAAAACAACAACCCAACAAAATGTGAATGTTGCTGAAACAAAAGAAGAAATTCCTTAGATTGCAGCCAAAGAGGAACCACCTAAAGCTGGAGAATCCTTGTTGCTGAAGAGGATATTTCTTAAAGAAACTAAGGAAGCTGGGGAACTAGCTCAGAGAAAGAATCTATTCCAAACTGTATGTAAGTCAAAAGGCAAGTGTTGAAAATTGGTAGTTGATAGTGGAAGTACTGATAACCTTGTTTCTACAGAAATGGTGGACAAATAAAGTTAGAGAAAATAGTACACCCCACTCCTTATAAAGTATCATGGCTCCAAAAAGGCCATCAAATTATTGTAACTGAACATTGTAATGTTGAAATCCAGATTGGTACTGATAATGATGTTATTTTATGTGATGTAATTTCGAGGGATGTATGTCACATATTGTTAGGAAGACCTTGGCAGTTTGATCGGAAATCCATACATGATGGCAGAAGAAACACTTATACTCTTGAGAAAGATGGGAACAAGGATACACTGTTGCCATTGAAAGTTGAAGTTGACGAAGAAGCGCCTGGAAACAACATTATGTTGATGAGTGGAAAAATCATGTTGAAAGAAGTTAAGAAAGGCGAGGAGATGCATTTTGATATTGTAGGGAGACCCAAGGTAATTTTAACTTCTACAAATTTAGAATATTTACCTGAAGAAATTCGAAATCTGTAAAATGATTTTGCTGATATTATTGTGGATGAGTTTCCAAATGCGTTACCACCCATCAATAGTATTAGTCACCACATTGATCTAATCCCTAGAGAAAGTTTGTCGAATAAAGCAGCCTATAGGTTAACGCCACAGGAAAATGCTGAAGTTGGAAGACAAGTGCAAGGTTTAATGGATAAAGGATTAATCAGAGAAAGCCTCAGTCCATGTGTTGTACCAATAGTACTCAATCCAAAAAAAGTAGGTGAATGGTGCATGTGCACAGATTCTAGAGCCATAAATAGAATCATTGTCAGGTATCGTTTTCCTTTACCACGAATGGATGATTTAATGGATTGTTTGAGTGGGTAGAATTATTTTTCTAAGATAGACTTGAAGAGTGGGTATCATTAGAGAAGGATTTGAGAAGGAGATGAGTGGAAAACTTCATTCAAAACAAACAGTGGTTTGCATGAATGGTTAGTAATGCCTTTTGGGCTTACTAATGCACCCAGTACCTTCATGAGGTTAATGAATGAAATTTTGAAGGAATATGTAGGAAATTTTGTAATTGTTTATCTTGATGATATTCTCATTTTCAGTCAAAGTAAAGAGGAGCATCTAGACCACCTTAAATTAGTTCTAAAAACTTTGCAAAAAGAAAAAATGCTAATAAATTTGAAGAAGTGCAACTTTATGAAAGAAGATCTAATTTATTTGGGATTTGTAGTCTCTAAGGAAGGGTTGAAAATGGATTCGGAAAAAATCCAAGAAATCGTGAATTGGCCAACTCCTAGAAGCATATTTGTGGTAAGAAGCTTCCATAGTTTTGCAAGTTTCTATAGAAAATTTATCCGAAGCTTTAGTCAGACTTGTGCACCCATTATTTAAAAAATCAGAGAAAATAATCATCCATTCAAATGGACAGAAGAAGCAGATTGAAACTTTAAATTGCTGAAGAAAAAAATTACTGAAAAACTAGGTTTAGCTTTACCAAATTTTGAGAAAGTTTTCCAGGTTGAAACTGATGCTAGTGGAATTGCAATTGGAGTAGTTTTGAGTCAAGATCATAAACCAATAGCATATTTCAGTGAAAAACTAAATGAAGCAAAGAATAAATATTCATCTTATGATAAAGAATTTTATGTTGTTGTACAAACTTAAAAAAAATGGAAACATTATTTGTTTCCAAAAGAGTTTGTGTTATATTCTGATAATTATGCATTACAATTGATAAACAATCAGCAAAAATTAAATCAGAAACATGCCAAATGGGTAAAATATTTGCAGAGTTTCACTTTTGTAATCAAACATACGAGTGGAAAATTGAACAAAGTTGCTGATGCTTTGAGCAGGGTGAGCTTAATTATGCAGGAGTTACAATTTGGTGTTGTAGGGTTCGAGGAAATGGTTGGCATGTATAAAGATGATGCAGATTTCAAAGAAATTTATGCAGCTGTAGAAAATCTAGCAGTCCATAATAGAAGCTAGTGGTTGGATTATCTTATCACTATTCAAAAGTAATAAATGATGTATTCCTAAATGTTCTATGAGGGAAAACATAATCAAGGAGAAACATAGTGGAGGCTTATCTGGACATTTTGGATAGGACAAGGCCTTTGGTCAAGTAAATACTTTTTATTATTGGCCCAAGATGCAAATTGATGTTAAACAATTTGTGGAAAAATGTAGGATTTGTTAGCATGCTAAGGGGAAAAGTCAGAATACAGGATTGTATCATCTATTACTGATACCTGACTGACCATGGGATGCAGTTAGTACGGATTTTTTTTTGGGTTTGCCAAAATCTCAAAGGGGAAATGACTTCATTTATGTTGTTGTGGATAGATTTTATAAAATGGCTAATTTTATTGCATGCAAGAAAAGAAGTGATGCAACACATATTGCTAATTTATTTTTTTCAGAAGTTGTAAGATTACATGGATTACCTGTAAGGATTGTGTCTGACAGGGATACCAAGTTTGTGGGACATTTTTGAAGAACTCTATGGAAGAAACTGGGTACCAACCTTAGTTTCAGTTCAGCATATCATCCTCAAATGAATAGATAGACCGAGGTAGTGAATAGAAGTTTGGGAAACATATTAAGAAACTTGGTGTATAAAAATCCTAAACAATGGGATTTAGCCCTTGCTTTAGCTAAGTTTGCTTATAATGATACTCCAAATCGAAGTACTGGTATGAGTCCATTCCAGATTGTTTTTTGAATTCATCCAAGAGGTGTGTATGAACTTAGAGATTTGGGACACAAGAGGTAAGAAGTGCAAAGGCTGAAGAGTTTGCAGAATAGATACAGGAACTACAGGAAGATGTCAAAAACAGATTGTAGGAAATTAGCAGCAAATACAAGCAGAGAGCAGATATGAGGAAGCAAGAAAATTAATTCCAAGTGGGTGACTTAGTCATGATATATCTAAGAAAAGAAATATTTCCTGTTAAAACATATAACAAATTAAAAATGAAGAAGATAGGGCCATGTAAAATTGTAAGAAAATTTTCGTCAAATGCATATGAAGTTAAATTGCCAACAGAAATTGGAATATCGCCAATCTTCAATGTTGTAGATTTGTATCTATACCGAGAACCAGAAGAAGAACCACAGGGGGATTCCACAACAGAAGAAAACTAGATAGTAAATTTGGAAGAGCAGATGCCCAAAACAAGAAAGAAGGAAGTCGAAGCCATTTTGGAGAAAAGAGTATCAAAGAAAACCAGGGGTCAAACCTATTATCAGTATTTAGTCAAATGGAAAAGACAAGCAGTGGAAGATGCCAGTTGAATGACTGCAGCAGAGCTACAGAACTTTGGAGTAGATTCTGAAGCATTGCAAGATCAATTATTTTTTTCTTCCCCAGGAGTCTAATGCAGGAGAATCTAGGCTTAGCCAACAAAGTTATTTTTTTCTTCACATGTTGTGGCTAATCCAAGAGGAATAAACATTAGTATTAATATTTTATTATTTATTTATTTATGAGATTAGTTAATTGTTTTGTATTTTTTAATTAATTAGGAATAAAATTAAAAATTGGTTTCTTTCCTTGCGTGGAAATAGAGCCAAGGTAGGGACAAGCACTTGAAAATAGGGAGGTATTGATTTGTTGGAAAAATTCGAGAAGAAATATATTCTAAGAGGAACAATTTCATATTAAAGTATAAATAATAGGATAGTAGAGAGGAAAAACCAAGAGAGCGCCAGTGTGAATACTAGAAACGCAAAGGGGCAACTAAAGAAATATTTGGCCCATGCAAATCAATATAGTTATTATTTTTCCATTACATGTTTTCTTTTTATTCTTGACTCGACAATTATATATGCGCAATAGATAATATTTTTAATTACAGGAACAAGTATGTAAAGGGGGAAGACTTCAATTAAACCAACCACGAGTTGCATAAATGGAACGTGGAAAAGGGATCAGTTGAGTTTGGCATAGAGTGGTAGTCATGTACTATAAGCTGGAACGCAGTTCTAAATGCCAGTACTAGAGATCAATTAGATTGTGAACGTGGAGACCGATTAAGGAAGAAAAATGCGATGGGTAGATTCGAACCTAAAGACATCTCCAACCGATGTTGACATCTGCCAAACGTTTCTGTAGAAGACACATTGTGAAGCACGAGCTTTCTAACAGTGATTACAAATGTCGATTGAAGCAACGTAGAAGCATCCAATATAACATTCACTCTTTTATGTCAACGTCTCTTGTGTGGTAACGATTCCATTAAATATTGTATCTATATTGCCAACAATGAGTTATGATTGTATAGAAGCAATTACAAATTATTATATGTGTTACCAATAGTGCATGAATTGCAGGACGACATCCATTGCCTTAATTATTATTTGCATTAGCAGTAATGCATGAATTGCAGGACGACATCTATTCTTGAATGGTAATTGTTTATCTAAGTATTGTGCCTCTATTTGTAGCAGAATGCCAGATGTTGATTAAGTATGATATTAATGAAGTAAATTGTGAATTGGAGGTATAACTCTCAGCAAATATAGTTTGCGGTCTTGTGGTGTTTGCAAATCAGAGTTGCACATATATATAAAAAAAATCAAAGGAACGTAAGAATTGCAGAGATGATGAACTCCATCACATGTGGAGAGTTAGAATTTTGATTTTATGTATAACATAATTGCTTACTCCATTAAATATTAAGTGTGCATTTGTTCACTACATCAAGACTCCTCCTTCAAGATTCTCAATTGCAAGAGGAATTAATTGGCATACGCAGATTCAGAGTCATCAAGAGCTTTTCTTTTTATTTCTATTTGGATCGTAGCTCTACAGGTTAAATATGACTTGGATATATGCTTTATTCATTATTTTTCATTTATGCTTTTCTTTTCCCTTTATTATTAGCATCGCAGCTCTTCAGGTTCAATATATACAATATTAGGAGAAACAGTAAGGAAAAATACAGTATACAAAGAGATTTTGTTGGGTAGAATATGTTATTCAAAGAAATTAATGATAAACAAACCACGTCTTCATCGAAACGTCTTGGCCCTGATTTATTTGTAATCTTTCATTTCTGAATCCATGTTTTATCTATAATCTTTGATATTAAATACACAAAATATTATGTAAATGTGCATTGGATTGGATATAAGATATTGGTGTACAATTGAATGATACAAATGACTGTTATGGTGATGGGAGAGGGTATAAGCGAGGTTTCGTTGCCTAGTAGTGGTTTCGAGCCACCATCATTTGTCAAGAAATGTAGGGGGTGCAACACTTGTAATCCTGTGCAGTGCGCCATCACTACAAAATTTTTTGGTGTTGAGGTTGATCCATATCCCGTGGTGTGGAAATGTGAATGCGTCAACAAAATATTTAACACATGATCCTACCAATCAGCCTCGTATTTCAATGCTCGCAAAATTTTTCGACTTACTGCTGCTTTTTGTAGGAGTCAGAGATCATGTCATACATGTCTTTCTACTTCAGTGATTTTTTTATGTTTGAAATAACAAATTTTATTTTTTATTATAAATAAATTATACAGAACTTGGACGACCAATGGACCCATTAGTTTTTCTTAACTATTTTGTCTGCTTAATTTATTTTTCTTTCAACTCTAATGAATTTTATTGTGGCCTACTTTTAAGTAACTAGTGAATGAAACCATGATATTTTGATCATGGATGAACAAAATTTGAATGCGGAGGGTATTTGTATGAACTGTACGTTGAGTTTAATGCGATTGTTTTATAATTGTTAAATAAGTAATTCAATATTTAAAATGGGTTTTTTATTCATTATTAAACATGACAAGGTAATAAGATTTTTTTAAATATGGTAACTCGCATTTTTAGTATTATATTAATAAGTGTTGAATTATTGGGTACTTATAATTTTCAATAGGTTTCCAAACTTGTAAAGATGTATTTTACCTTGTAGGAATAGAAATAGTTTGTTTTGAGTAAATGATTTCAATTTATTAAAGATAAATATAAGTTTTGATTTATTTATGGTAATTTTAATTTTAATTTTATGTTAATAGGTTTTGAATTATTGGGTGATGATGAGTAAATGATTTTATTAAAGATAAATATAAGTTTTGATTTATATGTTAATTCAAATTTTGGTATTATGTTAATGGGTTTTGGATTATTGGGAAGATCAATTTTAAATAGGATTGCAAATTTTTTTAACAGATAATTAAAATTGTTTTTTAAACAAATGATTACAAGTTATTAAATATAAATTTTAAGGGATTTGTTTGAAATAAAATTTTGAATATTTTTTTTCCATTATCATAAAATATCATTCACTTCAATATTTGCATAAAGTGATGATTTAATTATAAATTGTATATATTTATCTTATAAAATAATTTTATTAAAAGAAATTAAAGTGACAATTTAATTATAATAGCCCAATCCTGTTGTTCACTCTCTGTAGTTGAGAATTTCCTCTATACTATTCTTTCCTACCTGCATGATTCATGTGAGAGCGTTTCCTATATACTGCTCTTTCCTATGTTACTGCTTTACAACGTTTCCTTTGCAACATATGGTGCAATTGCTAGTTTAATTTATTGTCAAAAAATTGTGATGTACATAGACATAGTCAGACTTCAAATTGCCTTGGAGGCGGATATAGTATATAGTAAGACCCGATTTCCAACTTTGGATTACTTTCAAAGAAGGTATTACATCTCATATGCTAATTGATATTAAAATTTTATAACTAGTACAACCACATTTATCAATGTGGTTGATATAAGTCTATAGGTGTATATCAAGCACATATACAACCATATTAGTAAATGTGGTTGATATACAAAGATAAAAATTTATCAATCACATTAATAATTATTTAGATTTATAGTCTTAATGTGGCTATTAAAGATTGATTATATATATATATATATATAATAAAAAATTAATATAATGTTATAATAATACTAATAATACGTATTTATCCTTCACCATTATCTTAAGGATTAATATATATTTATTAACTTATTAATATCAATTCCAACATAACAATATTAAACTCAAATATTAAAAAAATTATTATAACCCTTAATATTATAAAATCTAAGGTCAATCTTATAAACACTAGGATTAATATTATATTTGTTGACATTATAACATTTATAATAAATATTTTAAACCATAGGATTAATATTATAAATGGAAGGATTAATATTACAAGGTAATATTAAAAATCCAATATAAAAAACCCAACATTCACATCTTGATACTAAATGCAAAATTATAAACCCAAAATAAAAAACTCCAATATCACAAATCTAAGAGATTGATATTATAAACCCATGGGGAAATAAATGGAGGGATTTAATATTATAAACCAAAGGGAAAATAAACACAAGGAAAATATATTAAACCCTAATATTAATAATAATAAACCTAAAGGCACCCGGATGTGGGTGTTCAAGATTGATATGATAGGAATTAACTGGTGGAGGGGCGCATGGCATGGCCACATGACCATCTGCAGTCAGCATTTACGCTCCATTTATGCACCTTTGATGCGAGCTCCTCTCGAGGCCATCACCCTGCGCGACATTTATGCCGGTGGGGAGGCTGAGATGGCCTGCCTTTGAACTTATTTCTGCTCGACTCTTCGTTCCAATCCCTCAATTTGGTTTTTGGGCTCCTGGTGTGGTCTTGTTGCAGTTCGCAAACCTCCATGTCGATGCTCTTCCAGCCAGTCACTTCCAGGTGCTCTCAGGAACTAGAATTGTCGAGCAAATGCACTTCTGTGGGTAGGCGATGCCATTTGGGTTGCTGCTTCGATTTCCTTCCCAGTTTGCATTATTCACACAGTCCTTTTTGCTCCTTTCTCCCAGCTTCTTCGCCCGAATTCTTGGCTCCTGCTCTCCCACTGCTGCCTTCTGCCAGCCCAATTCCTTCTCCATACATCTGTGAAACCATGCCCAGGCTTAGGCATAGATTGCGCTACCGCCGCGGTAGCTCCCGAGCCCGTGACACCAGTCGACGCCGCTCTCCCTCTGCCAGCTCTCCGTCGACCTCCTTGGAAAGCCTCCGTAGTGGCTCCCCCTCTGCGTGCTTCAGACCTGGAAGAGGTCGTGGAAGGCGCTCCACCTCCTCCCCTCAACGAGGTTCTGTTGTCTCTCGGCCGTCTCTTGAAGTTCGCCCAACAGTATCTGCCTCCCTGCTTAGCCCCTCCACTACTATTTTCCATTATCAATGCGACTCCAACCGCCCCCTGGTTATTGCTACTATCTCAGTTTCTTTCAAAGGATGTCCTGAAGCCCCTCCGGACCCCCCTTCGACAACACTTCCAGTCAATCTGCAGGCTCCCCCTTCTGCTATGCGTGACCCTCAGCCCGTGGGCAAGGACTCCTCCTACAATGCTGAGGATTGCAGCCCGAATGTTCATCAACATGTTGGATTGCAGGTTGACGGGAGTGTTGTTGGTGCAGAGGCAGTCCAAAGAAGTCTGGGCAATAATGACGAAGAGGTGGGATGGTGCAGAATTGAAGAAGAATCGCCCTCGGGCGACTATGGACTCTAGCGTCTTGGCATTTTTCCAAGTAATTCTGTTCAATCTCTATGGTCTTTTACTGGTTTTGGTAGCTACAGGTCTTGTTATGTCTATGTTGAAAGCCTCTGTCGAGGCGGCTTTAGAACCTCGTTCGGGTCAGTTCCCTCCGATGGGTGGCCATGTTTTTTGTTTAATTTTGGCATGTCAAGGCTGGTTTCCTCTATTGAGGCAGCATTCAAACGTTACTCAGACCAGTTGCCCCTCGAGGGCGGTTCATTTTTTTGTTATTTTGGTGACAGAATGCCCATGAGGGCTATGTACTCACTATATATTATGTTTCACTAATAGAATTAAACTTACCTAGAAAAAAAAAAAAAATCCCTAAAGGATTAATAAGCCCAAAGGAAAACAAATCATAAGAATTAGTATTATAATCCCAAATGAAAATAAACCTAAAGGAAAAATATTAAATTTTAATATTAATAAAAATAAACCAAAAATATTAAATTTAATATTAATAAAAATAAACCCAAAAGATTAATATTATAAACCCAATGGAAAATAAATTAAATGGAAAAAAAATAAACCCTAATATTAAAAAGTTACATTATTAATAAGAACAATGTGATACATCATGAAATTAAACTTTAATATTAAATTGAATATTATAAATTATCAGACCATAAAACCAAATATTTTAGACCTAAGATTAATATAAACCAAACCCTAATATTAGTATTATAAGCTCTAATAATAAAACCAAGATATTAATGATATAAATGGAAGTGATTACTTTTATAAACCCTTGGGAATAATAGACCCAATGGATTAATATTATAAACCCTTGGGATATATAAAACTAAAAGATTAAAATTAATAATATAAGCCGTTAAATTGTAAAACATAATATTATAAACTCTAATATTAAAAATTGAACATTTCAAATCCTTATATTAAATGCCATATTATAAACCCAATATTAAAAGCCCAAATAATATAAACACAAAATCATTAATATTATAAACCTCGAGAAATAATATCCAAGAGATTAATATTATATACCCAAGGGAAAATTAACCTCGAAAAATAAATCCAAGAGATTAATATTATAGACCTAAAGGAAAATAAACCCAACGAAAAAATATTAAACCTTTGGATTTACATTATAAACCAAAGGGATTGTAAACCCGAAGATTAATACTATAAACCTAACGAATCAAAAAATATGAGATTATTATTATAAACCTTAAGGTTCGTAGAATTAGCACTATGAGGGGGTGGGACTCTTATCCCACAAAACGAGGTTTCATACACCAATTTAGTGTTGGCTTCGTAGTGACGTTAAAATAGGATTATTATTATTATTATAAACCCAAAAGAATAATTTTATAAATACAAGATTATGATATTGATATTAATCACATAAATTTAAATATAATATAAATATACATATTTATATTTAATAATTAAAATTCATGTAAATATAAATTTTAAAACTTAATAATTATATTATTAATAATATTAATAATTATTAGTTATAAATTATAGTAATTATTGATTATTAATAATTATAAATTATTATTAACTAATAGTTACTGATTAATTAGTAATAATTTTTAATATTTATAAACTATAAAATATTAATTATCAATAATTATTATTAATTATAAATAATTATAAATATTAATAATTAAGAATGATTATAATTATTATTTTTAAAATGAATAAATATTATAAAATAAATAGATTGATATCATAAACACAAAGAATGAATATTATAAACTCAAGGGATTACTCATATTAAACACCAACCACATTAAAAATCTCAGGGATTAATATTAAAAACCTAAATGATTAATAAACCCAAGTGATTAACATTACAAACCCAAAAAGTTAATAAACCTAAGGAATTGTGAAAATTATAAACCCAATGATATATATTATAAACATTGGGGATTATTACTATAATTCATCATTAAAACCAAGTGATTGATATTATAAAACCTAGGGATTAATGAACCTAGCTAATTATGAGTATTAAAAACCGAAGGGATTAATAAACCCAATAGATTAATATTATAAATCCAACAGATATGTAAACCGAATAGACTAGTATAAAACTTTTAAATTAAAATATATTCTAGGAATACGAACCCTTATGAATGATAATATACCCTAGGAATATGGACCCTTGTGAATGATAATATACCCTAGGAACCCTGGGATTATAAACCCTGGGATTATAAACCCTGGGATTAATATTATAAACCTTATAGATGCTAATATACCTTAGCGATTAATATATTAAGCCCAAGGGATTAATATTGTAAACATAAGGGATTAATATATTAAACCCAATGGATTAATTCTAAACCCAAGGGATTAATATATAAAATGAAGGGAATAATATTAAACCCAAGAGATTAATATTATAAACTCAAGGGATTAATATATTAAAGCCAAGGGACTAGTATTAAAAACCCAATGAAGTAACATTAAACCCTAAGATGAATATTAAACCCTAAGAATATAAACCCTGTGATTAATATTATAAACCTAAGGAATTTATATTATAAACCTAATGGATTATAAACTCAAGGCTTCAATATAAAACCTTAGGATTAACATTATAAAGCCTATCAGTAATATTATAGCCTAGGAATATAAACCCTTCGATTAATAAAGTGAAGGGATTTGTATTATAAAGACAATGCACTAATAAAAACAAGGAATTAATACTAAAAATCCCAAAGGATGAATATTATAAACCCAAGGTATATAAACCCTAAGATAAATATTATAAACTGTAAAATGAACATGGTTGACCATGGTACAGAGTGGTTGATTTTCATATTGAGACAATATTTGTCATAATGTCACGTTGGACCATGGTTGACCATGACTGATTTTCATATAGAGAGAATATTTGTCACAATGTGACATTGGACCATGGTTTACCATGGTTGACGAATATTTATTAACCTATTAATATTACTATCAATATATTTTATACATAATGATAGATTTATGAACAATTCCAACTTAACAATATTAAACTCCAATATTAAATCAATTATTATAAGTCTTAAGATTATAAAATTCAACATTATAAACCCTAAGATTAACATTATAAATCATAATACTAAAAACCCAATATCAAAAACCCAACATTTCACATCTTGATACTAAATGCAATATTATAAACTCAAAATAAAAAACTGCAATATCACAAATCTAAGGGATTGATATTATAAACCCATGAGGAAATAAATGCATGACCTTAATATTATAAATGAAAGGGAAAAATATTAAACCCTAAGATTAATAATAATAAACCTAAAAGATTAATAAGCCCAAAGGAATAAATCCTAGGAATTAGTATTATAAAGCCAAATGAAAATAAATCTAAAGAAATACTTTTTTTTTTTTCTATGTAAGATTAAATTCTATTAGTTAAACATAATATACATGGAGGCTTGGCCTCTGCAGTTCAAGCGTGTGTCAATGGCATAGTTTGTAACAAAACAGAAAAAAGGATCTTCCCACGTAGGGGAAACAAGCCCAAAGAGAGTTTGAGTTGCTGCGTCGCGTGAGGAAACTAGCGTTATGCAGAAAAAATTGATTGTGCCAAACATAGATAGTAACATTTAACAAAATTATGATGATGAGATCCATAAACTGGAGAAAACATGATAGCATAAGTGTCATGGGGTGCAGGAGGTGTTTCTTTGACAATGAGACATTTGTATTCGTCGTCATCGTCTTCCTGGGTGGCAAGTGCTGCATGTCGAGGCGCTGTGACTTCACCACCTTTACCCATGGCCTGCTTGCTCTGCTCCTTGCCTTCTTTACTATTTCCCGAGCTGATGCTGCTGTCCGAGCGTGAATTATGCTTGCCAGGAACATGTTTCTTCTCCTCATCCGTAGAAGGGCCAAGGTCACTGCGAGGGCGCTATTGCAGAATGGGCGGACCGTGGCTGGGAGCCTCAGTGGTTTCTTCCCAGAAGGAAACTAAGATGGTGGCTACAACATGGGGGCTATATAAGGAGAAATGAAAGTGGAATTGGGTGGTGTTGGGGGTATGCAAAGTGACGGAGGGTGCCAAGTGAGGCGGAGGCTGCGGAGAGGGCTCAGAGGCAGAGGGCTGAGTGGAGGGGCGAAATAGACCAATGAGGCGACCGCGTCCACTGCGGGTTTCGGGGTACCTTCCCCAAGAATGCTCCAAGGAAGAAGATGAAGAACTAGACTGAGAAGAGGGCAACGAACATGCATCGCGACCTAAGATGAAGAACTAGACTGAGAAGAGGGCGACGAACATGCATCGCGGCCTCTGCTGCGGCCACGCCTACATCGCATGCAATGCCTGAGTCGAGGGATAGTTGCGCAGTAGGGGAAGAAGGCACTCTAGGTGGTAGAAGAAGCAGGGCAGTGGCGCCACCGCGACTGAAGCTCAGAGGTGGTGGTGAGGCTAGAGGTAGCAGAGAGGCACAAATGGCTAAGGATGCTCTGCAAGTAATGGTGGCCTGGAAGAAATTCAATGTAGCACCGAAGACTGTAGCGTCTCCCTGTCGGCATGCAGGAGCTCGGCTCCACGACTTCAGGGGGTAGCAGCTTCACAGAGGAGAAGACTGGAGAGGCATAGAACCAGGAGGTCGAAGAGCAAAACCAGAAGACCGAAGAACATAACCAGACGAATGAGTGAGGAACGTCATTTTGAGGCGGAAGGAGCAGCCTCGACATTTTCAATGGAGTAAATTCAACTCGGGGTGACGGCTAGAGCTCTTAAATGAAGTAAATGTTCATTGGTGTGGCTTGTGGGTGGCCATGTGGCCCTGCCACGCGCCGACCCACAAGCCCAGTACCGTATAATCTCCATTAAGCACCCGCATCTGGGGAAGAAAAAATATTAAATGTTAAGATTAATAAAAAATAAACCAAAAATATTTTAAATATTAAGACTAATAAAAATAAACCTAAATGATAAATATTATAAACCCAAGGGAAAATAAATTAAATGGAAAAACACTAAAACCTAGGATTAAAATGTTACATTATTAATAAAAACAATGTGATACATAATGAAATGAAACATTAATATTAAATTGAATATTATAAAATCTGGACCATCAAACCCAATATTATAAGACCTAGGATTAATATTATAAACCCTAAAGTTCTAAACCCTAAAATTAGTATTATAAACTCTAATAATAAACCTGAGATGTTAATGATATAAACCAAACCCTAAGATTAGTATTATAAGCTCTAATAATAAACCCAAAATATTAATGATATAAGGAGAAGTGACTAACTTTATAAACCCTTGGGAATAATAGAACCAATAGACTAATATTATAAAGCCGTAGGATACATAAATCTAAAGCATTAATATTAATATTATAAACCCTTAAATTACAAGACTTAATATTAAAAACTCTAATATTAAAAATTGAACATTTCAAACCTTTAAACTAAATGTAATATTTTAAACCCAATATTAAAAACCCCAATATTATAAATCCAACTGATTAATATTATAAACCTAGGACATAAACTCAAGAGATTAATATAATCCACTCAAGGGAAAATAAACTCAACGAAAAAGTATTAAACCCTTGGATTTATATTATAAACCAAAGAGATTATAAAGTTTCGAATTAATATTGTCAACCTAATATTATAAATCTAACGGATCAAAAACCTTGAGATTATTATTATAAACCTTAAGATTCTAGACCTTAAATTATAAACCCAAAAAAATAATTTTATAAATACAAAATTATGATATTGATATTAATTACATAAATTTAAATATAATATAAATATAAATATTTATAAGTAATAACTAAAATTTATATAAATATAAATATTAAACCTAAATAGTTATATTATTAATAATATTAATAATTTTTAGTTATATATTGTAATAATTAATAGTTATTAATAACTATAATTTATAAAATATTTATTCTCAATAATCGTTATTAATTATCAATGATTATAATTAATAATTATTATAATTATTATTTTAAAAGTGATAAATATTATAAATCAAATGGATTGATATTATATGATGAATATTATAAACTTAAGGGATTATTTATATTAAGAATTCAAGGGGTTAATATTAAAAGATTAAATGATTAATAGACCTAAGTAATTAACATTACAAACGGTTACACCATTTTTTGGTCATCTAATCTTTTATCATTAGATAAAACCAAGTACACCATGTAAGACCAATTTTGCCCTAAGTAAAATTGCTTTCACTATGTGAAATAACTTAGTAAGACACCTTTATTAAGTTGTTTATGGTCTAAACAGGAAACCCCAAAAGGAAATAATAAACAAATCTACACTTGCTTATATTTCCTAGTCATATATAACCCAAAACAAGGAAATTAATTAAATAAATCATTATTTATTTGATTATTTCCTAGGAATAAGTTATTTAAATCATTATTTAAATAATATTCCTAGTTAAATTTGACTAAATCATTTTTAAATAATTAAATAAATCATTATTTATTTAATTATATTCCCACCATTTCCCTAAAATAATAAATAAATCACTTATTTATTTATTGTTTATAAATAAAGGAATTGACCCAAGTCAAAAATCATTTTTCCCTCCAACAAATATAATAAAATATTCCTAAAGGGTGGTTCTAGAATTTGATTAATAATATTTTATTCTTTTTACTCTCAAAACTTCTGGGTTAAAAATTAAAATTAACACACGCCATACACTAACCCTAAGCAAAGAAGAGTCTGGTTAACACCGCCTGGCAAAGACTTTAAAATCAATTGACACTACACCCCTTTGCCCTTGTTTCGACATTGACCTCACTTGATTTTGCACCTCCCTGCACTTGTCGGTTTTTCTTCTTCCCGTTATCATTGCGCCTCCAAGGCGTTTATCCTGGAGACTTCTTCGCCTTCACCCTCAGTTTTCAGTTGGTCGACTTCCTCCTTCCCGTCGTCATCAAGTAAGTCCTCCCCCGAGTCCGCACTCCGACTCTTCCTTTGATTGTTCGGGTTCTCCCCCTACTCCTGGTTCTCTCCCTGTTACCTTCACCATGTCTAGTTCAAGGCCTACTGCTAGCGGCAACCCGAGTTCTACTGCTGGGTCTGTTTCCAGCGGAACCACTACGGGAACTACCTTGACTGTCCCTTTTCTCCGTTATATGGCCAGTCTTAGTCTCCCCGATTTCAATCAGTTGATCAATGATCCTATCCGCAACGATGTTAGTTGGCCTACTATGCCAACCAAGCTCCCTTCCGACATTCCTAAGTTCTAAGGGATTGCTAGTGAAGATCCCTCCAAACATATATGATATTTCCATATGTGGTGTTCATCCAATTCCATTACTGATGACTCCATCCGTCTTAGATTGTTCCAATGCACGCTTATCGGTGAAGCTTCTAAATGGTATGTTGATCAGGCCGCCTCTTCCCATACCACCTTTGCGACCATTGCCCAAGCCTTTTTATCTTATTTCCAACTCCCTCTCCGATACGACACTAGTACAGAACTCTTGACTTCTTTCCTTCAATCCTCTTCGACCCACATTTCCGCTCATGTCCAAGAATGGAAAAGAAGAAGGAGCTTATGTCGAGCCCCCACCTTTGAAGATCAGGTTTACATGGACTAGTTTCTTCGCTCTCTCTGATCTCCCATCGTCAAAGATGTCGCATCCCAGTTCCCTCAAACCAAAGAAGCTGCCCTCCAAACAACCTTGAAATATGACCTTATCTATGCTCAATCTAGTTATGTTTATACCGTCCTTCCTGACCTCCCCAAGCCTGGTGGCACTAACGCCCCGGGGGAATCTCACTCCGCCGACGGTATCGTTGGAACTCTTTCACATATCGTTGGCTTACCTCCAGCACTTTTCCCCCTCCAGGTAGCATGTATCCAGGATACGGTATGCCTCCTCCTTTTTCCCACACTCCTGCTTACCTCAATGTTTCCCATCCTAACCCTTACCCTTACCTACAGCCTGGTGTCCCAACTCCTCCAGCATTTGGACCTCTCACTCCCTTGCCTCCTCCATCCCAACAGCCGCACTTACTCCCCCCTCCAGGGCAAGTATTTGTGTAGCATGGCGTGACTAATTTCTCCCTTCTTAAAGAAAGAGGAGAGGAAATCAATCTGCCCCTGGTAATCATGGATCCAATTCTTCCAGTATTGATTCTAACACTGCCAACCAGCCACAGGGTTCTCAGCCCAAGCCGGACAAGCCGCTTCGCACCAATAAGCCCTGTTCATGTTGCGGTGTTTATGGTCATTACACTCACGATTTTCCCCTATTACCATAGATGAGGTAGATTTGGGAGTCTCAGGCCACCGTGCAGGGACAACACTCCTCCCCTACTGTCCCTCCCAATACCGCTACTTCTCAACCCGCTGTGTTTACCGATCCTTTCCCTCAACAAGGATTCGTGGCTACTCAACCAACTCATGCCCCGGTAACCACTCAACCTTCCCCTTCTGGTTCCTCCGATTACCAGATTCTCATGATGGCCTCTGACCAGCCTCTCACTGCCGACCTTAACCTTCAAACTCGTTCTCGTTAGTACTCCACCCCTCCCATTTCGTCTGTATCCGAGTCCCCATCTTCAGGTCCTATAGAGCCTCTGTCGACACCCAATGGTCCCTTGCAAATCCCTCTGCCCAAAGCTGAGGTTCATACCAAAACTCCTAAGGGCCCATTATGCTGAAATGCTACCTCTGGTCGGGCTGCCCATTCATATAGCATAGTATATGATCTAGCACAATCTCCTGCTGCCATTTCAACACTGGAACTCCTCCATTCATGTCATTCCCAAAGGAAGGCTCTACTATTTGTCATGGGCGCTGTAGATCCTACCGATGACCAATTGATTGTTTTCAATGCCCATCAGTCAGACCATCCCCCCCTGCCTGCTTCTGTTGCTTTCCAAATCCCCGTCAAAATCCGAAATTCCAACGTTGCTCGGTGTATTATTAATGAAGGGGCATCTACCTATGTGATGTCTTCTTTGGTTTGGAAACAACTCGGATCTCCTCTTCCCATCCCCTTCACACTCAGGAACCTCCCTACCCTCTTGAGTCGGTTCCCTCAGGTCTCCACCAAATGGGAGCCGTCCCTCCTCGCCATTACCCCGCTGGTTAGATACCTTTCCTTGGTCCCCCCCCCCCCCCCCGAGAGTCTATTCGGTTCCCGTCATGGCCACCCTTTCCCTCCCTAATTTAGCCTTGGGAATATGGGTATGGTATCTCACTCCTCCAGTCGAGACCCCACCCGGCCACCCCAAACCATACATTGTTGTGAGACCATTGCAACCGATTCCCTTCGCTCCTTCCACCGCTACAGTGCCCCTAGCCCCTCCGCAAGACCATCCTCATGCTGTGACAGCTACAGGCAAGAAAAGAAACCCAAAGACTCTTCGCACCAACAAACCCTATGCTCTGTGTGGTGTCCATGGCCATTATTCTCACCATTGTCCTCACCTCATGCATTACCGAGCCTCTTTAGAGGTCATTCGCGAGTATGAAGTTGAACAAAATCAATCCGCCTCTCCCATCCCTGCTCAGCATGCGTCAGATTTACTCAAGGATCCCCCTGCTACCATTGACATTCCTCCCCCTGATGTTGAGATGTCAGAACTTGCTGCCCCCCTCCTATACCTATCATCATCTGCACGACCCTCAGAGTGCACTCCCTCTGAATCCACTCCATCTGTTTTGTTTGATTCCCCTTCAGCAACATTCTTTGGCTCTTCATGCTTTGACCATCTTTTTACTTGTTCTTCTGTCATTCCCCGTGATGATCGGTATGTGTGCCTCTCTTCCCATACTGATGATTTAGGTAGCTTTTCAGCCTCATGTGGTTTCCTTGACCTTTCCCTTTCCTCCCATAACCAAGATGATACCATCCCTATCTATGATGTCCTTCGTAGCATGAGCTCCCGCTTGTCCTCCCATTTTTCTCATTCATTACCCTCTAGTCGATCTATGAGTCCTAACCATCCTAACCAGACTACCCCCTCCAATAGTCATCGTTTTATGTCTACCCTATACTCACGCTGCCATCATTATTCTCCTTCCTCCCATTTCTTGTCTTGTGACACTATTCCGCTGGACCTCTCGTCCACACATTATATTGGATATGCCGATGGGGCAAGTCGCTTTTCCCGGAATCTCGCTTCATCCGCATGGGCCATATTTACCCCCTTGCATACCCTCGTTCTTTCGAACGGGGTCTGCATTGGTAACGCAACCAATAATCAGGCCGAATATGATGCAGTACGTGGTCTCTTAGCCGATGCCCTCTCTCATCGCATCCTCCATCTGCACGTTCGTTTAGATTCCCTGCTTCTTGTCTTACAACTTAATGGTATTTACCATGTGCATAACCCTATCCTGTTTAGACAATATTTACGAGTTAAACTTTTGATACGTGACTTTAGATTCATTACTTTCAACCATGTACCTAGAAGTCAAAATCACTACGTAGATAGAATTGCAAATCATGTTCTAGACTGGCATTTATCACACACAAGACAATAAAATTTCACACCATCAACACACTGCATATACATAATATATATCATATAAAAAAATTTTTAGATTCCATCTACTCTGAAACATATGACATGCCCATAGCATGTTACAAAAACAAAGCTCCAAAACTAGGGGGCACCACTTGCCCCTACATACACACTGGGGGGCACCACCTGCCCTACATCTAATCACTCTCTGGAGGATCCCGAGCCAATGGCTCTGCCCCCACAGCTCGTTGATCACGCAAATTCTGACTGTCCATCGCCATGCATCGCATGATACCCCGCCATTTCGAGGGTAGCCCAATACATAGCTCTATGTACTACTCGTCTAAATCCTACCAACCACGCTCCAACACACCGGTTAGCAGCCCCTCACATATGCGATGAATGTCCTCCAACAGAGTGGCCATACCCTCATTCTGTGCCATCCTTGATCCACTTACACATCTAGCTCTAGCTACTGCAGGTCGTCCCATATATCCGGTCGGTTTTACCGGAGCTATATCTGCATTACAAAAAGTATAAGGATCAGTACCATGAATACTATTCACAAACTTTAAAATGCACATAAAAAATTAGTTACTTGCCACTTACCATTGGGCCCCCATACTTGACCAGGCAGAAGCGGCAAGTCTGGATCTCCCCAATAACTCATCCCACTATAGGGATAGTCGTCTATGTACAATGGCATCTGATCCCAATGGGCAAAGAAATCTATTCATAACACCCGTCCGACCGCCCCTCCCCCTCCTCTACATAGTAGTCGTCCCCACCGACGCATCTGGGGCTCTCTTGGGCCCCCAGCAGGTAGTTGTACACGAGGTCGTAAGGTCAGGATCTTCTCAAAAAAGAAGGAGCACAATACAATCCCATAAGCACAATCATGATTCACTTGCCACTTACATAGTGACAGCTATCGTTTCACTGACACCAACATCATCTGGGCCCACCCATAGTAGGTCCCACTCAACACACTCTCTACAATCATCATCTGCCCCCCAGTGCTGTGATGGAACACCTAGTTGCCCAAGATCCGCAACACTGTTTCTGCCACTACCTAGGTCTCCAACCTCTCTAGATCCCCAATCGATATCCGATTCCCTTTGACTCGGACACCTGGTTGACAATGTCTCTCAACGAACTCCATGATGTTACACCCCCACAGTAACACTGGCTATGTATTTCCCACCATTCCTAATGGTGGGAGATCAGTCAGAAAATATAGATCCTGGACTGTCATCTCAATCCTGTGCCCCTGTACTATAAACACCTCATGATCTGGATCCCAATAACTGATAATCCGGGCCAACAAGGGCTCCCCAACCCTCATCAAAGGGTTCTCCACAAATTTCAGAACCCCAAACCTAGCTAATGCATGACAGACACCTTGATCCGCTTATATTTCCGTCCGTAATGTACCTAGGTCTCTCTCTCTCTCCACTTGATATGTATATCTACCATATTTGCATAAAACCATCATCTTTATCAGTCTACAAATAAGCAAAACTGCATTCACTCACACCAAAACTGAATCTCAGTCCATAACAACACTGAAACCACCTCCATCTAACAGGTCACACTTTTTGGCCAAATCCTGGGCCAAGTCGTATTTTTCAGGCCCAAACCTGCATCCCAAGTTGCAGTTTTTTCCCCAAAAAGTGCGACCCGGCTGTAATGATGAAGTAGGAGTAGTTACTGAGATTTCAGACCCTAATTTGAACTTTGAATCCATCAAAAACAAGGAGTAGGATTAGGCCTCTTACCTGCAACTAACGAATCACGATTCCAATGGTCAGTTTGTTCGCTATGATCGCCACAAGATTTAGGGCCTTCTCTCCTCTCCTCATTCACCACAGCTACACAAGAAAATGAATGATTTTGGAGGGAAAATGCCTTATTAGAAGAAAAACCCTTGTTTTTCTTTCACCCGCTGTGACCAAACCGTAGCCCCATTTGAAACACCGTCTACACCGTTGGAAAGCTCTCACCAAGCACTCAAATGGGTATCTATTAGTTTTTCATGTTTTGATACTTCACCATGACAAATTTTTTCCACGAAGGGTCTCTTCATCTCTCCTTCCAATCGGAATTCTTCACTTACAACGCTTGTACTTAGGGCACCACTTTACCCATTTACTTGTCTTTGTTCGTGTTGATTTTCGTCATGAGACACCCTATTATAATCATGTTTTTATGTTCCCCCATTGGACCTTTACTGTGTGGCAGCACCATCGAGTCGCCCTTGTTTAGAGCATCTGAGTTGAGCCGTCATCCGCCATGGAGTCTATCTCGAGTCCCTTTGTCTCCCGCTATAGTTCTCCATCCTTCATTGCTTGGTCCCTCTCTCGTGTTGCACATTATGGCCTTCAGTACCGTTGTCCCCTATCCCTCATGATATTGTGTCAGTCGCTGCCAAGGCATTCATGCCCTTTATGCTCTAACAAGGGAAGTCGTCCATCCGCTACTCAGTATCCCCCATTTCATCATCATCATTAGTGTTCGTCTGTTAGTTGCTCTACTATTTTCTCTCATGCCTTAGTTGGGGGATCCCTTATTGGCTGTTATTCCAGGTACAGCATGTAGGTGGGATTCATCATTCTCTTTTCTGGCTCATATTTATGCTAGCATGTACTTTATAGTTCGGTTCCTTGTTTACTGTACATACTATTCTTTTGTACTTTGTCTCGGTGGGCATAGGTATGCCTCCCCCGCCACCTTTAGCATAGTTACCACTTCATAAACTAGAGACTTGTTGCACCTGTAAGTCTCGTCTCCTCAGGGTCTAGTCCTTTAGCACATCAAACTACCTTACATTTCTCTCTCTGACTTCCCTATTGATGTCTAGTGATTGAGTTCTTACAACGTACTTCGGTCATACGATTTGCTCCTAACACTCGTACATTGGGGGGGAATTTGTTACAACATTTTTTGGTCATCTAACCTTTTATCATTAGATGAAACCAAGTACACCATGTAAGACCAATTTTACCCTAAGTAAAATTGGTTTCACTATGTGAAATAACTTAGTAAAACACCTTTACTAAATTGTTTATGGTCTAAACAGGAAACCCCAAAAGGAAATAATAAACAAATCTACACTTTTTTTTGGAATCTAAGCTTCTGTGATCCATATAAATTAGTAGAAATTCTTTCGGTAATAATCACATGCAAAAGAACGAGGTCGACGCGTTTCGAGCCTTGATGTGTTATCATCCTGAGATACGATGATGAACCACAACATCAGACAAACAACAACACTCAGTTCTGATAATCTTAAAATTTCTACTAAAATAAAATCTACACTTGTTTATATTTCATGGCCATATTTAACCCAAAACAAGGAAATTAATTAAATAAATCATTATTTATTTAATTATTTCCTAGGAATAAGTTATTTAAATCATTATTTAAATAATATTCCTAGTTAAATTTGACTAAATCATTTTTAAATAATTAAATAAATCATTATTTATTTAATTATATTCCCACCATTTCCCTAAAATAATAAATAAATCACTTATTTATTTATTTTTTATAAATAAAGGAATTGACCCAAGTCAAAAATCATTTTCCCTCCAACAAATATAATAAAATATTCCTAAAGGGTGGTTCTAGAATTTGATTAATAATATTTTATTCATGCACCAAGTTCTAGATAACCCTAATATTTTGTTATAAATAGAAGGGTTTTTCCCATTCATTAGTCACCTTCATTGCATTAGATCACTCTAGATCTATACTGGGTCACATTCTCCATTTTTGCCTTGTGAGCTCCCTTTGAGTTCTATGTTTGTCTGGGTTTTCTACACCAACAAGAGAGATAAATTTTAGATCTTAAATGCTGAGGACCTTCAAGAACCCATCCTATTGAGGAGAACTGGAAAACACCTTTCTTGTTTTCCTCTTAGGTGCCCCTTTTTAATATAATATAAAAATTCTTTCAAATACATTGTTCTTGTCTTGTCTATTGGATGTATGGAGCCACATTTTACTTTATCTGCTTAATGTATTTTATGCTTAGATCTAGATTTGTGTTGCATTATTTGGATCACCTAATTGCAGATTTAAAGATATTTGGCAGCCATAATCGATGTTAGGGCTATTTGTTATGCGTAGTTAAAATGGTCTTTTACGACGAAAGATTCATACTAACACAAACCCAAGGGATTAATAAATCAAAGGAATTATGAATATTATAAACCCAATGATGTATATTATAAATATTGGGGATTATTAACATAAATGATCAATAAAACCAAAGGATTAATATTATTAAATCTCGGTATTAATAAAACCAACTAATTATTAATATTCTAAACCCAAGATATTAAAAACCCAAGAGATCAATGAACCCAACTCATTATGCCTATTAAAAACATAGGGAATTAATAAACCCAACATATTAATATTATAAACACAATGGATCACTAAACCTAACACACTAGTATTATAAATCTCAAAAATTAATATTATAAGCGTTCATACTACAAAGTATAAATCCAAGGTATTAATATTTAATTGAAAATATATCCAAGAGATTAATATTAATATTAAATCTAATATATTAATATTTTAAACCAATGGATTAATAAACCTAAGGAATTTGTGCTATAAACCCAATGGATTATAAACCTTAGAATTTATATTATTAGCCTTATGAATTATAATATAACCTAGGAATATGGACCCTTGTGAATGATAATATACCCTATGATTAATATTATAAACTTTATAGATGATAATATACCTTAGGGATTAATATATTATCCCTAAAGTATGAATACTAAACCCAAGAGATTATTATATAAACCAAACTAAATAATATTAAACTCAAGGGATTGAAATATTAAACCCAAAAAACTAATATTAAAAACTCAAAAAAATAACATTAAACACAACCAAATCTCCACACATAACTGTTAGACCACAAAAAAACAAAAAAAATCTTCACCCTACACTAACTAATATCCTTTAAAGGCAATGTAACACAGAAAGTAGCTTCTTTTAGCTTCAGTCACCAGTAAACATCACGTCCACTTCGTGTAATGTATCGATGCTTATATCATTTAGTAATGTATCAACAGTAGGATTGCCCTTTGCCCTTGCTATGTGAGTGCCAAGGAAAATAATGTTGTTCAAAGACTTCAAAGTGAATTCACATTGAGCCGTAAGATCAGAATCTTCACACATTGTATATTTCCAAAAGCATGTGATGTACCAACAAAAAAGAAAAAGAAGTCCTGAGGAAATAGTTCCCCTTCTGGTGAGAAACTATATAATTTAGCACTCCAGGAAGGACACATGATGTTTCTAGTGCTGAATATACACGTTACAAGATGAAGAAATCTCATAAGTGCAGAGGTTAATGACTGTCTTTCTGTGGGGTTGTTAAGAGATATAATTTTATAGTATTGTCTATTGAAGTTATAATTTTGTTAGGATCATCAATTTTAAGCATTAAACTAGTAAAAGAAAAGAAAAAGAAATTCAAATTGTTTTTCTGATAGTGGAAATAGATTAGATACTATAAACTCAAAACCTTGAAACTTGGTAGCTAGATTTTTAGAATTTTCAACCAAATTTACTTAAAACTTGTATAGATTCATTTAAAGCATGGATCTAACATGAGCTGACATGAGCCGAGAGGGATCAAATTTATTTTGTTGCAAACTTATTTTAGAGTGCAAAAGACAATGCTTAATTTTTTAAATTTTTGAATGTTACAAAGATTACATCACGTGTATTGAGTCATTTTATATTAATTCATATTAAAATATTTTATTCATATTTTATTTCTGTGAAATTATATTATTTAAGATAGACATGAAATATTGTATTTATTACTTGAAGAGGTGAAAGTGAAATATCAACAACTAAGTTAATTGTTTTGTTAATAGATTTTTAATTATTTATTTATATGATAATTTAATTTTTTCTTTTTTGTTTCACCTACATTATCTAAAATCATTTTAATTATTTTTTGAGAACATAACATACTTACACATGTCCCTCATACTGGATTGTAGAATAAACTACTCAATAAACCTCTAAACTCAATCATGCAAAAATCCTATTATATTCTACACTAAATTGTAGCCAGTTTAAAATAGGGCTAACTCTGTATGCATAAGTCAATATGAAAAGTCCATAGTAAGTATTGCAAACAGAACAGAAGAAGGATAGAAATTCAATTTTTTTGATTTGATAGGGGCAACAAAGTCCTGATCTATTTTTACACTCAATCACACATTAAATTACTAGGTTTGAATCCCTGCATTAACAGCATGGCCGCAACCATCTTCTGATTCATCAAATCATGATATGCACCACGTTACCTCCCGCTGTAACATCACTCACCTAACAACATTTGAAAATAAGTGCGAAAGGACAATATTTGAATTTTAAAGTTTTAGGTCATATAGTTTTTATATCATATGTAATAGGTTGCTGAATGTGTAGATGCAAAGCAGAGAGAGGTAGAGACTGTATGTTAAATAGTGAAGCCAGAGAGAGTAGAAAATAGAGAAAGCTTGAAACATTGTGTTTTGTAGCAGCAAAGCAAAATCTGTGTGTTGTTGCAACTAAGACTGTGTGTTGTCGCAACTGGCGCTATGTGTGTAGCAGCAAAGGAAGATGTGTTTGTAGCAGTAGAGTAACACTTTGTGTGTTGCCGTAACTGGATCTGTGTGTTGCCCCAACTGAAGCTGGGTGTTGCCACAAAAGATATTGTGTGTTGTCGCAATAGAAGACTGGGTGTTTCTGCAACAGAAAACTGTGTGAAAGCAGCAAATGAAAAGCACAATGAGGAGTATTTTTGTAATCCAGAACATAGTAGTTCTGATGAAAGATTATATTTTGTAATAGTCTATTTTATGTTTAATGAAATAGAGTTTTACTCCATCTCTCTGTCCACATCTGTCGCTATTAAATCTCTGTGTTGAGCTGAGTAGGTTTTATTTCCTCTATGTGTTTGAAATTATCAGAAATTTCCAACATAATATCAGAGCTAATATAGGCACTCAATGAACGAAGCAGAGATCGCTCTTCACTACAGAAGCTGTAAGAAGGATTTTGTTGAAGCAGTTCTCCAGCAGAGTGAAGGTTTCAGCAAGTCAGTGAGAAAATTTATTTGGAAATAGAGTTAAGTTTTAAAATCATAGTTCAGAAAGCTAGCTATGGCAGGAGCCAACACAAGCACGAGTATGAGAAATACTCAATTCACACAATTTAATGGGAAGAACTATGACTATTGGGCAATCACAATGAGAGCCATGTTTGCCTCTCAAGATTTAATAGAGCTTGTTGAAGATGGTTTAGAAGAACCAGCAGATGAACAAACTTTTAATGCCTTAACACAAAAAGAGAAAAATTTGTTGAAGATCAATAGGAAGAAGGACTCCAAAGCCTTCTTCTATCTCTATCAAGTAGTGCATGAGAGCATTTTCCCAAGGATTGCAGTAGCTAAGAGGTCCAAGGATGCGTGGGATATTCTCAAAACAACCTATCAAGAGATGGAAAAGGTAAAGACAACAAAGTTGCAAATACTAAGGAGAGATTTTGAAACTCTCTGTATGAAAGAGTTTGATACTATAGACTCATTCTTCACTCATGTTATTGGGTTGGTTACCCAGATAAGGTCTCATGTCGAGACACTTGAAGGGAGAATAATAGTGGAGAAAATCTTGAGAAGTTTTCCCTCAAAATTTTATGCCATAGTAGTGGAAATAGAAGAGACAAAGGATCTCTCACTATATACAATGGATGAGCTTAGTGCATCCCTGATGTCTCAGGAACACAAACTGAACAAAGGAACAGATTCCTCATTGGAACAAGCCTTCAACACTCAAATGTCTTTTGGTCGAAACGGAGGCCAAGGAAGATCAAACAACTGAGGAAGAGACAGAAGCCAAAACAAAAGAAGAAATAGTCGTGCAAGCACGAGTGGAAGGGGCAGCGATCAGAATTAGAATGAAGGCTCAAACCAAAATCAAGCACATGGAAAAATGTATGATAAATCCCAAGTCCAATGTCATTATTGCAAGAAATATGGACACTATGCCAATGAATGTAGGAAAAAATAAAATGACATGAATAATAGGCAGAATGTTAATTTTACAAAAAAAGAAAAGAATCCGAAGAATGTGTTGTTAACATATAATCTAGAAGAAGGTAGACAAGATGATGTATGGTTCTTAGACTTAGGTTGTAATAACCACATGACTGGAAACATAACAATGTTTTCCAATCTAGATGAAAATGTTAAATCTGAAGTAACAACAGGGACTGATAGTAAGGTCTCTGTCATGGGAAAAGAAAGAGTAGTATCCTCACAAGAAAAGGAGAACAAAAGTTTGTACTAGATGTATATTATGTACTTGGCTTGAAATGTAATATGTTGAGCATTGGACAGCTCATAAACAAGGGCTACAATGTATTCTTTAAAGATGATGTGTGCACAATCATGCACATACCTCCAAGAAAGAAAGTCATTGCAGAGGTGCAGATGACAAGAAATAGGATATTTCCTCTCAAGATCAGATTGGACTTGAAGGAAAGAAGAAATGTAGCACCTGTAACACAAGAGGTCTTTTAAGAGGAAGTGAAAGATGAAAATTGGTTATGGCACTTGAGATTTGGACATCTCAATTTCGGACGCCTGAACTTGTTGCACAGAAAGCGAATGGTAAAAGGATTACCATTGATTGAGAAACTGGACAGCCTATGTGAAGGTTGCATCTTGGGAAAACAGCATAGAGAAAACTTTCCAACAGGGAAGAGTATAAGGGAAAAGAGACCCTTAGAGATTGTCCACTCAGATTTGTGTGGACTAATGTAAACGCCATCTTTAGCTGGCAGCAAATATGTTTTGACATTCATAGATGATTACACCAGAAAGACATGGGTGTATTTCTTGAAACATAAGAGTGAAGTATTTGAACAGTTCTGCCACTTCAAAGCTCTTGTTGAGAAGCAGAGTGGGAACTACATCAAAGTGCTAAGAACTGACAGAGGTGGAGAATACATCTCCAAAGAGTTCCTACGTTTCTGTACGGAAAATGGCATACATAAGAAATTTACCACAAGGTACACACCTCAGCAAAATGGTGTTGCTGAAAGGAAGAATAGGACCATTATGGACATGGTCAGTAGTATGTTGAAGGCAAAACATTTTCCAAATGAGTATTGGGCTGAAGCTATAAATTGTGCAGTGTATATCTTGTATAGATGCCCAACCAAAGCTGTCATGAACAGAGTTCCGAAAGAAGCATGGAGTGGAACAAAGCAGTTTCTCACTCACATGAAAGTTTTTGGATGTGTGGCTTATGCACATGTCCCAGATCAATTAAGAAAGAAGCTTGACAGCAAGGGGGAGAAGTGTATATTTGTTGGATATAGTGATGAGTCCAAGGCATACAAACTCTACAATCCATTCACCAAGAAAGTGATAATAATCAGAGATGTGTAGTTTATTAAAGAAGAAGCTTCAGATGGAAGCTTAGAGAAAATAATGAATTTGAAGACATGTGTGTTTGACGAAGAAGAAGAGGGAGGGAAAACATTAAACAATCTCTCCTTGATGGCTCCTCCTCCACCACCACAAGCACAACAAACCACACCACAAGCCGGAAATAAGACAGCCTTGATAAATCAAGGAAGTGCTTCTTCAAGCACACCACAAGGAACTGAAACTCCCTCGAGTTCAAGTGGAACTTCAAGTACACCAAGAAGACTGAAATTCAGAAATCTGAGTGAGATTTATGAACAAGAAGAGGTAAATGATAATGTTGGTTTGAACTCTTTATTTGATTTGTATTGTCATGTTGATGACCCAATTCATTTTGAAGATGCTGTAAAGGAAGAAAAATGGATTGAAGTAATGAATGAAGAGATTGGTGCAATAGAAAATAGTAATACATGGGAGTTAGTGGATATCCCTAAAGGTAAAGAAGTCATTGGAGTAAAATGGGTCTATAAGACCAAGAACAATGTTGAAGGTATAATTGAAAGGCACAAGGCCAAACTTGTTGTCAAACGCTATAAGCAGTAACAAGGAAGAGATTATGAAAAAACCTTTGCACTTGTTGCAAGGATGGAAATAGTAAGAGCAGTGTTGTCCATAGCAGCACAACAGAAATGGAAGGTTTATCAAATGGATGTGAAATCTTCATTCCTGAATGGAGTGTTGAAAGAAGAGGTATATGTTGAACAACCTACAGGCTATGATATTGAAGGCCAAGAGCACAAAGTATGCAAGTTGAAGAAAGCTCTTTATGGGCTGAAGCAAGCACCAAGAGCATGGTACAATAGGATAGATGCTTACTTGACTGAAAATGGATTTGAGAAATGTGAAGGAGAGCCCACACTCTACATAAAAGAAAATGATGGTAAGATTCTTATTGTTATTTTATATGTAGATGATTTAATCTTTACTGGCAATGAAGTTTCTCTCATTGTTGATTTTAAAGCAGTCATGAAGAGTGAATTTGAAGTGACTGATTTGGGTTTTTTGAGATATTTTCTTAGAATAGAAGTAGAGAAAAATGAAAATGAGATTTTTATTTGCATGACAAAATATGTTGAAGAAGTGTTGAAAAGATTCAACATGTAGAACAATAAGGCAGTGGTAACTCCCACTGTCATAGGGTTGAAACTGAGTAAATAAGACATCATCAAGGATTTTAATCCAAGTTTGTATAAGAGCATAGTTGGTAGCCTCATGTATTTGACTGCAACTAGGCCAGATATTATACGTGCTGTGAGTTTAATTTCCAGATTTATGAAAAGGCCAAAGAAGACACATTGGCAAACAGCAAAAAGAATTCTAAGGTATGTGAAAGGAACAAAGAGGTATGGTATTTTATATACACCTTCCAAAAATTTTGAATTGATTGCATATACTAACTATGATTGGACTAGAAGTATAGATGACCAAAGAGCACATCTGGATATGTGTTTCATTTGGGATCGGGAGCCATTTCATGGGCTTCCAAGAAGCAACCAAAAGTTTCTTTATCAACAGCAGAAGCAGATTATGTGACAGCTACAACAGCAGCATGCTAAGCAGTTTGGATGAGAAGAATGTTGAGGAGCTTGTGTCATGAACAGGTAAATGACACAATAATTTATTGTGATAATAGCTCAGCAATAGCATTGTCAAAGAATTTAGTGTTTCATAAGAGAACGAAACACATTGATGCCAAGTATCATTATATCAGAGAGCTAGTGAGCAATGGGGAAATTGTTTTGCAACATTGCAGAACAAAAGAGAAATTTGCTGATATTTTGACAAAACCATTAGGGCAGAAAAGTTTTAATGATCTCAGAAAATGTCTGAGTATGCAAGAGAACAACAGTTGTAATTAAATGGGAGTGTTGGAAATTAATTCCAACTGCAAACAGAATAGAAGAAGGACAAAAATTCAAATTTTTTGATTTGACAGGAGCAACAAAGTCATGATCTATTTTTACACTCATTCGCACATTAAATGACTGGGTTTGAATCTCTGCATCATCAGCATGGTTGTAGCCATCTTCCAATTCATCAAATTGTGGTTTGTACCACGTTACCTCCCGCTGTAACATCAGTCACCTAACAGCAGCGAAATGATAGTTTTTGAATTTTAAAGTTTTAGGTCATATAGTTTTTATATCATATGTAATATGTTATTGAATGTGTAGATGCAAAGGTAGAGAGAGATAGAGACTTTGTGTTAAACAGTGAAGCTAGAGAGAGTAGAAAACAGAGAAAGCTTGAAGCACTGTGTTTTGTAGTAGCAAAGCAAACTCTTTGTGTTGCCACAACTAAGACTGTGTGTTGTCGCCACTGGCACTGTGTGTGTAGCAGCAAAGGAAGTTGTGTTTGTAGCAGCATAGTAATACTCTGTGTGTTGTTGCAATTGAGACTGGGTGTTACCGCAAAGGAGATTGTGTTGCCGCAACAGAAAACTGTGTGAAATCAGCAAATGAAAAACACAGTGAGGAGCATTTTCGTAATCCAGAACACAGTGGTTCTGATGAAAAATTGTATTTTATAATAGTCAATTTTATATTTAATGAGATAGAGCTTTACTCCATCTCTCTGTCCACATCTATTGTTAATAAATCTTTGTGTTAGAGCTAAAAAAGTTTTATTTGTGTGTTCAAAATTATAAGTCCAAAAGTACATTGATCTTCATTCTCACACTTTTGCAGGGCGGCTGATCGGTTGAGCATCTTTGCTGTGATCAACGTCGATATCAACTCCATATCTGAGCTGATGATTTGATGGAGTCACTTCTAAATTAATTTTTGTTACTGCCGCAGCTATGACATATGTAGGAGTGGGGACGGAGGAACCCTTGAAAGATAAGGCAAAGGAGTATTTCTCTTTAACATAGTCACTGAGATTAAATTCACATATGTAGAAAGAATGATTGTACTAAAACATAATTGTCTAGAGGAAATAATAGTTGCTTAATAAATGTTTGACCATATGATTTTACCAACTCTGCATTAAATGTCCATTTGTTCTTAATTACTTAATGTGATAAATCCCCAACCTACACTAAAACTCCACTTACTTGTGTACCAGAAGTAGGCTATCGTGGGTGGGATTAATTTTCCAACAACCCAAAGACGCCGGCAAAATTTAGAGTAGAGTGTGGCTTGTCAAACCGAAAGCTGCGACAACATCTGTGCACGCTGCAGTTTCTGGACTTGAATAAGACCCGAGCCAGATCTTTGAATGGTGTCTGGGCTTCCTAATTTTCGCTTTTGTGGGAAAATCTAGAATGGACGGTATAATACAAAAATCCGATTGATTGAAGCCCGATATCGCTCAGCACAAAATATAATGATGGTAGTATATAGAGATTTTAGCAGTGGGGTCGTCCTTTGAACCTATTTTTTAGTTTTATCGACTTGCAGAGCCTTTTCCCAAAATTAGTTGCATATTTCAGCCAATCCTTCCAAGATTGACTTGAGGTAGTCTTTGGGAGCTTAGATCTTCTCTCCCAATGTTTTCTAAGCCATAAAATTGTATATATATGTATTGACATATGTTATCAGTAGTGTTCTTTATAAAATTGCACAATCATAGCTTAGGCACTCTTTTGTAGCAGTGTCTTGTCATGTTTTATGTACTTGTTTCTTCAAGCTGATTATTTCCTATCTTGAGTAACTTTTTCCTCAAGATCTTGTATACATTTTTCTGCTGTAACTTAATAAGATGGCTTGAGCTCTTATCTCACTCTATGAGTTGATTTAACACTTCTCTTTCAATATTGTGTTTACATATTGCTGGATCTCCACATTTGGAATATTTTAAGGTATTCCCGATACTATAGAAATTCCTGATTTTTGGATATTACAGTGGTATCAAAGCATAATATTGGCTTAGCCTGTGGATCTCAACCATGATGCTATCAAGAAAAGAGAGGATAAATACTCCATTATGTGGAGAAAGAAAGGAATATAGGCTCACCAAGCTTCTTCCAAGATCTGTACAGAGCATTCATGAAGATTTCAAGAAGATAAGGAGGGAGATGTGTACAGAATCTCCAAGAGGGTTTGAAACTGAGTCAAAATCTAGATTTTATTATGGGGAGTGTGAGGATGCAGCCACACCCTATGATGCATAGCACAGTCACATGCCCAGTTTTTCCATGAGAGAGAGGGAGGAAGAAGGAATTCCTAAGAGGGGAACTCTTAGTGGTTTCTTGCATGAATATGAATCTCAAACTCAAAAGTTTAGAGATCATATTAATTTTCTAGAGTTTTGCAAGATCAAGGTTAGGAGGAGCAAGCAACATAATGTGGATATATTTATTCTATCTACCTTTGATGGTTCCCCTACATGTTCAGCCAGGGCTTGGGTGGAAGAGCTAGACACCTTTTTGCAGCAACACCAAATTTCTGAAGATGAAGCCATCAGGTTAGCAGTGCTACATTTTGGAGGTAAGGCCTATGCATGGTGGCTATTTGAGTCTTTTTATTTAAAGAATGCAAATACTTCTTCCTATGCAAGGTTCATTAAAACATTCATGGAAAAGTTTGATAAGAAAATTTCTGAAACACATGTGGTGAAGCAAAAAAAATATAAACAAACAAAGACCTTACATGTGATGGAAGAAATCATAAAGCCAAAACCACTCCAGAAACCCATGGAAGTGGCTGATAAATTGCATCATACTTTTCTAGAGGCAAGACCTTTATCTTGTATGTTGGCACAAGAAGGCATGGAGACCCATTTTTCAAGCGAGGATCCAATCATTGGGAGGTTGCCCATTCATGTTGAGGAGGCTGAGGGCAACAGTGCACTCAGATCTGGAGTTGATCTAGCACCTCATGAAGAGGGAGGAGGAGATCTTGCTCCAACTAGAGGGATTATTGCATCTTTGCAAGGAAGTCCCCATAATCTCACATGTGGAGATCAAGGCACAACTCATGATCTACATGTGCCATTGATAATAGGGTGTGAACCTATGGAGATACAGGGAGGATATAGGGAGGATTACCAACATCATGTGATGAGGAGCAAACACCCCTATCAATTTCTTGAGTTTGATGCACCTAAGAGGGAGACTAGATTGCGCAGTGAGAGTAGGGAAAATCTTGTCCATTCATGTATGCAGTCTACTCTTGATGATGATGTCTCATTGCATGGAGACATTTCACCAAGGGGTCCACCAGATCAGTAGATGATGAGAGATGCTTCAAATTTTTAGGCACCATTCATTGATTTTAGAGGAGTGGAGACCTTGGGAGGTCATTTTACAGCGCTGGGAGTCATGGATAGACTCAAGGAGGAGAGAGGCATTCTCTCAACATCATTTTTAACCACTCTCATTTCAGATTCTGCGCTGTGGCAGAAGCATCAGGGGAAGGATAACAACCTTCCAACTTGCATCTTTGGCATGGGAGATGTCAAAGGAGAGGATAACCATATGACAGATGTTCTTTATGAGAGATCATCAGCGCTGTCACTATGGAGGATAGATCCATGTTGGAGCTCCTGGCTGTTGGTGGAGTATTCCAAGGATCATTTTTCTTGCATGATATTGGATGATCAACATATGAGGAGATGCATGGATCATGTGAACATGGAGGAGATACATAACTCTTTGGAAGAGTTAGCATAGCCACCTCTTTTCTCTTTGAGGATGAGAGAAGACTCATCTATGAGCCACTCTATTTGCATGAGAAAGACTTATGGTAAGGGTATTGCTTGTTTGCATAATTATTTGTAAAATGTATATATGCATCCCTTAACCATACATGTGCAGGATGTTGCTCCAAGGAGGAGCATTATTTTTTGTAGACCTCATGGTCTACTTGGGGCCATGAGCAGTATTGGTGACCACTCCCTGGGAGGACTTGGGGAGGAGATGTATTTTGGAGAACATGCTCACTTTGCACCATAAATCATTCACTTTCTCCAAATATATGAGGAGAGTGGGACAACAAGAAAGTGGTTGAGAAACCACACTTTTTGTCACACTCTTTTTCAGTTTAAGGTCAAACTGCGCTGGTTACATTTGAGGGACCATTTTCCTTCTCCCTTGCTACATATGGCAGCAAGCATGGTTCTCATTATGGTTCCTTATGTTGTTGTTGTTTTTATATTTGTTGGAAGCATGATTGGGGGAATGGCACATTGGTTGGATGTGTCCCTTGGGGAAGAGAACTCCCACATTATTTGCATTACATGTTCTAATGGGAGCATGAGAGAGTATGTCGCCACTATAGCAAAACACTTGTTTCCATTTGAGGTGAGCCATATGATTGATTGGATGCCATATGATGGTGACTTCCAACTCATCACATACGAGATGATTTGGGCCAACATGTTTCATAACGTTGGAGAAGAGATCCTTGGAGGTCTAATCTTCATCTTTCCACTTGAGGACAATATTATTGCAGCCCAAGATCAGCATATACTCTACAACTATCCTAAGTGGAGAGGAGGACAATGTGTGGTAGAATATTTTGTTTACCAAGATCAGATTTTCAGCCCACCTACATTTTAGGAGCCAAAGGTGGAAGAGGATTTTCAGGAGTTTCCACGTTGGGAGGTAACTCATTTTGTATGGATGATTTCTTGGGAAATGGAGGATCCACATGGGGAAGATGTTCCTAAACACATTTCAGACTCCATGCCTTGGTAGGAGACTCTCTATTTCTATACTTGCAGTTGGTTGAGGACAAGTAACATTTGGGAGGGGAGGACGGTAATATTCCCAATTTAGCACATAGCTAAATGGAATATTAAAATTTTGTTTTTATCACCTAACAGCTAAATAAATGGGTAAGGAGGCCCATGGATATTAAAAACATGAATAAAATCCCTCAAATGTGAAAGGGGATAGTCATAAGAGCTGGATTTCACACCCTTATGTGTGAAAGAGGACATTTGCATGGAGACAAGGTCAAGTTTGACCAAGTCAATAGTGCTGGGATAGGACGTGGAGAACACCTTGATATACAACACAGTATAAATGAGAAGAGGGTTATTTGGTAGGGAAAAACTTAATGAGTGGGACCCATGCAGAGAGGGCTTTCACTTGTTTAAAAGGAGGGCAAGGCAACCATTGTGATTCATGATTCATATTATTGATTTCTTTGTCTGTTTAGACTTTGTGCATTCTCCTGATGTTTAGTAGAGTTGCAGTGCTGCTTAGCACAAGGATTTCCTGTTTAGGAATCCTTCTCCTTTCTTGAGAGGCCTCTTGAAGGATTTCTACTGATTTTCCTCACATCCAGGCTTGAGGCCAAGCATCCTCCTTCAGCTACAATGTTATTTCTACAGCAGAATAATGTTGTGTTGTAGGGTGTTGCAATGAGGGTTCACAACACCACTTCCAGCACTTGTTTTTTAGAGGAGGGGGCTCTATTTCCTTTGAGAGATTAGTTTGGAAGCCCTTGAAGCATATTGCAGATCTTGGCACTTGGCCAACACTTTTTCTTGCACCTATAGTGCAGTATCCCTCAGTGACTATGTTATTTTCAGTTGGTATTTGTAGTGAGGGACTGCAGTGATTGTTGGAGGGTGAGATCTTCAGTTTTAGGATCAGCCTTTCACTTTGAAGATCCATTGGAGGAGGTATCTTCATCGGATGCGGCATCTTCAGCCTTCTCCTTTCATTTCCAGTTCTTGAGTTGCAGCTACTACCCTGCAACTTCGGCGTTTTGCAGTTTTTGCATATTTCAGCCAATCCTTCCAAGATTGACTTGAGGTAGCCTTTGGGAGCTTAGATCTTCTCTCCCAATGTTGTATGAGCCATACAATTGTATATATATGTATTGAAATATGTTATTAGTAGTTTTATTTATAAAACTGCGCATTCATAGCTTGGGCACTCTTGTGTAACAGTGTTTTGCCATGTTTTATGTACTTGTTTCTTGAGGCTGATTATTGCCTATCTTGAGTAACTTTTTCCTCAAGATCTTGTATACATTTTGCTGCTGTAACTTAATATTATGGCTATGAGCTCTTCTCTCACTCTATGAGTTGATTTAACACTGCTCTTTCAATATTGTGTTTACATATTGCTGGATCTCCACATTTGGAATATCTTAAGATATTCCCGATAGTGTAGAAATTCTTGATTTTGGGATATTACATGTTTGTGGTTATATTAATTATTGGTTTCATTCAATGTATGCCACATTGCATACACAACGTCAACATCTATGCCCATGCAATGACAAGAAGGTGTTCTAGCAATGTATGGAACATGTAGGATAATGAAGATGGAATCACTCATTATGGAAGGAGACATGAATCTAACAATTTCAGGTGAAAAAGTTTGGGCGTCTAGTTTCATACTAGATCACTTGGGTGCTTATTTTCAAAACTATTCTTAGATAATAATCTAGTGGACATATGCCCAAATCTAATTGCGCTGACATGGAAAAACGATAGGGCATGCCCTTTCAACATTTCCAAGAGACTTGATATTTTTATCTTACATAGGAATATGATTGAGATATTGGGGGTTGTCTATTCATGTTTCTCTTTGACTATTATTTGGGACCACGTTCCCATAATACTTCACTGGAAAGAGGATCAATGTAATACTCCTCTCTCTTTATGTAAATATGTTTTTATTTAGAATGAACTATTTTAATACAATGAATAGAAAGCCATAGAAAACTTGAACTGAAATTCAACATGATGATGTAATAAATAAAATTGAGTAGTAAATCAAATTGGATGATTTCCTTAAGAAATAATTTAATTTAATAAGATCCTTGACCAAAAAGAAATCAGAAAATAGAAAAAAAAAAACTTCCCTTAATTACTGCTAAAAATACCTAGGAGTGGATTAATATTATTTGAAAAGATTGGGAGAGAAAAATCTATTGAATCACTCAGTGTGGGGAGAAAACACTGAGAAAAGGGTACATAAATCATCGTAGGATAAAAAGGCAGGATTTAACGAAAAAGAAACTTTTTTCGTAAATAGAAAAAAATAATATGTTATGACGTTGGAAGACCCTAGAATGTGGGACCCTGCTAAGGAAAGTCTACTAGGGAAGTAAGGAATAAAAATTCCTTGATAAGAACAACAGTAAGTTGTTGGTTCTGGTGGAAGAGGATCTGGGATCAGGGGAGAACCTGTAGAGAAGGTTCATGGTTGGGTGGAAAATTATTCTTTCCAAGGTGTTCTAGTTGGTAATGCAAATATAATACTAATTATGAGTATTGGTTCTGGTTATTTGAAATTATCTGTATGTATTTCTCAACTGCGAATATGTTTAGTAAACATTTCTTTAGAATGGTTATAGAATTATGTTATTTATTATTATCTAGAATTATGTTGACTGTAACAATTATGGGGTGGTTTTATGGTTTGTTATTTGTAAATATCTAGAAATTATGATTGATTGTAACAGTCATAGGGATACGATTAATAGATCTATTTATTTTTTTGGTTGTGGAGATAGTAAATTATTTAAGTAATTGGTGGAAATTATAATTTTGAATTTCGAGTTGTTCACTCATTCAAATACTTGAAAAAAAAGAGGGTATGGTATGTTTATAAAGCCAATATTTATTAGGATTATAATTGAAATGTATGCGATGTCAATCAAACATTCACGATACTAGTTAATAAGGGTAAAATTTAAACTGAATTAGGAATGAAACTATCTGATTTGACTATCGAAAGTAGCCATGAAGGATTGGAGGTATCAACCCTTATAATCGAGGTTAAAATTAGAAAAAAAAGAATATCTATTTAAAAGGGTAAATTATAATCCATATTTAATATGAATGGGTACAAAAATGATATCCAGTTTAGTATAATATGCGCCCATTTGTAATTCGAGTTTCTGGAAATTGAAAATCATGTAGTAAGTCACAGTTAATAGAGAATTAAACTTAGAGGGATTTTTTTAGCTATTAACATTAACACCGCTGAAGCCCTATATGGAAGTGAACAATAGGAGTATTGATTAGTAATATCAGTGCCTTCCCAAAATTTTCCAGTAGTTACAAGTCTACAAAACATAAATGGTAATGATGAATAAAAGATGAAAAAACATTGTTTTCTCAACAAATATTAGATAGAGAAAGAAAGCAACCAGTATTAAAAGGCTAAGGATGCATGCCATAGGCTTGATAGTATCCAATTAATGAAGTAATACTGGTAAGAACCATATTAATTGCAACCCATAAAAAATTTACAATTTCAAAGATTCTATAAGTAATCATAGCTTAGTAGTGGGTAATAACTAGAACACAAAATGACTGAGGAGGTATCTACATGTTTGGTGTAAATTATATTAAATATAAAAATGAAATACAACATAAAAAAAATGATTCAACTTGTTATCATTCTATGTAAATATAATAGGGTGTTGAATGATTCACACATTTCCTAAACAAAAGGTAAACAAACATACGATTGGCCAAGATAACCTCTATTTATGAAACATTAAAACTAGGGTACATTTTCTGGAATAATTTTATGAAGTCATTAGAATGAGCACGACATCGACGCACTAAAAATAAGGAAAAAACATTGTATATTCCTTACATTAATAGTCAAAACCAGAATCCATCTCTACTGAATAATTGTGCAACCCTTAAGTTGCTCCAGAATTAATATAAAACACAAGCATGCTGAAAACTTCCATAAGAGTAGCCACAACCAACATAACTGGGAATTTCAACATTTAAATATCTTAAAGACATGCTTTCTATAAATAAAATGTATAGTCACGACAATAATCTAACATTATACAATTAAAAATAGTAGTTTCTCCATGGGAACCATATTCCCAAAAACTATAACATAATTCTATGGAAAGGAACTGACCTAGTGCTTGGAAAAATTATAGACCTCGGATGGTGAAATAAAATTCAATTGTGAGATTGCAACGACTGCATAATTCAAAAGAGAAAATGAAATACATGTGATCTCATACTTGTATATGGTAAGATAGACAAAATCCAAACCCCAAATAAAACCTTGGTTAGAAAAACATATTGAAACACAATTTTATTTTTGAATTTAATATACAATAAGTTAAGAAACTACCTGAAGCGATGATTTTCATTCCATCGTGATTGTTACAACACCCATGTGGCCGATAGCAAATGGATTAGGCATAGAATGACTCATTCCATTCCATTGACCAAGAATAAATATTATAATGAGGAAAATGGGGAGAGATGAAATATACCTGGGGTATTAGGATGCAACAATAAGAGAAAATACTTGGGATGTGCACATATTTGAAACCTTAACCCCAAATAGGTTCTGAGCAAAGGTTTTCCTATAGAAAAGCATAGAATAAAGAGATAAGTACATGGAAACCCTGAATTATGTGGGAAAAATCTTATTGAAAAGAATAGGAGGAATAAAACTTAAACATACTCAAATTTATGTTGATAATCTTGGGGTAGATCGAGATACACTTGGGCTGGAATTGGTTTAGTAAGCGACCTCTTGGCAAAAATCCCCTACCATTACTGACCCCTGAAACTATTTTTCATGGATACTCTAATAATAAAATTAGAAGAAAGCTATAGAGCCATAAATTACCTTGGCTAATGGAAGGGAAACTTTGTGAATTGGAAAAACCCAGGAAATGTCCTCCTCTTATCGAGAAGTGACAACTGAAATTTTATTGTACATCTACATAACTAAATAATTAACTTGCTACATCAAAATGTACATACTAATGAGGAAAAATGAAGAAAAACACAACGATTATCAGAAATCTAGCTAGGAACACAATCAGCACAAAGAGTTTGTGATAAAAGTTAAAATGTAAACCTTACCAGTGATTCGACATTGTATTAGGATAATTGTGGTGTCAAAGAAGATCATCGAGGTTCACGTCTCACTTCCAAGGACTTAAGTGTAGCACATTGAGAATTTCCATCAGGAGACCCTTATGTAGGGGAAAAGCTTTGTTTCATTGGTTTGTGTATAGAGGAACATGGGTTGAAACCTCCTAATGAGTAGTGGAAGCCTACCTAAACTCGGTTGCGAAAATGACCAAATGAAATTGGGGACAGAGTTTAGGGCTAGAGAAATTAAATGGCCACCGTTGGATTGCCTCAACTTATTTGGGTCATTCACAAATCCCAATACCTTTCATACACACCATACCCATGTGATATGCGCATGAAGTGTGGTAGTGTGGCATCATCAGAGTGGAAACACAATTCTCTAGGCACCCCTTAGTAATGAGAAGCTTCGGGAGAAACATATGACACATAATACCTTTACACTTTGTTTTAATCGAATTAGGGTAACAATGTTTCCATGGTATAAAAATCAGATACATAGGTCAATTTAGGGCCAACCTGTGTTAATATGTGGATTGTCTAGGAAGAACACACTCAATATGGAATAGGCTCACAAAGGAGTTATAAGGGTTAAAGTAGCTTAAATAGGAACCAACGCATATGGGTGGTTAAACCATGTAATTTTGAAATAGTAGCTATGTAGATATTTAATCACTTTGTGAATACATGTAAAGGATGGTGTTGAGCCAAAACATCTAGTGTGAATGTGTTAAAAGGGAAAATGTGTTATCTTGTCTATAAATTAGAGGATGATTTGATATATATATATATATATATATATATATATATATATATATATATATATATATACATACATACATATAAAAATAAAATAAATTCCGTGAGCAAATGAGGGACATGACAAGTGGTATCAGAGCATTGGGTTTAACACTAGGTCTATAATGGGATATCATAGTTGGAAATATATACATAGGTATATTAATAAATATTTATTATTAAATTTTTTTCCTGAAACAATGATTGCATAATTGTACTATTTATATGGTACATACTTGTAGTATGCTGGGACAGGATGGCAGAAGGGTTGCCTCACCCTCTGAGAGGTGGATAAATTTATATGTTGAACTGGGAGAAGGGGTCACCACACCTAATTCTCAAATTCTGGAGGTGATCATAAATATACAACAATAATTGTATTTTCTCATAACCAACAATGAATGGTTGTTAAGGGCTAGCGAGGAGTAAGAACGTATGATAAGAGGGTTAAGAGAAAAATACAACCACAAAAGTGTAGAGCTGGAAGGGGGAAAGAAAAAATAAGTAGATACTAAATCAAAGAAATTTGAAAGTGCTAAAGAATCTGATAGAACATATTCAAAGTCACATAAGAAGAAGAAAAAAGTGCAGTTGCAGGGAGAATTTTGAAAGATCAAACCCCCTCTGTTTGATGAGGAAAGAGAGGAAGATGTGGAGGCATGGATTTTGAACATGGTCAAATACTTCCAAGTGTAAGAATATGAAATTAATTCAAAGGCCTGACTGGCTATTTACCAATTGTAGAGAAAATATACTATGTGGTGGGAGGAAGTGGAAAGTATATACCTACTAGAAGAGAAGACAATTTCGTGGGAGAAATTTCAGAAGCGATTTAAATCTCAGCACATGAGTGAATGATATTATGAGGAACATACTATGGTATTCCTATATTAGGGCTAGGAAAGCTTACCATGGATGATTTTTTAAACAAAATTTACAAACTTACTATGGTATGTGCCTTATATTAAAGAGGAGAAAGATAAAGTGAAAATATTTTTGAACTGTTTACAAGCAGCATACAAGGAGAGGATTGAGTTCAACAATTCGAGGACCATGGATGAAGTAGTAAGGAAAGCTAGATTATGTTACAAGTAGTTCAAAAATAGAAGTGAAGGGTCCAAACCTTGGAAGAATAAGGATAAAAACAAAGCTGCTATGAATATGAATAAACATAAACCTCCTTATCTGAATTCTTTTTGGAAGGATCATCGGAGAAATAAGTTTAATAAGGTAAATGTAAACTATTCGGGGCAGTCTCATATCGGGTCAAAACCCATGGATCAAAATAGAAGAAATAATATGGGAGCTAAGGAGTGAGAACCTTTGAAATGCTAGGGTTGTGGCAAGCCACATCTATTAAGGGATTGTCCGCATAATCCACGGTCAATTCAAAATAGTCAAGTAGTTCATGAAGCAAATACTATTAATGAGGTGGCCAGGAACATTTCTAGAATCAGTGTAGCATTAGAAGATAGGCAGGTTGAACATCAACCTACAATGATACACATTGAAGGTACAATCCTAAGCAAATATGTGTCTGTTTTAATATACCCTGGGGCTATTTTATTTTATGTTATTCCTTAGATTATGGAAACATGTAAATTAAAATCAAAAAAATTTCATAATGCATGGCTCATACAGTTAGCAACTAGTACAAAGTGTAAGGTAACTCACTAAGTAAGGAAATGTCATTTAGAATTGAATGACTACTTCATAGAATTAAATTTAAACTGTAATATTCCTAAATTAGCAAGCAACTAATTGGAATATTAATTTTTTATTTTGCTTCTTAGTTAGAAGAATAAGAGGGTGTGGAGACCCATAAATCTCCTTAGTCGGAATAAAATCACTCCAAATGTGAATGGAGGACATCAAAAGAGCTGGTTAAAGCACCCCCATGTGTGAAAAAGGGATGGAGCATGTCTACTGGTTCAACTTTGACCAAATCAATAGCGCTGGTATGGAAGTAGTGGACATTCAATGAGGGACAACGCGGTTTTGGAGGGATATCCTTTGCATGGAAGTAGTGCCTTTAATGAGTGGGGAGAAGGGTGAGGAAGCTGACCAAGAATATAAGTAAGGGGATGGTGGCAATTGAGAGCATGTTTGGATTATTATTTGTTTATGGTATGTATTATTTGTGGCTCTCTTCAGCTGTTTAGCTAAGGTTACAGTGTTGTTTAGAACAAGGGTATTCCCGAGCGGGAATCCCACCTTCATCCTCAGGGACTTCGAGTTCCTACTCAGGAGAAGTTCATTGATCATTATTTCCACATTCCAACATTTTTCCAAGCTATAGCTTCTTCTACAATGCAGATTCTGTTTAGATATGTGCCGAGTTGTAGGGTGCAACAGTGGAGGGTTTCTTTGGATCATTTCTAAGATTGTGTTCAGTGGAGGAAGGTTTCTTTCCATTTGGATATCATTAAGGAAGGTCCCTGGGCTTCATAGCATATTTTTTCATTTGGCTGATTCATCATCATCCTCTAAAATGCAGTTCCAGTCCATGACTACGTTATTTCAGCGAGAAATTGCAAGGGTCAGTTAGTGCTCCATTTGGAGTGTTTGATTTTCAGTGGAGGGATCTTCCCTACACTTGAAGAGTCCATTGGAGGAGTCCCTTTTGGATCTACATCATTTTCAGCCACCTTCTTTCAGGTTCCCAGTTGCGGAGTTTATTCAACCCTAGGGCTTCATTCCAACATTATGATATTTTGTGTATTTCTGGAAACCCTTCTTGGGTTGTTTAGGAAATGTGTATGGGAGCATAGATCTCTATTTTTGGCCTTGTATGAGCATGATATTATCAGATCCATTTATATATATTTCCCAATTGTAGTATTAGTCTTTAAAACTGTGTTGTACTTGCTTCAGTATTTTGTGTAGCCGTGTATTACATGTTTTGGGTGCTTTTCGGCATTGGAGGCTTATTTTCCATATCTTGAGGGACTTTATCCCAAAGGTATTGAACTTATTTATTTATGTTATACATAATACCATGGATCTATCTTTGTATCACATATGATATATTAACAATTGTTGCTATTTTCCATCATTCTATGCTATATTGCTACTTTTCCTATTTGGGGATATTACATAAAAATTATTCCGTTAGGGTCCTATGATGTATGAATTGGCATGAGTTGGTTAGAGAAATATAAGGATGCCATAAATTGTTTAGATAAAACTATAAATTGTGTAGATCAAGGTGGAAAACTCAAATTAATAAGGGGAAAAGAAAAAATTGTGTCTGTTAGGAAAATTTAAACACTACAACTAAAAAGGACAACAAGCAAGGGATGTTGGGTGTACATGGCACATTTGGAACATGGGGAACAACAATAGAAAAAGAAAAATTTGAGACTATACTAGTCATAAGATAATTTCCAAATTTTTTTCCAGAGAAAATTTCCCAGACACCCCCTCGTAGAAATATATATTTTTCTATCGATTTGGTAATAGGTGCTACCCGTGTGTAAAGAGCCCCATACAGAATGATTATACCAAAGCTATTAGAATTAATGCTACAACTACAAGAACTACTAGATAAGGGCTATATTAGATCAAGTGTTTCACCTTGGGGTGCCCCGATGTTGTTTTTCAAAAACAAATATGGTAAATTTAGGATTTGCATCGACTATCGAGAGTTGAACAACGTAACCATAAAAATTAAATATCCATTAGCCCGAATTGATGACCTGTTTGATCAGGTAAGGGGAGAACTATATTTTCAAATATTGATTTGATAAATAGTTATCGTCTGTTGCGGATAAAATATGACGATATCAATAAAACAACTTTTAGGACTTGACATGGATGTTATGAGTTTGTAGTGCTACCCTTTGGTCTCACTAACACGCCAAAAAATTTCATGTGCTTGATGAATATTGTCTTTCATAAATATCTGGATAGAATATTTGTGTTAGTATTCATAGATGACATCCTAGTGTGCTCTAAATATGAAAAGGAACGTCAAGAGAATATCAGATTCATACTACAGACATTATGAGAATATCAGCTTTATGCAAAACTTAGAAAATCTTAGTTTTACAAAAAAAAATTAGTATTTAGGTCACATTATTTCTGAAGAAGGATTAGTTGTATATCCTAAGAAGGTTAATGATATCATGAATTGGACTATACCTAAATATGTGATAACAGTGCACTCATTCATGGGAATAGCTGGCTATTATCAAATATTTGTAGAGGGATTCTCAAAACTAGCTTACCTCATTACTTCTTTGCCTTAGAAGGGATAAATTTTGAATGGAGAGCCAAATACCAAGAAATTTTTGACAAGTTGAAACAGTTGCTAACAACATCCCCCATATTAAAAGTTTCAGATCCCAACAAAGAATTTACCATTGGTACTGACTCTTTCTTGGAAGGACTTGGGGGGTATTAATGCTAGATGGTGTAGTAATAGCTTATGAATCCATACATTTGAAAAAATATGAAAAAAATTATGCAGTATATCATTTAGAATTGGAAGAAGTAATACATGCACTTAAAATGTGGCGACATCATCTACTAGGTAAGAAGTTTCTATTGACGACATATCATATTAGTCTAAAGTATTTCTTCAGTCAAAATAAATAAAATGCTATGCAATCTAGGTGGTTAGCTTTTCTTAGCAAATTTGAATTTGAAATAAAACACATTAAAGGAAAAGAAAATAAATTTTCCGATGCTCTAAGTAGACACACTCATGCTTTGGTATGAATTTTTGTGAGAAGTACTAGTACATATTTTGAGCAACAAATTAAACATATAGTACAACAAGATCCACAACATAAAGAAATGGAACATATGGTGTGAAAGATGAGAGAGAATAACAAAACATTCCAGGACCAAAAAGAAAGTTATGCAGATAGGAAATGGTTGCATAAGGAATTTAAGATTGAATAGCATGTGTACTTGCGAGTAAAACCTAGGAAAAGTACTCTCAAGATAGGAATTTGTGCCAAGTTAACACCACGATTATGCGGGCCTTTTGATATTTTGGAGCGAGTTGGTCCAGTTGCATATCAACTAGCTCTACCCAGTCATATTAAAGTTCATAATGTATTTCATGTATCATTATTAAGAAAATATATCCATGATCCTTCTCATGTGGTTTACTGGAATTTGATACAGGTGGAACCTGAAGATGACTTTCTACCAGAGCCACTCCTTATATTGGATCAGAAAGAAACTATGCTCTGGAATCAAGTTGTCACTTGGGTTCAAGTGTAATGGAGGCACTTCACACCTTAGGAGGCTACTTGGGAACACAAATATGTTATGAAAGACACCTACACATAATTATTTCAAAATGGAACAGTAGAAGAATAGGACAATGAGGACGATGTTATTGTTTTAGAGGGGAAAGATGTAATACTCCTCTCTGGTTATGTAAATATGTTTTTTTTTAGAATTAACTATTTTAGAACAATGACAAAAAATCCATAGGAAACTTGAACTGAAATTCATCATGGTGATGTAATAAATAAAACTGAGTAATAAAGTAAACTAGATAGTTTCGTTGGGAAATAGTTTGAGTTAAAATATCCTTGACCAAAAGGAAATCATAAAATAGGAAAAAAAATTCCCTTAATTAATCCTAAAAATCCCTAACAACGGATTAGTATGATTTGATAATATTGGGAGAGAAAATTCTATTAAATCACTTAGTCTAGGGAAGAAACACTGAGAGAAGGGTAAATAAAGCACTGCGGGCAAAAAATGTGGGATTTAACAAAAAATATGATTTTTTCGTAAATAGAAACAAAAATCTTGGGCGATGAGGCTATCAGACCCTAGAAAGTAGGATGCGGCTAAGGTATGTATGCTAGGGAAGTACAGAATAAAAATGCATTGACCAAAACAACAAGAGCTTGTTGGTTCTGTTGGGAAGAGGATCTAGGCTCAGGGGAAAACATATGGAGAAGGTTCATGGTTGGTTGGAAAAATATTTTTCCAAGGTGTTCCAGTTGGTAAGGCGAACAAAGTACTGATTATGAGTACTTGTTCTAGTTATTTGAAATTATATGTATGTATTTCTCAACTGCGAACTTGTTTAGTAAAGATTTATTTAGAATGGTTATATAATTATGTTATTTATTATTATATGTAAATTATGTTTACTGTAACAATTATAGGGTGACATTATAATTTGTTATTTGTCATTACGGAAATTATTATTGACTGTAACAGTCATAGGGATATGATTAGTAGATCTATTTATGTTGTTGGTTATGGAGTTAGTAAATTGTTTAAGTAATTGGAGGAAATTATAATTTTGAATTCTGAGTTGTTCACTCGTTCAAATACTTGAAAACAAAATAGTGTATGGTATGGTATGTTTATAAAGCCAAGATTTATTAAGATTATATTTAAATGTATGCATTCTCAATCAAAAATTCACTGTATTGGTTAATAAGAGTAAAATTTAAACTAAGTTAGGAATGAAACTATATGTTTTGACTATCGAAAGCAACAATTAAGGATTGGAGGTATAAACCCTTATAATCCTGTTTAATTTAGAAAAAATAATATATCTATTGAAAAGGGTAAATTATACTTCAGATTTAATATGAATGGGTACATAAATGATAACAATTTAGTAGAATACGTACCCATTTGTAATTTGAGTTTCTAGAAATTGAAAATCAAATAGTAAGTCACATTTACCAAGGAATTGAACTTATAGGGATGTTTATTCTCTATTAACATTATTTCACTGTTGAAATCCTATATGGAAGTGAACAATAGGAGTATTGAGAAATCTCATTACCATCCTAAACTTTTCCAGTAGTTACAAGTTTACAAATCATAAACAGTAATGACGAATAAAAGATGAACAAATCTTTTTTCTCATCAAATATAAGATAGAAAAATAAAGAAACCAATATTAAAAGGCTAGGGATGCACGACATAGGCTTGCTAGTATCCAATTAACCGATTAATACTGGTAAGAATCATCTTAATTGTAACACATAAACATTATACAATTTGGAAAATTCTATAATTAATAATATCTTAGCACTGAGTGATAACTATCTTGAACACAAAATGACCGAGGAAGTCTCAAAATGTTTGGTATAAATTATATTAAATAAAAAAAGGAAATACAACAGAATGAAAATGATTCGAATGTTTATCATCTTATGTAAATATAATAGGGCACGAAGCGATTGACACATTTCCTAAACAAAAGGTAAACAAACATACAATTGGCCAAGATAGCCTCTATTTATGAAACATTAAAACTAGGATATTGTTGATGGGAAAAAATGTCTAGCCAACAGTAAGGGATCTCCTCGGTAAAATGTTCTGATTAGGCTTTGAATCATTTGTGATAGGGATCCCATCTGGGGTGTGGGTCCGGCTACCGCTGAATGCTCCTTCTCTTGGACACAAATGAGCCCTGCAGAGATATGTACATACAATTATCGGATGGTACAAGGAAAAATATCGATGATTGTCAATGAACATAAAACACTACAAATAGAAAGATGAATAAAAACATGCAGCCGAAGGAGATGTTGTCAGCAGCATATCATTAGGGTCGTGTTTGGTAAAAGTTTTACGAACCATAGAAGAAATAGTTCTACCTGGCAAGAACATCCTTTACTTACTTAAGCGTTTTCGTGAGTAATATAGATGTCAATAATGAAGTTACAAACATATCCTAGGTAAAAAACGTACCATCATTAACACATTCAGTGAGATGAAATGCATGAATAGTTTAAGCAGAAAATGCAGATCAATTAATCATAATATATTAGATATATAAGAGAAAATATTCACGGTATTAACACATCGATTCTCATCAGATCCAAAAGTGGATTTAAGAAAAATGCTTGTATTCATTCAAAAGTTTGCTCAATGCTTTACAACTCTCCTATCTCCTTTGGAGTCCAAAAAAAGAAGATCCTTTTTACAAGTCCTCGAAGGGAGTATTTATAGGACAAAATTGACCCTTGGGTGCCTTGACTTTTTGCCTTCTTGACTGTTGGCATGCTTTGCGACCTGAAGGGAAAAGCGACTTGCGACCCTGTGCTTGGTTGCAGCTTGTGACTTGATCATGAGTGATGTGACCTGTGACCCCTCCTGTAGGTTGTGACTTGCGACCTGATCATGGGAGCATGTGAGTGATTGCAAGGTCGGGAACATCTACCTGTTTCTCTTTAAGGAAATTTCCCCTTGCTTGATAATCTACAGCAACTGGGGAGATCAGAGGACTATCTTCCCTTAACCTGTGTAGGCATTCTAAGGCATTTGGGATCAGAGTTTCTCTTTTGATCATGACTTGGTTAGATAAGGAAGCTAGCTTGTTATAAATCAGGAATGGTGTCACAATGAATTTAACCAAGTTCTCTTGTGATGCTGGAAGATCAAGAGTAGCGGCGGCTTGTCTAATAGGTCGCAGAAATGCCTGAATGTCTTGGTTCACCTATTCCCATGTTTTTTCTTCACCCAGTGTACCTAGAGAAGGAATGTGGTGTAGTTCAGCCATTGAGTCAATGCATCTAATCAAATGTTCATAGGCGGTCATTACCTTCTCTAGGTCTTTGAATAACTTCTCCTTGAATTGCACCTTCATGCGTATTTGAACTTTGTCGTTTTGAGTGCGAATCCAATATTTTTTGGGTAAAGTATCTGGAGCCTGCAGATACCTACTTTCCCATTCTAGCATTCTATCCAAGGTTGTGAAGGCTTATTTTAGTTTCTCGTTCCTATTCTTTTTTTTTTCTTGAGCTCTCAGTAGAGGTGCAACCGTTTGCTTTATTGTAAAAAATTCCTCGTATACCTGCCTCATGGTGGCTTCCAGTGTCACCAGATCTCTTTGAACGGTGAGTGGTACTTCATTAATAAGGGCATATCTATCCTGAAGCTGTTGAACTTCTTCCTCTAGTGCCCTTTTCTCTTGCTCCGATCTAGCTATCCTTTGTTCGGAGGCTTGTAATCTATTCTGTACGGATAGAATTTCCCTACTCATCCTGCTCACATTTTCTTTCATGGCTGCAGTGAAAGAAGTGTCGTTTGATGCTACCATTACTATATTGGTCCTGGTGTCCAGGACTATATCCTTTTCTGTTGTGGCCGTGAAGGGTGCTGCAGGATTCCGTGCTAATCATCTCCTCTTTTCCTACCTGATTTTGTATGTGAGCTGGTCATAGGTGAGTCTTGTCAAATTAAACAATTCTTCCTTCTGCTCTTCATAGGTACCTAGTTCTAAGAGCGCAAAACACATATTGGTTGCAGGAACTTCGATGGTTGGCAGCTCCGTCTGTATCCCTGTCATTGGAGGAGGTGTCTTACTGCCTTCAGCGTCTTTGGAATAATTTTCTTTCGACCTTCGATTCTCTTCCTCCCTTATCTTTTCTCTTCTTCTTCTTCCAGTTGCCGCTCTGCCTCTGCCGTATCTTGTTCTTCCTTTTCTTTGCGTTTAGCTTCCACTTTATCTAGTTCTATTTTAAGTTAACGCTCAACCTCTTCTTTTGTTTCCTCTTCTTCTTTTCTTTTGCGTTCAGCTTCCACCTTATCTAGTTCTATCTTAAGTTGACGTTCAGCTTCTGCTTTTGCTTCCTCTTCTTCCTTTACTTTGCAGGCATCTTTCGTCTGATACTTTCTTTGCTCCACCTTTAAGTGTTTCTTTCGTTTATCCTCCTCCTCTTTTACTCTCTCCTCAGCTTCTAGTCGAGCTTTCGCTTCCTTTTCTTTTAGTTGGGCAGAAGAGTTATGGCCTGTGTTGGTTTGGGGCTTCTTGGCCTAGGAAGATGAGGCTCATTCTAGTTCGTGGATTCTTTCTTCTAAAGTTTGATCATCATGATCCTCCTGATCGGTTAATTCCTTTGGAGCGATCTCCCTTTCCTTATTGTACTAGTTTCTTACCCCATCTTCAGTTGGCCATTCAGTATGTTGGTAGCTCTATTTAAATTTGGTTCGTTTGCAATGGGCAGGGACTATCCTCTCAGGATAGTACGTCCAGTGATCCAAAGGCAGCAGACAAAATCCTCTGATCTCCTTAGCTTCTGCCTCTACCTCTCTGAAATCCTTGACTGTATAAGTGTTGATAGTAAGCAGAAGTGTGGGCCATGGCTTCTTCTTACCTTTAGTAAGAACCTTTGTAAAGCCAGATGTCATCTGAAAACATGGTTCCTAAAGTAGCAGTCTGTCACTGAAGAATCGGGGCAGTGCATGGGGAGCCTTAAGTTAACCTAAGACTCAGAAGAAGGTGTCTTCTACAAATGGAAACCAATGTGCCACCTTGGTTATTGTTTCCATGGCCCGCCAGGACATGCATGGGGTATCCTTACCAAATAGTTTTCCATAGAGTGCAGGGATGAAACTATGTGAGATTAGCTCTATATCTTGCTTATATTTGAAGTCCCAGAATACCTACAAATCCTTGTGAATTGGGTAGGCACGCTCCTGATCCCAGTTGTGAGCCCATTCCTCAAAACGTCACCTGGCACAAACTACATCCAATAGATAGGAGGCCATGTAAAATTCCAATGAGTACCCCTCCTCAGGTGTTAGTTTTGTAGATATGTTTGTTTTGAGGGCTGCTATCAATAAGATGACCCAATTGAAGTGGGTGTCGTGTACGGAAAAAAAAGTACATAAGAGATACCCAAGAGCTGCTGAAAGTGGTGGCATCAGGATGACCATACATCCTACACAGCATAGCTGCTATGAGCTTATAGACCTTCCTCGGGCCTGCTACCTGATACTCCTGGTCCTTCTTGGCCTTGAAATTTTCTGGTTCTTCCCACCATTCTCTGAAGGTTTCAGATATGGGAACTACATGAGTAGCAGCCCATTCCTCTGTGAATTTCTGTTCTTGGGTCAGAAGTGCGTAGTATATTTCTCCATCTTGGCACTTTAAATTAGAAAATGCTTTCCCCTCATGATCTCGAATCACCCAGAACATAGGGTCGACCCTTTGTAAGATCCATTCGATAATCTTAGTGCATGGGAATATAGGTGGGTGGGCCCCTGCATAGTGAAGATTTGATCTCTTAACTTGCACATATACTTGTCGGTTTGGGAGGTCTTCTAGAAATTGAGGTTTTGCGAATTCTTGGTACACTTGATACCAATTCATGCTCTCTCCTTTGTTGAATACACATGCGGTATATCCATAGATAGGGGGAGGAGACATAGGTATTTCGTATTCTGAGATTTCTATCTCCGGACTCTTGTTTATTCTATGAACTGACGGAGGTCCCATATCACTTGAGGCTAAAGAGATGGAAACAAACTCTAGCTCTACTGCAAGGTTCCCTGGCATGTTAATAAACAATCCCATGATAAGATAGATGCCATGTTAATAAATGCTTAAACTATTTTTACCTTTGCCAAACTAAGGTCAAGAAAAGGGGTGAACCTGCGACCTAGCGACCTCTTCCCTGGGTTGCTGAGTCACTGAGTTGCGCTGGTTTAAAACCTCAGAGAAAAGCGATCTTTCAACTTGGCGACTTGTGACTAGGTCGTGAGGTCACTGAGTCACACTGGTCTAAAGTTTCATGAAGGTGCGACCCTGCGATTCAGCGACTTGCGACCAAGTCGACACTTTGATTTTTAAGTGATACATGACTTGGTGACTTTGCGACCAGGGACCGACGTCACAAGGTCATGGGGTCGCAGGTCACACAAGGGCTAGGCAGATGATAATCCATGGCAACACAGTCCTTTATTCTTCCCACGCTTAGAGCGATAGAGGAAAAAGGGGGGAAAAGAAACATATTAAAGGTAAGCAGACATTGAGGAAGAGACTGACAAAGGGGAGGCTGGTTAGCTTCATCTACAGGCTTCTGGATGAGACTGACAGAGTTAGGAAACAAAGAGGGAGTGTAAGTTCTACCAAGTGGGTCTCAGTAGTGGGTAGTTTGTGGTCTTAATAGGCTTAAATGAGGGGGTAGAGGGAAACAAATAGAAAAGAAGGAAACAGTAGGAGGATCAGGCAACTTACCCAAGAAAATCACACTTCAGTTGGCTTGTCAAAAGTGTTTTTGTTCTCTGTCGCATAGGTGGAATGCAACCTATGCGACCCCTCTATATATAAAGAGGTCGTGTGTGCAGGCAATAAATGAGGTTGCAAGGTCGCAACGAAGCTGCGTTGATGGTATGTGCGACCCTGTGACCTTGCAACCTGGCGACCTAGGGGTCGCAAGGTCGCTAGGTCGCTCTTTAGGGAAGATGACCTATTCTGTGACTTAGCGACCTAAGGCTTTTGAAGGATCAAACTTTAGTCTTGACTCTAGATTTCAATGCATCAGGGGCTCGAAAATTTAAAAGGGTGAAATTTTGGAGGGTGTTGTAGCGGCTACAACAAATGGTGATTCACTGGTAGGATCCAGAATCTCTTCTAGTGCTTCATATTAAGGAGGGGTGGGAGGTTTTAGCGTGTTGTTCCTTCCACCCTGTGGGTCTCACTACTTTCATCTTCAAGCCTTGTGCGTTTTCTCCTTCCATCTGCTTGCCCTTGGGTGTTGGTTCACCGTGTTTTTCACTCTCAAAGACCAGACAAAAATGTTCAGAGTAACCTCAGGGATTTCCAGGATCTAGTATATTTTATTTTTTCCTCATTGTGTTGCTCCACTGCCAGCAAACCTGATGGTCTCGATGGAGTCACTGCCTAGGAGTGACGGACGTTGCTCTGCTGCCAGCGAGCCTGGTCAGTACCCCAATAGGGTCATCGTATCGACTCTTTGCGCAGGAAGCCTTTCTCAATCCTTTACCCTTTATTCATGTGCTAAATGCGCTTATTTAAATGTGCTCAAGGGACTTATTTTCTATGCTCAAGGCACTTATTTAATGTGGCGATAGCTGCCCGGGCGGATGAGGGATCCTGAATTATTTTTCTTATGAGAGAGGTTGCTCTTGGTCTATACGAGGAATCTGGGTTTTTCCCGGATATCCTTTCGTCACTTGAGGCTAGTTCCTTCCCTTTCCCGTCTAGTAGCTGATTCAATGGAAAATTTCCTTTCACACAGCAGTCCCTTGAGCCAGCATACTGGGCAAGCTACTGTGTTTTGGTTCGAGGGATTTTAGTCATGTTCTTGCCATTGGGTGTCTGTCACAAGTAGGCTTGGGCCACTTTTGTGTTCTGGGGGGAGATTATACACTAGCACAAATTCTGGCTAAGTAGTCCATTTGAGTAACTTCTACATCCCCCTTCAAATTGGGATGCCAAAGAAAAAGAAAAGGTTAATGAGAGCCAATGTGAAACAAGCGATTTATTGAAAACATGAATGGTAAAGAACAACAGAAAACAAAACAAACTATGGTACAGGGTGTGGTGACAACCCCTAGGGGCTGTCAGGTGAAATAGTGCTTAAGGTCGTGCCCATTCATAGGGAGGACCTCAATCCTCCCCTCAAGGGTTTGTAAGCTATAAGTGTGAGAACCGACCTTTTCTCTGATCTGGAAAGGGCCTATCCATAACGCCTAGAACTTGGAGTGTATCCCTTTCTCTTCATGAGCTTTATCCCATTTGAGTACAAGGTCACCTACTTCGAAAACCTTGTTCTCAGCTAACTTCTTGTCGAACCATCATTTTATCGGACTCTAGTGTATGGCAATTTTTTCCCAGGTTTTTTTCCTTTCCTCCTCAAGTTCCAATAGTGTGTCTATTCGGGCTTGTAAAGCAGGGCAAGGAGTGCCATGAGTCTCCTGAGATAATTGAAGGGTTGGGAGAGACAATTTGGGAGGAAGGATAACCTCTTTTCTGTATACGAGGAAGAATGGGGAGGTGCCTAGGGAAGGTTTGAGTGTGACTCGATCATCCCAGAGGGCGTTGTGGAGTACCTTATGCCAATTTCGTCGTTGGGACAGCCGATTATTTTTTATGATGCAGATTGGGTTCTTGTTGTTTGACTCGGCTAACCCGTTTCCTTGAGGGTAATAGTTGGCAAAGTGTTTAAGAATGACACCATTTTCTAGAGAAAAATCATATAATTTCAACGATGAGAAATATGTTGCATTATCAAAAACAAGGGAGGTTGGAACGCCAAACCTAATCATGATGCATTAGGTGATGAAGGCTATTACCTCTTGATCATTGACCTGATGCAATGGTACTACTTCAACCCACCTTATGAAGTAGTCTGTGGCAGTGAGGATGTATCTATGTTGCTTGGAAGAGTGTGGTAGGATTTCCCCAATCACATCCAGCCCCTATTATTGAAATGGTTCTTCTACTGCGATAGGCTCTAATGGGGCCAAAGGTCGTATATTTCTATTTGCGAATTTTTGGCACTGCTGGCATTTTCAAACATATGCCTGCGCATATTTAAACAAAGTAGGCCAATAGAAACCGGCACGCATGATCTTATAAATAGTAGTATCCCCTGCATAGTGTCCACCTGCAGGGCCATCGTGAATTTCTGCCAACACTTTCTATGCCTCATCATACTCCAAACAGCATAGCAAGACACCATTGTGATGCTTGCGAAACAACTTACCTTGCACTAGCTGATAGGATACAACTTTCAATCTTAACGCACGCTTCTGATGGGTTGTTAAAGTGGGGCACATGGTGTCGTGTTTCAGATATTGCTGGAGATCTACGTACCAAGAGGAGGTATCCTGTGGGGCTGTGCTATTAGTTTGACACATATCAATCTCGTGTTCCCAATTTTCTTCCTCACTAGCCCATGAATCTATTGCGTCTACGACCATACGACACAATCCTTGGCCCTTTATAGTGTGTGCTGGCTTAAATTCCAGGTCATACTCTTGGAGGCATGTCATCCAATTGCCTCTTCTCTCGGCCAGCTCCTGCTATACGAATAGTGAGCACACAGCCAGGTGAGGTACGAAGACTGTGACATGATTCTTAAAGATATATGGCCTGAAGTGCTTAACTGCCTTATATACTGCATAAGCTTGTTTGTCAATATCTGGATAGTTCAGCTCGGTGCCTTGTAACCAAGTACTCATAAATGAATAGGTCGCTCATTATTTTTGTCATCTTTCTGAGTGAGGATGGCTGCCAAAGATGAATCTAAGGGAAAGGTATACAAGATAAAGCCTTTGTTGAAATTCGGACTATGAAGAGAAGGTGCTTCTGCGATGGCTCATTTGATGCTATTGAATGCTTCTTTCTCAGGAGGATGCCATTTAAAATTTGTGTTTTTCTTAATCATGCCTTGCAATGGTTTCATGATTTGGGCGAAATATGATATAAACTTTCAAACGAAGTTGATTTTGCCAAGGAAGGACTGCATAGCTTTCTTACCACTTGGGGGCGATATTTGAGCGATGAATTTTGCACATTCTGGGTCCACTACTATGCCGTCTCGAGTTATTATGTTCCCTAACAGGTTTCCCTCAGTGATAGAGAAAATGATTTTCTTCGGGTTTAAAGAGATCCCGTATTTCCGACACCTTTCAAAAATCTGCTTGAGGTGGTGTAGGTGGTCAGATCTGTGCTTGGAGAAAATAGTGACGTCATTAAGGTATACTACCACGCTTTTCCCAATGAGTCCTCTCAAGGTGATGTCATAGCTCTTTCGAAGTTGGCGCCGACATTAATCAAGCCTGAGGGCATGCGTCTGAATGCGAAAGTTCCCCATTTAGTTCTGAATGTGGTTTTGAACCTATCGGGCTCAGCCACTAGTACTTTTATTATACCTTGAAAAACCATCCAGTAGAGAGAACATTTTCAACCTTGATACAGTTTGAAGGATTTGCTCCATAGGAGGGACCAGATAGTTGTCCTTGTCGGAGGCTTTGTTTAAATTTGACAAATCTACGCACATATGGATTTTTCCGGATTTCTTGTGAACAGGGACCAAGTTTGACACGCAGGTCAAATGTCTAACTTTGAAAATTATCCATGCATCCAAGAGCTTCTTTAGTTCCTTTTGGATCATCGGTTTTAATGCGAGGTGTACTTTTCTTAGTTTCTGTTGAAAAGGCTTCACTCCTTCCCTCATGGGTATGACATGCTGGATGATCCGTGTATCATAAGTTTGAAGCTCATCATATGTCCAGGAAAACACATCTCGATATTTCTTAAATAATTCGATGAATGCTTGCTCCTCTTGAGGGGTGCACTCATTACCCAGGTTGACAAGTTTGGGATCTTTGTCTGTCCCGAGGTTAATTTGTTAGTGTGGTAACGTGGAACTTTGCACCTTCATGTTTGGAGGCCCTCGGAAATGGTTCTGTAGGTCGAACAACTTTTCGAATGACACGATCCCTTTAGGTATGGGATTTCCTTTTTGCTCTTGTAGTTCCTCCTGAAAAACTCAATCATGATCCTCTTCTTCTATTACTGTGTCTTTAAATATGTCCGTATTGAGTAGGAAATCTAGTACCTATTGGTCATCATTGAGAATGTTCAAATTAGTGACATTGTTTGGTACGTAAGGCCAGTAAATAAATTCAATAGGAAATCCATCCCTAAGTGGGGTGAACCTGGCGGCAGCGTTAGCGAGTGTGTTGGCTACTGCATTATGCATTCTAAGTACAGATTTAATATCGAAAGCATAAAAAGTAGAAATTAAATGCCATACCTCTTGCTGGTAACCTTTCATATGTGGAGACAAGCAATCGATGGTGTTACGTACCTGAAGAGTGATAATATTAGAATCGCCAATTACCTTTAAATAACAAACTTTTAGGTCTATGGCCTTTTTGAGTCCGAGTAGCAATGCCTCATACTCAACTGTATTATTCATGCATTGGAACTCTAACGAGCAGGAAATTAGAAATTTGTTCTTCTCAGGGTCTAGCAAGATACAGCCAGAACCAACCCCGTCTTGGGTTTTGGAATCGTCATAGTACAAGGTCCATGTTTCATCTTTTGATTTAGCGAGGCTATCCGAGCACATTGAGGAACTACTTGGAGTAGCAGTCCCTAATTGGTCCTTTGTTGAGGTGGAGGATTTTTGAATGGCCAATATTAGCTCAGACTGGATGTCTTGAGTGACATGGGATTGGGGGGTTTGATAGCACCCAAGAACGGATACTAAGAAACACATACCAAGCTCTTCTTGCGTGAAACTGACTGGTTCGTTAGTTGCATCTAGGTCAGTCATAGTATGTTTCATCTATGGTTCACTCGTGACCCGGATTTGGTTATTCCTCCCTTTCCATGGGAGCCAAAGGTGGGACCAATCAGTGGCAAAGTATCCCTGGAGCTTATTGGAAAAATATCTACTTAACAGAAGGCCATAGGCCTCAAGGATATCCACGATTACTATGTTGATGCACTGATGCACTCTGGAGTTGGAGGATAGGTGGATGATGATGTTGTTTAATTCGCCTACTACGGGGACTTGAGATCTGTCGAGCTAGATGATCCTGGCGTCATTTTTCTTAAGGCGGATGTTTAACTTCTTGCATACGGATAAGGGCATAACATTAGTGGATGCACCAGAATCGACGAGGAAATTGTGGACATTGAAGTTGAAGATCTTGAAGGAGAGGAGGAAAGGTGGTGTGGATCCTCTGGAGTTGGCGTTCACAGCATTCACGATGGATTGGGAATTAGCAGCAGTTTAAGCAGATGTGATGCTCACAGGTTTGGTCGTTGGTAGACTGGAAAAGGCTTTGAGGATGAGATATCTTTGGTTAGCAATGCCAGCGAGCTCATAGAGAGAAATATTGGCCCGGGTCTTCTTCACATCATCGATAATGTTATACCCAGAATCTGTGTGTGAGGCGAGCTTAGTGGCGTTTTTAGGGGAAACCAATGAAGCTTTAGCCTTGGGGCCTACTCGGGGAGTAGTTGGACTAATTTTTCCAAGAGCTTTTTTTTGGTTTTCTACGTTTGGTGGAAAAATTTTCCTTAAGAAATATTTTATTTTTTCTTCAAAGGATTTCTCAGGCACTGAGCCTTTGCTCCTCAAGCCATAGTTTCAAGGGGGTTTAGATTTAGGGTCATTAACCAGGTTTATCCCAGTTATGGAATGGAAAGACTCTCTACAAATGACCTCAAAAGCAAGGACAGTGGAACCCATATCTTCATCTGGGGGGGGGGGGGAACCTCTTTGTTGTCTAAAATAGCCTCCTCTTCTAGGTACCCAGGGGTTTTATCTTCCAGAAGTTGTTTGACCATGACGGTCATTCTATTAATCCATTGGGGGAAATTTTTCTCTGAGTGAGAGGCTTGATGAAAAGAAAAAAAGTTGTCCTTGCCAATTTCTTCAACGTTGAGACCAACACTTGAGTTGGACGGGGGCCAATTCACAGCAGGGTTACTCTTTCTGAAGAAAGGTTTCTACCTTTTAGCAGCTGGGGCAGAATCATTGTTTTTCCTTTTCGGGTCGGAGACTTCGTTGGTCAGTAGCATGAGGGATTTTGTAATACTTTTGAAATCAAACGGGTCCTTATCTTTGTCCCCGGATTTATGACTTGAGGATTGGGCTCTCTTCGTGGTTGGTTTTTGATCATCCTGACCTTCGTGGTCAATGGCACCTATGGACAGCATGTCATTTTCGACAGCAAGGGAAGTGGTGTAATTTTCTACCAGGGTAGCTCTGGCCTCGCGCTTCACAAATAAGGAAATATCCTGTGGGAGGCCTTTGGTCTAGTAGTCAATGGTAATGGAATCATCTAAGGCCATGTTTGGAGGGAATTTATTCAATATAGTGGCACAACATTGATTGAAGTCCTTGACCTTCTCCTTCTTCTGGCATTTCAGCATACTGAGCTTTGTGAGGAGCATCAAGGGGGTTTTATATTCCGAGAATTTTTGTAGGAAGGTATGACGGAAGTGTTCCCACGAAGGGATGGAAGAAATAGGGAGCGACCGGTTGCATGTTGCAACTTTATTTTCCAGAGTATGAGGAAAAAGCCGACATGTTATGTCATCATATTGCACTCTCATCATCTGTAAAGATAGGTAGAATTTGCTAATGTGGTCTTCGGCCAAAGTACCCTTCGGTCGAACATAGGGAGATTATTTTCAGGGTGTCAGGGCATGTCATGGAGGGGAGCTTGGATACCTAAGGGGGACTGAGCCATCCAAGCCAAAGTTTGTACATGTATGTCCCATTGGTGGCATGGTATGTATACATGTCCCCTCTCACTTTCATATTCGCTACCCATGCCAGACCCGAAGGCCTCACCCTTATGGTGGGAATGCATGTCTGCATTTTCTCCACGATTTTCTGTATTTTTTATGTTTCTCCAGTTGTGAAGAAAAATAAAATTGTTTTGGTTTCAGTGGGGCTAGTGGTGGTCGACATTTTGGCCTCATCCATGGCCTCTGTCTCCCCTGCCTCTGTTACCCCGGACCCTCCCGGCTCCTCCCCCAAGTGGGTCGTTGGCTTGAGTGTTATCATGCGAAATCTAGTCAGGCTAGGGGCTGGTGTTGGTCTGAGGTTCAGTGATTTTAGGGCTATCTTCTTCCACCTCCCTAAGGCTGTCTGGGGGTGCTTCAGAATTTCGCTCAACTGCGTCTACATAATCTTCAATAATAAGACCCACAAGTTGAGGAAGGGAGTTGAAAAGGGTTCCTTGGCGTGTATGGTTAGCTACAGGAGTTCTAGGATTTGCCGAGGAACTAGTGGCTGGGGCTTGCTGTAAACCCCTGACAAGGTTGCGGGCGATAGGGCATAGGTCCCTTAGCTGGGCTAAAGTAACCTCAAAGAAAGGGGCTTCCTCCTCCTGGGAGTTTTCGAAAGGGGGAGGAACGATATTTTCATGCATGATCTCCCCTTAGGGAGTTTGTAACAGGATATTACTAGTGTGCTGGGACCTTGCCATCTGGCCCTCCTTATAGCACCAAATCCATTGATGGGAAAAAATGTCCGGCCAACAGTAAGGGATCTCCCCGGTAAAAAGTCTCGATTAGACTCTGAACTGTTTATGACAGGGATCCCGTCTGGGGTGTGGGTCTGGCTACCATTGAATACTCCTTCTCTTGGACACAAATGAGCCCTGTAGAGGTATGGACATACAATTATTGGATGATACAAGGAAAATTTTCGATGATTGTCAATGAACATAAAACACTACAAATAGCAAGATGAATAAAAACACACAGTCGAAGGAGATGATGTTAGTAGCATATCATTAGGTTCGTGTTTGGTAAAAGCTGTTCGAACCATAGAATAAACAATTCAACCTGGCAAGAACATCCTTTACTTACTTAATACTTTTTGTGAATAAGATAGATGTAAATAATGAAGTTACAAACATCTCCTAGGTAAACAAATTACCATAATTAACACATTCAGTGAGCTGAAATGCATGAATAGTATAAGCAGAAAACGCAGATCAGTTAATCATAAGATATTAGACATATAAGAGAAAATTTTCACAGTATTAACACATCGATTCTCATCAGATCCAAAAGTGGATTTAAGACAAATGCTTGTATTCATTCAAAAGTCTACTCAATGCTTTACAACTCTCCTATCTCCTTTGGAGTCCAAAAAAAGAAGATCCTTTTTACAAGTCCCCGAAGGGAGTATTTATAAGACAAAATTGACCCTTGCGTGCCTTGACTTTTCACCTTCCTCACTGTTGGCATGATTTTTGACCCGAAGGGAAAAAGCGACCTGCGATCCTGTGCTTGGCTGCGACCTGTGACCTGATCATGAGTGATGTGACCTACTCTTTAAGCAAATTTCACCATGCTTGATAATTTGCAGCAACTCGGGAGATCAGAGGAGTATCTTCCCTTAACCTGTGCAGGCATTCTAAGGTGTTTGGGGTCAGAGTTTCTCTTTTGATTGTGACTTGGTTAGATAAGGAAGCCATCTTGGTATAAATCTAGACTAGCATCACGATTAATTTAACCAAGTTCTCCTCTGACACCGAAAGATCAGGAGTAGCGGCGGCTTGTCTAATAGGTTGCAGAAATGCTTGAATGTCTTGGTTCACCTATTCCCATGTTTTTTCTTCGTCCAGTGTACCTAGAGAAGGAATGTGGTGTAGTTCATTCATTGATTCAATGCCACTAATCAAATGTTCGTACGTAGTCATTACCTTCTCTAGGTCTTTTAATAACTTCTCCTTGGATTTCACCTTCATGCGTAATTGAAATTTTTCATTTTGAATGTGAATCCAATATTTTCTAGGTAAAGTATCTGGAGCCTGAAGATACCTATTCGCCCATTCTAGCATTCTATCCAAGGCTGTGGAGGATTCTTTCAGTTACTCGTTCCTCTTCTTGGTTTCTTCTTGAGCTCTCAGCAGAGGTGTAACCGTTTGATTTATTGTAAACCATTCCTCATATGCCTGCCTCATGGTGGCTTCCAGTGTCACCAGCTCTCTTTGAACGGTGAGTGGTACTTCATTAATAAGGGCATCCCTATCCTGAAGATGTTGAAATTATTCCTCTAGTGCCCTTTTATCTTGCTCCGATATAGCTGTCCTTTGTTCATAGGCTTGTAATCTATTCTACAGGGATAGAATTTCCCTACTCATCCCACTCATGTTTTCTTCCGTGGCTGCGGTGAAAGCAGTGCTGACTGATGTTATCATTACTAGATTGGTCCTGGTGCCCATGACTATATCCTTTTCTATTGTGGCCATGAAGGGTGTGGTAGGATTCCGTGCTAAGCATCTCCTATTTTCCTGCCTGATTTTGTATGTGAACTGGTCATAGGTGAGTCTTGTAATATCAAACACTTCTTCCTCCTACTCTTTGAAGGTACCCAGTTCCGAGAGTGCAAAACGCGTACTGGTTGCAGGAACTTCGATGGCTGGCAGCTTCGTCTGTATCCTTGTCACTGGAGGAGGTGTCTTACTGCCTTTGGTGTCTTTGTAAGAATTTTCTTTCGACCTTTGATTCTCTTCCTCCCTTCTCTTTTGTTCTGCTTCTTCTTCCAGCTGCCACTCTGCCTCTGCCCTATCTTGTTCTTCCTTTTGTTTGCGTTTAGCTTCCACTTTATCTAGTTCTATTTTAAGCTGATGCTCAGCCTCTACTTTTGTTTCCTCTTCTTCTTTTATTTTGTGTTTAGCTTCCACCTTATCTAGTTATATCTTAAGCTGACGCTCAGCTTCTGCTTTTGCTTCCTCTTCTTCCTTTACTTTGCAGGCGTCTTCCGCCTGCTTCTTTATTTGCTCTGCCTTTAGGTGTTTCTTGCATTTATCCTCCTCCTCTTTTGCTCTCTCCTTAGCTTCTCTTCAAGATTTTGCTTCCTTTTCTTTTCGTTGGGGAGAAGAGTTATGGCCTGTGTTGGTTCGGGGCTTCTTGGGCTAGGTAGACAAGGCTTCTCCTAGTTCGTGGATTCTTTCTTCTAAATTTTGATCATCCTAATCCTCCTGATCGGTTAATTCCTATGGAGTGATCTCCCTGTCCTTATTGTACCAGTTTCTTACCCCATATTCAGTTGGGCATTCAGTATGTTGGTAGCTCCAATTAAATTTGGCCTGTTTGCAATGGGCAGGGACTATCCTCTCAGGATCGTACGTCCGGTGATCCAAAGGCGGCAGAAAAAATCCTCTGATCTGTTCAATTTCTACATCTACCTCTCTGAAATCATTGACTGTATAAGCACTAATAGTAAGTAGCAGTGTGGGCCATGTCTTCTTCTTACCTTTAGTAAGAACCTTTGACAAGATGGATGTAATCTGAAAACATGTTTCCTAAAGCAGCAGTCTGTTAGTGAGGAATCGCAGCAGTGCATGGGGAGCCTTGAGTGAACCAAAGACTCGGATGAAGGTGGCTTCTACAAATGGAAACCAATGTGCGACCTTGGTTATTTTTTCCATGGCCCACTAGGACATGCACGGGGTATCCTTACCAAACAATTTTCCATAGAGTGGAGGGATGAAACGGTGTGAGATCAACTCTATATCCTGCTTATATTTGGAGTCCCATAATACCTGCAACTCCTTGTGAATTGGGTGGGCACGCTCCTGATCCCAGTTGTGAGCCCATCCCTCAAAATGGCACCTGGCACAAAATGCATCCAATATATAGGAGGCCATGTAAAATTTTGATGAGTACCCCTCCTCGAGCACTAATGCTACAGATATGTTTGTTTTGAGGGCTGCTATCAATAAGCTGGCCCAATTGAAGCGGGTTTTGTGCACGGTAACAAACTACATAAGAGATACCCCAGAGCCGCTGAAAGTGGTGGCATTGGGATGACCATACATCCTACACAGCATAGTTGCTACAAGCTTATAGAACTTCCTGAGGCCTGCTACCTGATACTCCTGGTCCTTCTTGACCTTGAAATTTCTGGTTCTTCCCACCATCCTCTTAAGGTTTCAGATATGGGAACTGCATGAGTAGTGGCCCATTCCTTTGTGAATGTCTTCTCTCGGGTTAGAAGTGCGTAATAGAATTCTGCATCCTGGCCCTTTAAATTAGCAAATGCTTTCCCCTCATGATCCCGAATCACCCAAAACCTGGGGTCGACCCTTTGTAAGATTCATTCGATAATCTTAGCGCATGGGAATATAGGTGGGTGGGCCCCTGCGTAGTGAATCTTTGATCTCTTAACTTGCACATATACTTTCTGGTCTCAGAGATCTTCTGGAAATTCAGGTTTTGTGAATTCTTGGTACACTTGACTCCAATTCATGCTCTCTCCTTTGTTGAATATACATGCGGTATCTCCATGGATAGGGGGAGGAGACATTAGGGGAGTTTTGAGGTCTAAAATGGGCCTCCTAAGAAAAATGTACAACAAAATAAAATTTATAAGAACTAATAGGATTCAATATGATGATGTCAACCATGGGGGATGATTCACCATTTTTTAAGTAAAAGGGTAAAATGATTAAAAAATAATAAAATAATAAAACTACTTTTTCAACTCGTATTTTCAACTTATCTCCCAAATGTTTTACTAAAATTTCGAGCAGGAGTACTCGTTGGATGAAAAATTTAATTCCTCATCCAAGGAGTACCCATGTTGCATACTTTTGATGGACCCTTCTACATGAAAAATGAGAAATACATAAAAAAACATGTTTGCAATCACGTTTTTCATGTATTTATAATTTTTTGTGTAGGAGGACCCATTGAAAGTATGCAACATGGGTACTCCTTGGATGAGGAATTAAATTTTTTCTATCCAACTAGGCATTACATAGCATAATGATGTTAAAATTTTTTTGAGATAAGTTGAAATTATGAGTTGAAAAAGTAGTTTTTTCTTTTTTCCCTCTAAAATTTGATGATGTAATCAAATCTTATTTTATTATTTCCACTATTATTTTATAATTTCCTTAGGAGGCCCATTTTAGACCTCAAAATTCCCCTAATGCATAGGTATTTCATCTTCCGATATTTCTATCTTAGGACTCTCATTTTTTCTGTGAACTGACGGAGGTTCCATATCACTTGAGGTTGAAGAGATGGAAACACACTCTAGCTCTACTTCGAGGTTCCCTGGCATGTTCATAAAACAATCCCATGATAAAACAGATGCCATGTTAATAAATGCTTAAACTATTTTTACCTCTACCCAACTAAGGTCAAGAAAAGGGGTGAACCTGCGACTTAGCGACCTCTTCCCTGGGTCGCTGAGTTGCTGAGTCACACTGGTTTAAAAAATCAGAGAAAAGTGACCTTGCGAATTGGTGACTTGCGACTAGGTCGCGAGGTTGTTGAGTATCACTTGTCTAAAGTTTCATGAAGACGCGACCCTGCGACTTACCGACTTGCGATCGGGTCGCTGGGTTGCTGAATCGCAAGGTCACGACACTTTGATTTTTAAGCGATACCCGACTTGGCAACTTACTGACTAGGGACCGAAGTTGCAAGGTCACGGGGGTCGCAAGGTCGTGTGGTTGCAGGTCGCACTAGGGCTGGGCAGACGATTATCCATGGCGACGCAGTCCTTTATTCTTCTTATACTTAGAGCGATAGAGGAAAAATGGGGGAAAAGAAACATATTAAAGGTAAGTAGACATTGAGGAAGAGACTGGCAAAGGGGAGGCTGGTTAGCTTCATCTACAGGCTTCTGGATGAGACTGAAAAAGTTAGGAAACAAAGAGGGTAGTGTAAGTTCTACCAAGTGGGTCTTAATAGTGGGTAGTTTTTGGTTTTAATAGGCTTAAATGAGGGGGTAGAGGGAAAAAAATAGAAAAGAAGGAAGCAACAAGAGGATCAAGCAACTTACCCGAGAAAACCGTGCTCCAGTTGGCTTGTCAGAAGCGTTTTTTTTTTCTTCGCGTAGGTGAAATGTAACCTATGCGACCCATCTATATATAAAGAGGTCATGCATACGGGCAATAAATGAGGTCGCAAGGTCACAACGAAGTCGTGTTGACGGTATGTGCAACTCCGTGACCTTGCGACCTTGCGACCTATGGGTCGCAAGGTCACTAGGTCGCTCATTGGGGAAGATGACCTATTCTGCGACTTAGCGAGCTAAGGCTTTTGAAGGATCAAACTTTAGACTTGAATCCAAATTTCAATGCATCAGGGGCTCGAAGATTTAAAAGGGTGAAATTTTGGAGGGTGTTGTAGCAACTACAACAGGTACATTTTATGGAATAATTGTGTGAAGTCATTAGAATGACCATGAAATTGACACATTAAAAAAAAAAAAGCATTGTATATTCCCTATAGTAGTAGATAAAATCCAGAATCCATCTTTATTGACTAATTGCACAACCCTTAAGTTTCTCCAGAATTAATATAAAACAGAAGTATGCTGACAATTTTCTTAACAATAGCCACAACTAGCATAACTAGGCATTTCAACATTTAAATATCTTAAAGCCAACATAATATTGCTATAAATAAAATGTATAATCAAGAAAATAATATAAAATTATACTATTAAAAACGATAGTTTCTCCATAGGAATAGTATTCCCCAAAACTCCAACATAAGAGAGCATAAAGGAACCGACTTGGTGCTTATAAAAAGTATAAAACTGGGATGGCGTGATAACATTCAATTGTGAGGTTACAATGACTCTAGTATGCAAAAGAGACAATGATATGCATGCAATCTCATAATTGTATCTAGAAATATAGACAAAATTCTAAACCCAAATCAAACCCTAGTTAGACAAGTATATTGAACCACAATTGTATTGATGAATTTAGTATACAATAAGATAAAAAATTAACTGAAGAAATAGTGATCGCTTTATCATGACTATTACAACACTCCTGTGGCATATAGGAAATGAATTGGGAATGGAAGGAGTCATTCCCTGGCATTTACCAAGACTAAACATTATAATGAGGAAAATGGGGAGAGATGAAGTACACCTAGGGTATTAGGACACAACAATAAGAGAAAATACATGGGTTGTGCACATATTTGAAACCTTAACCCCAACCATGTCTTGAGCGAAGGTTTTCCGTCAGCAAAGAGTAGAATAGAGAGAGAAGTACATGCAACCCTGAGGCATGTGGGAAAAATCTTAGTGAAAAATAGAGGAGGAATAGAAATTAAAAATGGTAAAACCTATGTTGATAATCCTGGGGAAGAGTGAGATACGCGTTCAAGATGTTTCCTCCTGACAAAAAACCCCTACCCTTATTAATCCCTGAAATTATTGTGCCTGGATACTCCAAATAAGCCAACCAGAAGAAAGCTATAGAACCAGAAATTACCTTGGCTCGTGGAAGGGAAAACCTGTGAATCAGGAAAACTCAGCAAATGTCCTCCTCTTCCAGAGAAGCAACACCACAAGTCTTCTTCTGCAGCTACATAACTAAATAAACAACTAATAATTTCATGGCTTCTATGAAACAACCAATAATTTCACAGTCCATAGTTGAAGCTGAATATGTCACATCAATAGGGGAAACATATGAAGTGAATTGGATGAGAATAATGTTGATGGACTTTGGGATGAATAAGAAGGAAAATTAAAATTTATTCAGATAACAATTATGCCACTGCTTTATCCAAATATTTAGTTTTTTACAAAATAAGTAAGCACATTGACATAAAATATCATTTTATTAGAGAATTTCTCAACAATGGAGAAATTGTCTTGGAGCATTATAGGTTGTAAGAGCAACTTGAAAAAAAATTCACCAAAGCATTGGAAAAGGAAAGATTTATCTCTCTAAGAGATTGCTTGCGAATGTGAATATTATTAGTTTTGATTAAGGGGGAGTGTTGGAAATTAATCCCAACTACCACATTTAAATAAACTGATTGTATGCCATACTTGAAAATACTAACAAATCAAATTGCATGCCATACTTGAAAGTACTAACAAATCAAATTCAGATTTTGGTTTCTAGATGAGGGAATGTGAAGTAAATAAATTTTTTAACAACATACAATGTGTGCCATCCCTATAACACATCGGTCAATGAATATCACCTGAAAAATATTGCACAGTTGGTATGCTAATTAAATTCCTGATTTTACCAAGCGATAGGAGTCTGTACTATACAATGTCATAATGTACTGGACTTTTTTATTTTATTTTATTGCATTGCATGACTTATTTTAATATTTTCCTTGCCTTAAGATACAAAAATTAATGTATATTTTTTGTTATGTCATAACATATAGTTTTAAGTTTTCTTGGTGTGTTTTTCCATTGTATGGAGCCTAAAGTATTGGTGGGCCCACAAAACTTGGATTTAATATAAATAAAATAATATGAAACCTAATATTAACATAATAATATTAATATATTATAAGAGAAATAAATTAATGAAATAATTCTTTCTAAGTCAAACTAATATAATATTATGAAAATAAATATTATTAGAAAAATAAATAATAGAATATAATATTAACAAATTAAATGAAATTTTGACAACAAAAACTAATTCTTTTCTTGTAAGTTAAGCTAGTTGTTTCATTCCAACTGCTATTTAACCCTCCTCTTCATCTATTTAAAATGGGATGCCATGATATGATTTCTCATCTGTCCTAAGCATGGACCGCAGTGGTTAGTTCAAAACATGTTGATGAAATCTTTTCCTATATGATTATCACTGGAATAAAATCCTTTCGAACATTGTTATTTAAAATCATGCTCATTCATCAATAAAATGGTTAATCATTATTGGAATATAGGTACATATTTTTGAGCCGTAGTCTCACAAAATAGTTTTTTTTGAGAAATATTCCGGTATATTCCAATAATGATTAACATTTTTATTGATCATTAAGCATGGTTGTAAATAGTAATGTTGGACTTGAAATTAATGGAGAACGTTTGTTTCATAGTTGTGTGTGTGTTTTAGTTTAGACTTAGTTCCTATTTTCTAGGAGATAGTTTTGATCTCCCTAAATTTAATGTAAACTTACTTATTTCTGATTTTATGATCAATGGAATAGAGAGGTATTTCTTGGGCAGTCTCTAGGTGTAGCTTGTCTCACCCGTGAGATGCTAGTTTTAGATTGCAAGTTTCTTTCTAATTTTACTTTCCATTTTTTATCTCGGCACCATAGTTATATGTGAGTTGGGTGTATGGTGAGTTGAGCATTTATGGCTGAGAGCCCTAGATGAGAGTGCAGGTGAAGCTATTGTTGGACGTGACAAAGGATCGCATGAGGAATTGTTGGTATAATTGAGAGGTACGTTGGTAATTTTTTTTTTGCGACACAACATTGTTTTTTAAGTGCACCCCCAATAAAGAGAGTTTACGTTTTTTAGTGTTGGTAGTACATAGGGAAATAGTGTTGATCAGTGCAGATGGTCAATAATGATACCCGCGCTGATAGTGAAAATTTATATAGTTTTTATTCAGCATGACCTACAACAAGGTGAACCCACACTAATATTTTTTTCATGTTAGAGGTGGACCTAAGATCATATATACATGTGTTGGAGGATCTAAATTTAGACCTGTAGATTGATTTCTTGAGGATCTGGAGGTGGATCCGTAGATTTCTTGTTGGAGGATATGGACATAGATCCGTAGATCTATTGTTGGAGGATATGGAGGTAGATTCGTATATCAACTATTGGAGGATCTATTGTTAGATCCGTAGATCGATTGTTGGAGTATCTGGTGTTGGATCCAGATATTAGTTGTTGGATTACTGGATTTGTATATTAGACTAGTGGATCTGTTATCAGATTCATGGATCTATTAATAATACAAGCTACTGGTGGTGCTCATAAATTAAAAGTAGGGCACTATTGAAATTATTTTATCACAATGAATAATCAGATTGCAAAGACATACCTTAATTAGAACAATAAGCTCGATGGGTAAAATTACAATAAATAGAAGTTCAAGTTACATACATTGCTTGAGGGTTCCAGTGCATAGAAAATTGCAAACATAGATGAAGCAAAGCCAATTGCAACCAGAGGTGCCATAGTCGCATCAGTTCAAGAATTGGAAAAGAGGGAAAAAAAGAGAAGGTGTTGTTGAAGATGTTGGTAAAAGACGACCTAATCCCTCATATATGAGACTGCAAAAACGCCAATGAGATTTGGGTGACACTAAGGATTTATGTGAAATGAAAAATAAAAATCGCATTATTTTTGAAGAGTAAGATTCTCTCCATTAGAATGGAATAGAATGAATCATTTGCTGCATTCATCTCATAGATTAAATAACCGAGAAAAAAGTTAGGTGACACAGGGGAAAAATTATCCACCATTGATCTCGTCAAAATTACCTTAAATGGAACGAGAGAGGTTTATCAAGTGCTCATTACAAGGCTTGAAGCAAGGGAGAAATCTCCCACCTTTAAAGAGTTGAAAAGGATTTTGATGTAGGAATAAGAAAGGTAAGAAACTGAAGCCTCAAAATGCAGATCTCGCATTAGTGGAAAAGAAAAGCTTCGTCAAAGGGAAACTAGGAGGAGGACATAAAAGTGGTGGTCTATCTTAGAAAAATCCTTTTCAAGGTATGTCATACGCTAAAAATTATTTAGGAATTAAGTTTTTTTACTGTGGAAGAATTGGTCATATTTCTAGAGACTGTTATAAAAAGAAGAATGATGAAAACAAAGATAGACACAAGAGGAATACAAAGCATTTTGATGGTGAATATCTAAATCACGATCTTAAATTATTTTGTCTCTCATGCTACTCTTTCTGCTGAGACCAATGAGGTTGGAACTTAGTTTGTGGATTCTAGAGAATCGACTCATATCACATATAATATACACTGGTACTAAAATTTTAAGGAGACCAGCAACAGTGATAACTTCTACCTGTTAGTTGACAGAACATATCAGATTAAAGGGTATGGAGATATTCATGTGATATTTCATAGTGGTACTATCTGCCGCATCCAAAATGTCATGTGCGTGCATGATATTAAAGTTAATTTGATCTCTGTCTCCATGATTAGAGCTAATAATTTAAAGGTAGATTTTTTCAAAACTAATTGTATTTTAAAGGATTTGTTGGATCATTAGAAGTTAGTTGCATCAGGAGTAAGAGTTGTAAGCCTATATAAGTTGAATGTTACAAGAATTCCACATCAAGCTTTAACTTCAACGACTATGACAACAAAGAATCTTTGGAATCAAAGGTTTGGTCACATCAACCTTCACGAATTATTGCTATGGTAGAAACGAGGTATGGTTGATGGACTTATTATTTTAATAAATGAACATATTTATTGTGAAGTTTGTGCACTTGGAAAAATGCACAGGGGTGAATTTCCCTCTAGCTTAAATAGGAGAAATAAAGATATACTGGAACTTGTGCATATAGATATTTGTGGACCTATGCAAACAAGGTCCTTAGGCATAGCTTACTATTTCTTATTATTTATTGATGACCGCACAAGCTATAACTCAGTATACTTTCTTAGAATTTAAAGTGATGCTTTCGAGTACTTTAAAGAATTTAGAAATATGGTTGACAAGCAGTCAAGGAAAGTCATTGAAATTCTCTGCTCGGATCAAGGAGGAGAATACATACTTGGGAACTTCATCAAATACTGCACAAATCATGGAACAGAACAACAGTTTATAGTACCCTACACTCCACAACATAATAGAGTTGTAGAAGGAAATAATAGAACTCTGGTGGAGTGTGCACATATCATGATGAAAGGTAAGAACCTATCCAATGGTTTTAGGGGAGAAGAAATTAGTATTGCAATTTACTTAAAGAACAAAGGTTGACATAAAGACTCCATTTGAGGCTTTCTATGGTTTTAAACTTGCGGTCCATCATTTAAGAGTATTTGGTTCTAGATATTTTGCACACATTCCTAAGGAATATAGGAATAAATTGGATTTTAAATCTATAAAATACATAGTTGTAGGGTATTGTTCTAGTTTCAAAGCATATAATATGTTTAATCTATCTACTAACAAGGTAATTGCGAGTAGAGAATTTATATTCCATGAATATGATAATGAAGGGAATAAGGACAGAAGTTATGAGGAGTGGGACATGCCTTTAATAATTGATGACATTACAATGATGAAGCAAAAGACAGTCACTTAGAACAAAAATAATAGAAAGAGGAATCTAGTGATGTCGATACATTCAGTATTCGAATTCCATTTAGAGGTGAGCAAGAAATCACACAGGACATAATTGAGGAAAGTCCTATACCAAGGAGATTATGACGATAGACTCACTTCCATGCAAAGTACAAAGATTATGCTCTTATGAATAGTATTTTAAATGTTGTTCAGTGCATGAATTATAATAAAGCAAATCAATATGATCAATGGAGGTCAGCTATGAAAGAAGAGTATGAGTCCATAATTAGAAATAAAACGTCAGAATTATTTGAACTTCCAAAAGGAAAAGAGATCGTAGTTTTTAAATGTGTATATAAACCTAAGTTCAAAGCATATGGTAGTGTAGACAAGTAGAAAGCTAGTTTGCTAGCCAAAGGGCACTCACAAAAAGAAGGGATTGGTTATGAGGATAATTTTAATCCTGTAGCTAAATTAAACATTATTAGGATATTAATAGCTATAGCTACAAACTACCATCAGAGCTTGCACCAACTAGATGTAAAATATTCTTATGGAGATTTGAATAAAGAAGTATATTTAACAGAACCTAAAGGGTTCATTAAAAAGGGGCCGGAAAACTTGGTCTATAAATTAAAAAAGGCATTGTATGCGCAGAAACAGGCTCTCAGATCTTGATATGAGAAAATAAACTCTTTATTCTTACAACATGGTTATAAGAGAAGTAAAAATGATCCAAAATTGTATACCACATTTATTCAAAGGGGAATATTGTGTTGATTTCCTTATATGTTGATTATTTAATTATTACTAGAAATTTTGTTGAATTGGTTGGAGAAATTGAAATGTAGATGTCACAGGTATTTCAAATGAAAGAACTTGGAGAACTGCATTATTGTTTGGGTCTTGAATTTTGGAGGCATTTTGGATAGAATTTTGTTACTCAAGGAAATTATGTAAGGGAATTTTTGAAGGATTTCGGAATGGATCAGTGTAAAGCTCGTTCAGTACCTATACAAAATAATTTTTAATTTAAAAATTATGATGGTTCTAAAGAGGTGGATGCTACATTATACAGACAACTGGTTGTAAGTTTGATTTATTTGGCTACAACTTGACCTGACTTAGCATATTTAGTTAGTGTGTTGAATGATTTTATGACAAAACCTCTTGAAAATCATTGGGTGGGAGAAAAAGGTGTCCTAAGGTATCTTCAAGGAGCCATAAATTTTGGCATTAAATAAACTGATTATTTTGATTTTAAACTGACAGGATATTTAGATTTATATTGGGCTAAAAATATGGACCATAGAAGATCTATAACTGGGTATGCTTTCAACATTGGGTTTGGGGTCATTTCTTGGAGCAGTAAAAAGTAGAGTATTGTATCTTGATCATCAACAGAAGCAAAGTATCAAGTTGTATGTGCAGCCACTTGTGAAGCAATTTGGTTGAGAAGAATTTTCCATGATGTGCTAGGAGAAGGAAAAAAAGGCTGTTATGGTGATTAAATGTGACAAACAAATTTCAAAAAGCTAGAAATAATCTTATTTTTCATAAAAACACAAAACATATAAATACTCAATTTTATTTTGAGAAAAGGTTAAGTCCAAAGATATTTTTCTTGAATATTGTAATACCTATTAAAATTCAGCTGATATATTCACCAATCCTCTAGGGGGGATCAAATTTGAATTTTTTAGGGATATGTTAGGTGTGCAAGGAAATCCTTTCTGCATTAAGGGGGGGAGTTGAAATTAATAGATAATTTTTTTTTATGGTTTTGTGTGTGTCTAAGTTTAGAATTAGTTCCTATTTTCTAGGATATATATTTGATCTTCCTAAATTGAATGTAAGCTTATTTATTTCTAATTTTATGATTAATGGAATAGAGTGATACTGCGTGGGTAGTCTCTAGGTGTAGCTCATCTCACCTGTGAGATGCTAGTTTGAAATTGCAAGTTTCTTTCTAATTTGATTGTCCATTTTTTATCTTGGTATCAGAGAATTGTGTGAGTAGGGTCTGTTGTGAGTTGAGCCTTTTTGGATGAGATCCCTAGTGGAGAGCGCAGGTGGGTTCTGTTGGAGGCAAAAAAAGGACCACGTGAGCAAATTCTCATACAATTGAGAGGTATGCTGATACACTTTATTTTGTGTGAGTGAGCATTGATTTTTCTGAATAAACCTTATCAAAGAACCCAAAAAAAAGAGAGGCTATGCTATTCAACATTGTAAGTACATATGGAAAGAGTGTTGACCAATGCAGAATGTCACTACTGATACCCGAGCTGATAGCGAAAACTTATAGAAGTTTTCTTCAGTGTGACCTGCAACAAGGTGAACCCATGTTGGTGTTTTTTTCATGTTAGAGGTGTCCCGAGATCAGATTTACATGTGTTGGGGGATCTAGAGTTAGATTCGTAGATATATTATTGGAGGATCTGGAGGTGGATCCGTAGATCGGTTGTTGGAGGATCTGGAGTTAGATCCGTAGATCCATTGTTGGAGGATTTGGAGGTGGATCTGTAGATCGAATGTTGGAGGATCCGATCTTAGATACGTAGATAGATTGTTGGGGGATCTAGAATTGGATCCATAGATCAGTTGCTAGATCACTGGATCTGTATATTTTACTAGTGGATATGTTATTGGAGTAGTGGATCTGTTGATCAGACAAGTTACTGGTGGTGCTCATAAATTAAAATCAAGTCACTGTTGAAATTGTTTTGTCAAAATGAATAATCACATTACAGAGACATACATTAAAGTGAGAAATAAGACCGGTGATTCAAATTACACCAAATGGAAGTTCAATTTGTAGATATTTCTCAAGGGTTTTAGTGCATGGACAATTCCAAACAGGGATGAAGCGAAGATGATTGCAGTCAGAGGTGCCACAACCGCATCAGCTCAAGAATGAGAACGGAGGGAAAAGAAAGCAAAGTTGTTGTTTAATATGTTGGTAAAATATAACAAATCCCTCATATCTGATATTTTAAAATTGTTAATGAGATTTGGGTGACACTCAAGGATTTGTATGAAACAAAAAATGAAAATCGTGTGTTGTTTATGAAGAGTAAGATTTTCTCCATTAGAATGGAAGAGAATGAATCTGTTGTTGCATTCATCTCATAGATTAAAGAACTAAGAGACAAGTTAGGTGACATAGGGGAAAAATTATCCAACATTGATGTCATCACAATTACCTTAAATGGCATGAGAGAGGATTATCAAATGATCATTATAGGGCTTGCAACAAGGGAAAATTCTCCCACCTCTGAAGAGTTGACAGATATTTTGATGTAGGAAGGAGAGAGACGTAAAAATATCAAGCCTTAGAATGCATATTTGTCATTGGTGGAAAAGAAAAAATTATTCAAAGGGAAACTAGTTGGAGGACATAAAATAAATGGTCCATCTCATAAAAATCCATTTCAATGTATTTCATCTGCTAAAAATGATTTAGGAATTAAGTATTTTTACTGTGGCAGAACTATTCATATTGCTAGAGAATTATACAAATAATAATGATGAAAAGAGACATAGACACAAGAGGAACACATGGCATTTTGATGGCTAAGATCTAAATCATGATCTTAAATTTTTTATGTCTAATGGTTCTCTTTATGTTGAGACTAATGAGGCTGAAACTTGGTTTGTGGATTCTATAGAATCCACTCATATGACATATAATAAACAATTGTATGAAAAATTTAAGGAGACCAGCAACAGTGCTAACATCGACCATGGAGATGACAAATAATATCATATTAAAGGGTATGGATACATTCCTGTGATATTTCCTAGTGGTAATATCAGGCGCATCCATAATTTAATGTATGTGCATAGTATTAAAAATAATTTGATCTCTATCTCCATCATTATATATCAAAATTTAAAGGTATAATTTTTCAAAACATACTGTATTCTGAACGATTTTATGGATTATCAGAAGTCGGTTGCACCAGAAGTAAGAGTTGGAAGCCTATATAAGTTGAATTTTACAGGCATGCCACATCAAGCTTTAACTTCAACGACTATGACAACAAATAATATTTGGAATCAAAGGTTTGGTCACATCAACCTTCATGACTTATTGTTGCTGCAGAAACAAGGTATGGTTGATGGAATTCCTATTTTAAGAAATGAACATATTGATTGTGAAGGTTTTGCACTTGGAAAAATTCACACGGATGAATTTCCCTCCAACTTAAATAGGAGAAATAAATATATACTTAAACTTGCGCATACTGATATTTGTGGACATATGCAGACAAGGTCCTTAGGCAAAGATTACTATTTCTTGTTATTTAAATTTATTACTACACAAGGTATACCTAGGTATAATTTCTTAGAAGAAAAAGTAATGCTTTTGAGTACTTTAAAGAATTTATAGATATGGTTTAAAAGAAAACAGGGAAAGTGATTAAAATTCTCCACTCAGATCAAGGAGGAGAATACATACATGGTAACTTCATCAAATACTGTAGAGATCATGGAATAGAAAAATAATTTACAATACCCCACACTCCACAATAGAATGGGGTTGCAGAAAGAAAAAAATAAAATATCGTGGAGTGTGCATGTAGCATGATGAAAGGTAAGAACCTATCAAATAGTTTTTGGTCAGGATTAATTAGTGTTGTTGTTTACTTAGAGAAGAGAAGTCCAATTAGGTGTCTCTATCTCAAGACTCCATTTGAGGCTTTGTATGGTTTTAAACCTACAGTTCATCACTTGAGAGTATTTGGTTCTAGATATTTTGCACACATTCCTAAGGAATATAGGAATAAATTGGATGCTAAATCTATGAAATACATATTTTTAGGGTATTGTTCTGATTTTAAAGAATATAAGATGTTTAATCCATCTACTCACAAGGTATTTGTCTGTAGATATGTTATCTTCGATGAAAAGGTTGATGAAGGGAATAAGAAAAAAATTTATGAGGAGTGGCACATGCCTTTAGTAATTGATGAAAACAATGATGAAGCCAAATACAATAATTTACAACAACAACAACAGAAGAGAATCTAGTGATGTGGACACATTCAAAAATTGAAGTCCATTCAGAGGTGAGCAAGAAATCATACAGGAAAAAATTGAGGCAAGTCTGCTACCAAGGAGATCACGACAATAGACTCACTTACCTACAAGGTACAAAGTTTATGCTCTTATGAATATTATTTTAAATGTTTTTAAGCCCATGAATTATAATGAATCAAATCGATATGATGAATGGAGGTCAAATATGAAAGAAGAGTATGAGTCCATATTTAAAACTACAACCTGGGAATTAGTTGAACTGTCAAAAGGAAAAGAGCCCATAGGTTGTAAATGGTTATATAAACCTAATTTCAAAGAAAATGGTAGTGTAGAAAAGTATAAAGCTAGGTTGGTGGCCAAAGGGTACTCAGAGAAAGAAGGGATTGATTATGAGGACAATTTTTCTCTTGTAGCTAAGTTAAACACTATTGGGATTTTAATATCTCTATATACAAAGTACCATTGGAGCTTGCACTAGCTATATGTAAAATCTACTTTTCTAAATGGATATTTGAAGGAAGAAGTATATTTAACACAACCTGAAGGGTTCATTAAAATGGGCCAGGAACACTTGGTCTATTAAAAAAGGCATTGTATAAGCTGAAATAGGCTCACAGATCCTAGTAGGATAAAATTGACTCTTTCTTCTTACAACATGGTTATAAGAGAAGTAAAAATGATCAAAATTTGTATACCACATTTGATTCATAGGGGAAGATTGTGTATATTTCCTTATATGTTGATGATTTTATTGTTACTGGAAATTATTATGAATTGAATGAATAAATTAAAGTGCAATTTCAAAGGTATTTCAAATGAAGGACCTTGGATAAATGGATTATTTGTTGTGTCTTGAAGTCTGTAGGGATTCTGGCCAAACTTTTGTTACTCAAGGAAAGTATCTTAGGGAATTGTTAAAGAAATTAGGAATGGATCAGTGTAAAGTTGCTTCAGTTCCTATACAATAGAATGTTAAATTTAAAATTGATGATGGTTCAAAAGAGGTGGATACTACATTGTACATACAACTGGTTGGAAGTTTGATTTATTTGACTACATCTAGACCTGACTTAGCATATTATGTTAGTGTGTTGAGTGAGTTTATGAAAAAACCTCTTAAAAATCATTGGGTGGCAGCAAAAGGTGTCCTAAGGTATCTTCAAGGAACCATAAATTTTGGCATTAAATATATTGATTATTTTTATGTTAAATTGACAGGTTATTCAGATTTAGATTGGGCTGGAAATCTGGACGATAAAAGATCTATAACAGGGTATGATTTCAATATTGGGCCCGGGGTCATTTCTTGGAGCAATAAAAGGCTGAGTATTGTATATTTATCATTAGCAGAAGCAAAGTATCAAGTTGTATGTGCAACCACTTGTGAAGCAATTTGGTTGAGAAGACTTATTCATGATACATGAGATGAAGAAAAGGATGCTACAGTGATTAAATGCGACAACCCAAGTTCAATCAAGCTCGAAACTAATATTTTTTTCATAAAAACAAAAAACATATAGATACTCAATTTCATTTTGTTATATAAAAGCTTCAGTCCAAAGAGATTTTTCTTGAATATTGTAACACATGTGAAAATTTAGCTGATATATTCACCAAGCCTTTTTGGGAGATCAAATTTGAATTGTTTAGGGAGATGTTAACTGTGCAAGTGAATCCTTTCTCTATTAAGGGGGAGATTTGAAATTATCAGAGAATTTTGTTTCACGGTTGTGTGTGTGTGTCTTAGATTAGACTTAGTTCCTATTTTCTAGGAGATATATTTTATCTCCCTAAATTGAATGCAAACTTATTTATTTCTAATTTTATGATAAATGGAATAGAGCAGTACTTCTTAGGTAGTCTCTAGGTGTAGCTCGTCTCACCTGTGAGCTACTAGTTTCATATTACAAGTTTTTTTTCTAATTTGACTTTCCATTTTTATCTATTGGCTATGCTCTTTTTTAGAATTATGTACTTCTTGAAACCTGACAAGATCCTTAAAGAAATAACATTTTAGTGTGAGTGTATTTATAATGGACTCAAGGGATGAAATAAATTAAACAATACTAATAGTAATGGTTCAGTTACAGCAATGGGGAAACAAGTATGGCCTCTGATAGCATACATCATGAAGATAAGTATGAACTTTAGCAAAATATTTTGTACTACCTATAAATAATTTGAAGGTAGAATGGAGGTAAATAGGTCTTCTTATTTTTTTGGCATATGTATGGCTAATTTAGGTTAAATAGGCATTATGTTTATGTTTTTATTCTTTTCTTTTCCATGCAAATTTTTCTTGGTTAATATGATTAATTATTTATTCCTATTACTTATTGAAAACATGAAAGCCCAAACATTTCATAAAGTAGAAACGTTGGTTCCAATAGATATATATATATATATATATATATATATATATATATATATATATAATCGATCCAAAATTAAAATCTAATTATGAAAAATTACTTACAAAAATTTAAGACTATTAGTCAACAACATTAATAAGAATTCATTAATTATTATATAAGCAACATGATATGTCAATATGAGTAATCATACATGGAATTTGAAGAACCCAAATTACTCACAACTTATGGAAAATGTGTTGTTATCATCCTACTAACTTAAACCAATGTGTTGGGAATTACTCTCCACCCAACCTTACGCTTAGGTACATTTTTAGGCCTCGAAATTCGCTGCAACAACATGAAGGATGACCACTCGGTCCGAACCTTAAATAAATTCCTTTTCCGCTTGGAATAGTGGCTCCGACTAGGTTAACTAGGTCTAGTTACCTTCTCTCAATCTCAATTGGCTTAAAATATATCTTTTTTCTACCAATGGGAAAGATACATTAGATCATTTCTCTTGCTGATCGGGCAAGAAAGTAATCCTTAAGCTAATTTGGGCTTAGCCAAACCAAAATTAAATTTTTTCCTCTTTGGGAAGAAGACTTTTTAGGGATGTAGAATTTAATCTACATGAAAAATTATTCTAAGATGCAAGAAAAAAGAGCGATATTAATCCTATCTGAATTAGGCAGATATAGGTCTATCTCAACTTAGAGAAAGTTATTTTAAATAATTGGGATTTAAATATGTCTGGCTTATAATGAATATCAAGCTAACGAAGTAGTTCAATTAACTGACATTATGAATACCAAACACATCCTATATAAAGACCTCTTAACTAAAATAATTAATCAACAACACTTTGGAAGAAGTTTGCAAAATGATATTGATCATTTAATCAGTAACTTGAATAACTTGAATAATTAAACAATAATATGCAGAAAAATTTCACAACATATCACTATTCAATAAATAATTTTTATAAGATAGATTTCTAAGCAAATAGTTACTTAGAAATCATAATTCAGCCCATAAGAGTAGAGATAAATAATAACATAAAATTGAGGCAAATTTCCCATATCAAAAAAAGTGCACAAATATGGAAGTAAATTGACACATTCATGTTATCATAAAATGAAATCAACATTTACAAAAATAGTATTATAAATACCAATTTATTAATTCCATTTCTCCAGCTCCGGTCTCTAACAGTCCTTTACAATGCCTGAACTTCTGCATCCAAAACCAGATCTACAATAGTGAAAAATCTATTCATTATACATAACTCAGAATTTAAAAGAAAAACCTCAATAATCCCCAGATCTGAGATTCCTCTCCTCCCACCTACAACTCTAAATCCATATTACAGAAATGCTTTTAGAACTCCAAAATTTCATAAGAGAGAGGCCCTTATTACATTTTTCAATATGCCATTTATAATATTTGCAATAGAATTCTTAACAAGAAAGTTTGTTGAAGAAGAAATCTGCTCAATCAAATATTTATTTTCTCAAAATTCCATTCTTCAATTTCTGGAGCATTCTCATTGATTGAGATCTTGTTCTCTTCACCTCTTCAACTGTTTTCCTATAAAAAATAAATCAAAACAAAATTAAAACACAAAAACAAAATTAAAATGTCAAATTTGTAATTAAAACAAATCTAATTGAAGTGAATATTTGAAAAGGAAATCTGATTTTTCTATTTAATTTTGTGAGGATTTAATTGGCAAAGGATATTATTTACGAAGAGATCTGCACTTAGAAAAGGTTTGGGCAAATGAGGATGCAAAAATTAAAACTCAGAAAATTGATTTTGTTTTTAAAATTCGGAGATTGATTTTTTGCCTAATTTTAAACCCAATAAATGATCAAATTTGTTAATGAAACCTCCTCATAAATGTTCTCCATGATTTTATCTTTCCAAAGAGCTGTCTTGGGCCTCATTTGGCCAAGTAAAGATCAATCTATGAGCCTCCAAATTTTATGAGTCAGACTGCCAGAATTCTAGAATTTCTATTACTGAGCTTAAAAATTATAATTTTTTAATTAAATTCTAATCTTAAATTAGATTTTAATTAATTATTAATTAATATTAATTTTAATTCTTAATCATCATCTAAATTAATAATTTACAAACTAAATATTAATTAAGATTATTCTAATTAACTAAAATCAACAATTAATTTTAATCTAATTAATTATATATTAAATATTAATTAGTTTAAAATTAATATTTAATATTTAATATTAAAATTAATATTTAATTATTTTATATTAAACATTCACACGTATCATATGAATTTGATTTTGAAAATCGAATTCAAAAATTCTTTAAAAAACTTTCCTTTAGAACCAATTTATCGCAATCACAAGAATGTATCGGGTTTTTTTAAAAATTATATGTTATGTGCATTGGATTTTTTGCGATATAGTAATTGCGATGGATGCGATCAATTTTTATGAATATTCATATATTTTTAATTGTGATTTATTATTGTTGAAATTTAGTTAAGTTAAAAATGAAGCAAAGTGTGGATCAATTAGAGTGAGGTTTTCCAATTCTAAACTAAAGCCACTTTAGTAATTAATAATTCTAAAAAATAAATAACAATCACTTTTCCATTAGAAAATTTTGAGTTTGGCATTTCTTTTTAAAATAGGAAATTATGATAAATTACCAAAATCTCAAAAAGCGTGCTTTTTAAATGCTCTATAATTTGGTTGGGTCATTTAGTAGGATCATTTGTAAAAAATGAAAGATGTTAGTAATGACTGAATAAGAGTTAATATTTACAATAAATGCATTATTGAATTAAATTAATAACAAAAATTGAAATATTGTACATTTCACGCATTATTTAACCCAGTCGATACAAATGATTAAACTTCAAAGGAGTGCCATTTACAAACCAGTTGTCCAAATGAGGTAAAACAAGTATCGATGGAAAGCCTGCCAAAAATTGATTTCAAGAAAGAAATTAAAGCAAACATCCGAAGAAAATAAAAAAAAATAACAAAATCGCAGAATAATTAACTTAAAAAAAATCCTAAAAGGCATTTAGCCAAAAAATTTGTAGAAAGGATCCCCATTATTTGAAGTACATAAGTAAAAATTGGGGGGTTGTGTTTTACCACAACAATGGCGATATGCGGGAGAAGAACCAGTTACCTCTGATTAAAGATAATGAACTTAAATTTACCCAAAGGTTAAAAATAATGGAAATCACGAAATTTTCTAAAGTGAAACATTTCCATAGGTCCCACATAAATAGATTAAACAATATGAGTTTGTAAAGATAAGTATTTAAAACAGACTCGAGTAAAAGTGATGAATCCAAACTTAGAAAATTTAGTTTTAAAACTACCTCATATGAAATATAGAAGAAGGTAGAGATAGGAGTTTTAGATAAAGCATATATCCATTTTAAGATTGTATCTGACATCGCTTCGCTACTAGCGAGTCTGAATAGTACTTCAGAAAAGTTGTCTTTTATGCCATACAAGCCTAGTCCCACTTCCAGTGAGCGTCCATAGCCCTGATGGGTTTACTTGTATTTCTCATGCTTCCTCTTTTAATCACTCTTTTGATAAGTTCATTTGCAAGATTTCTGTTTATGATGTATTTGAATGAAAGAGGTGGGATGGTAATAGAGATTTATGTTTAACAGACATAATAATTTTATAATATTTACTCCAAATTCTTTCCCTACAACTATCAATTAGAGGATTTTTATGTGGAGGGGTGGGAGGAATTCATTGTGTTAAACTCAAATCATTTTTTCGTTGGAAAAGTAAACTCAATCACTTAGAAAAGATGTGTGCTCCTCCATGAAAAATATTTAAAGCAAGATGGTTTTATGATTCCATAAAGATATACCTTTAATGATAAATTAAAGTCACTTAAATGGATAGAGTAAAATATTTCCTGTGTATGTCAATCAATGCTAGGTAAGAGAAAGACCTTTCGCATAAATTATGGAAGAGTCACCGAAATTAAAACAAAATTGAAAGCATAAGGAAAATAATTCCTAAACTAAAGTAAGAAAATAAATCGACGAATAAAAAATAAAAATGAAAAAAGAAAAAACTAAAAGAAAAGAAAATTTAAAAGATAAACTCCAACATGACTATTTATATAAATTTCTCAACAAAGGATTATAAAAGAAAATAAACATATGTACATTCATTTCTATGTTGAGATTTAAATTTTTTTTATCTTGCAGAGTTATAAGAAATTAGGCTCCCAAATGTAGAGAGTGAATAGCAGTGATGATAGATAATACACTGAATGAGATGTTTCTGTCTGTTGCAAATTTTCCTTCTTTCAAAGAAAAAATCTGCACACAACATATTAACTATTTTCTAATGAAATTAGTTCTTAAAGAAATAGACTAGAGGTTCAAAAACTCTCCAATATAGCTAATTTGATGAGGATCATTACTGCTTCTCTCAAGAATCTCAAAGAGTAAAAGAAAATGAACTTCGAAAACTAATCTGGTAGAGGTGCAAAAGGTTCATGAAGACCTAAAAATAGAGTTTGATATCAGAAAAATCTAAAAGAAAAATGAAGAAATGAAAATAAATGAAAGTGAATGCACGAAACTTACCATTGGAGAACTGCATTTAATATTACATGAAAGGTATCATTTTCTCAAACAAAAGATAACTTCTTCCTTTAATTAGAATTAAAAGCATGAAGAATTTTTATTGACACAAAATCATTATTTATTAAATCTAAAGTAAAACAAGTAGTAAACTAAAATAAAGCAAAATTTCATGTTCAAGGAACCATAAATAAATCGAATTCATCAAAAATGAGGGTGAATATATGCTTCTTTATGAATTGAAATGATGAATGTTCTTTTGCTTCTTCTATTATGAATTTATATCAGCCCCAAAATATTAAAGTTGATTCAAAATTTCAAATAATGTAACATTATATCAAGAGGTTTTGAATCTCTATATGATAAGTATGGAGAGAAAATCATAATAAAAGAAAAAAAAAAAAAAGAATTAATCATCGGTACATTACCTTGTCGAACTTTTCGCGTTGCAAGATTCTTTGTCATGCGTAACTTAAAAGCTGCAACTTCCACTTTTGCCAATATGTGATTGAATTTTTACAATATTTAAAAGACAATGGTGAGAGTTTTATATCGACATCTATCACATCGACATATTTTAAGGCAAAGCGTCATTTGAAATTTGTGATGTGATGTAATTGTTGGGATGGAAAATTTGAGATATAATCATGTGCGATAGGAAACTATGATGGAGTGATTGTGATATCAGAGAGTAGTCATATCAGAATATTGGAGTTTTTCAATAAAAAGGAAATGTCGATATTATTCAATTGCGATAAATGACGTGGAACATTGGTGGGACCGGTTTTGGACTTTATAAGAGATCGACGAATTCGAGCATAGGATGTAACGATATTGATATGCTCAATGTATGATGAAGCACAGACCCGATAGTTTTATAATGTAATTTTAATTTCATATCAGATCCAAGACATTGGAACTTTTAACCATACGCCCTTACCAAACTTGTGATTTATCAAATGGACGTGATATCTTTCAGAACTGAGTTTAAATGTCATACTGGATCTGAGGTTGTGTGGACATCACAAATTTTAGCGAAGTCGTTTTATTGATAAGCAAGAAAAAAAATTCAGAAGACTTGAATCAAAGGTTTCTTATCAAGAAATGATAAGAGATGCTTCCCATCAATTATTGCGATACGGATGATTCGATATTGGAAGGAAAAGTTCATCAGAGATCGGAGGGAATGAAAATATCGGTGGATTGGATATATTTGGAATATGTTAATTTTAGAATCTTTGATATGTGAATTGCGATATATGATGTGCCTTATGGGGAGGCGATGATTTATTATTATATTCAATTCAAAAAAGAAAGCGAATAATTCAACTTTGCTTTAAAATAAATAACCCTCTAATACTTTAATTAACTGCTGGAAATTTTAATTGGAAATTAATTTTATCAGAAATTTCTTATAAAGAGAGGTAATGATCTGGTATGATTCCTTCGACAATTTATTAAGTCTTATAAGGATTTCAATAAATATAAGCAAAATTTAGATATCCTTCAAATTTCAGATGAAATAATAAATACTTCCCTGAACATGCTGCGGATTTGAAAATTTCTGGCTTCTTGCTTATCTTGAGTCTTCATAATCAAGTCAATGAATACCCACAAACAAAACAAAATAGAAATAACAAAATACTTTTGAAAAAATAAAACTGACAATATATAATGGTGAACATGTCAACACATACCTCGAAGAAAATTGGTTGTAAATTCTACCTCATGAAACTTCAAGTTCTTCAAAATTTGCATATGTTCAACATCACCTACTTATTTGATCTAAAATTCTAAGTAATGAGTTTTTGAATTGCATCCTTTCCAAAGTTACATCGAAAGAGAAGAGTGGTAAAAATGAGTTCTTCAGAATTACTTGTGAATAAAAAATTGTCAAGTTGTGGTGAATCCTTGGAATTTCTTCATGTATGATCAATGTGATGACTTTTGAAAAAAAAGACACTTGAAGGCTAGACAAATATGTATGATCTGAAAATTCAAGAGCTTCTAAAATTCTCTACGTTGATTTTACACAATTGAAATGGGATGCCCAAAATAAATCAGATTCATTACTTGCTTTATTGAAAATATGAAATAATGAAATAGATGCAAATGGAAAAGAAAATTAATCTATTCCTATTTATAAAATAATGAGGGAAACATTACTAAGTATAATCATACTTCCAATGTAACCATGTGAGCATTTTAATTCCTACATGTATGTACATATCAAACTTTATTAACAAAAATACAAATATAATTAAACTAAGGAAACGAAATTTGAAATCAGAATTTACAATCATTGTTAGCAGCTTAATTACCATTACCTTCTCTTGAAATGTCCTTTCCAGTTTAATATCAATTGGATATAGAAATCTGGATGGATTTCCATGATTGATTGGAAGAGGTTCAAAAGAAGGGGTGACAGGCCATATTGTGAAAACTGAATGCTAGATACAACGGCCTGAAAGATTTTGCTAGCATTATTTTGAAGTCTTAAATTATTAGCGATCTTCCGTCAAGGAAAAATTTCCAAATATCTTTCAAATAGACTAATGAAAAATGAATGGAAGTGTGATAGATCCAATAGAATATAATTAATTGAATTATATTTTTGGTCATATTGTGAAAATACACTCTCTTGCTGGCACTACTCTTGAAAAGTAAGAAGTAATTGATAAGGAATGAACATCAATTGAAATTGAAAATTTAATAGCTCTTGATGTTCACCATTATAATTTGTATCTTCATTTTTCCATTGAGGTAATTCATTAATTGAGGGTTCAAAATTGAGCTTCTAAATATGCCAGCACAAAATATCTAAAAATATAACCCTAAAAATAGAAAATAAATTTGAAGTTATGAATAAATGATGGAATAATAAAAAATTTAAATCATAGTTTACACTAGTGTTACACTTATTGTTACAACACAATTGGGACTTACTTAAAGCAATTTCATTTCCACAAGAATTGGGCAGAATAATGCAATTAGAATTATTGTTGATACCCACTTGTGAATTAGAGAGAGGGAAATGACTCTGAATAAGAATGCGAGTTTGATCATCATATAAATCATAGATTGAAATGATTTTTTGAATGTTGAAATCATGAGTATGATTAATTGTTTGAAAATGAGAACTCTTTGAAATAATTTTTGAATCAAACTGTTCTTCATTTTCACATGTGATTAGACTTTGATCATGAGGATTCAATTGTAAAAAAGACAAATCTATATCCTCAATGTCAAAGTAGCTATCAGAAATGACTTCATGACATTCATTATAATTCCCTTCGATCTCACCTAATGTATCAAAACAAGAAGGAATATTGAGCTCATGTTCATTAATCCCAAAAGAATGATCATTATTTAATTCTCTATCCTGATAAAAACTAATCAGAAATTCATTTAGATCAACCTCTCTGTTTTCTGAAACATCTTTAACTGGAAGAGAGGAAAATTTTCTATTAGAACTATTATCAGGATAAAGAGAAAAATATGAAACTGAAATAATGCATTTGAAAATGTCTCTATTTGAGCACTTTGGTGCATTTTCTTCATTGCAAATTTCAGATTTAAGATCATTTACATGGCTAATTGTGCTTCTTGAAGAATGTTGCTTTTCTGTCCTGAATTTCGTATTTTCTCATCGTAAAATAATTTATAATTTTTTATATCAGATTGTGTATTATTGGAAACTTTAATAACTTCTTGTACTTGTCACATTTTGAAGCGGTATTTTCTTCAAGAGTGTTGCTAATATCTTCTTCTGGTTGATTAGTGAAGTTTTCCAAGCTTTTTGATTGAGATTCATTGACATCTGAAGGTGCACCTTGGTCTTTATCAATACTGTACGAAGTCTGAAGTAATTGAAGGAATTGATCATACAAAATAGAGGCCACTTCATCATCATTTGTTTGTACCTCCACATTAGAATTATCACTTATGTAAATGAAATTAGAAGGATATTGATCAAAGCTTGAAATAATTTCACATGGATTATGAATGGAAGGAAGAGAGAAAATATGTTCGAACCACTCTAATAATGTTTTTTTCAAAGGTTTATCTTGAATTTTAAATTTTAAACAGTTTAAATGAAACCTGATGGAAATATCAATTAAAGACTCACCTTAAAACCTTCGTATATCTTCAAAATCCTCGTATACTTATTCGTATATATATCCATCAAATCTACAAAGGAATATTTTAATAAATCGTTCCCAAGTGTGGATTGAGACAACCGGAAGTGATTGACACAAGCTTCTGGATTTTTCCAAGAATGTAAGAGTAAAAATCCTGCATAAAATATCTTCATCAATTTCTTGAAAAATATAATTTGAAAATTTTTGAAAGAATTGAAAGACATGATTAAATGCAGAATTAATCCTCTTACTATTAAAATTTACCTGAGACAAGTCTTACTATTTCTGGTGGAGTATTGGAAGATGCACGTCCAAAAATACAACTCCAAATTGAAAGTTTTATAGGAGCCATTAAAATAAAAATAAAATTTTAGAATACAAAGACTCCAAAGGAAAACAAGTCTCAGGACCTCTTCTAGCGCGAAAATGTTGAGGCCTCAAAATTCACTGCAGCAACATGAGAGATGACCACCTGGTCAGGACCTTAAAGCGGTTCCTTTTTCGTTTGGAATAGTGGCTCTGACTGGTTTAACTAGGTCCAGTTACCTTCTCTCAATATCAATTGGCTTAAAATATTACTTTTGTCTACCAATGGGAAAGAGACATTAGATCATTTCTCTTGCTGATCGGGTAAGAAATTGATCCTTAAGCTAATTTGGGCTTAGCCTAACCATAATTAAAGTTTTGCCTCTTTGGGATGAGGACTTTTTAGGGATGTAGAATTTAATCTATATGAAAAATTATTCTAAAATGCAAGCAAAAGGAACTATCTTACTCATATCTCAATTATGAAGATATAGATATATCCCAACTGAGAGTAAGATATTTTACATAATTGGGATTTAAATATGTCTGGATTATAATGAATATCAAGCTAACAAAGTAGTTCAATTAACTGACATTATGAATACCAAACACATCCTATCTAGAAACCTCTAAACTGAGATAATCAATGAACAACACTCTAGAAGAAGTTCACAAAATGATATTCATCATTCAATCAGTAATGTGAATAATTAAACAATAATATGCGGAAAAAGTTCACAACATATCACTACTCAATAAATCATTTTTATAAGGAATAAATAGTTACTCATAAATCATAATTCAACCCATAAGAGTAGACATAAATAATAAAATAAAATTGAGGCAAATTCCCCATATCGACAAAAAGTTCACAAATATGGAAGTAAATTGACACATTCCTATTATCATAAAATGAAATCAAAATTCAAAATAATAGTATTATAAATACCAATTTATTAAGTCCATTTCTCCAGCTCTGGTCTCTAACAGTCCTTTACAATGCGTGAACTTATGCTTTCAAAACAAAAGCTAGAATAGTGCAAACTCTATTTATTATACATAACTCAGAATGTAAAAGAAAACCTCAATAATCCCTAGATATGAGATTCCTCTCCTCCCACCTACAACTCTAAATCCCTATTATAGAAGTGCTTTTAGAATTCAAAAATTGTAGACGAGAGAAGCCCATATTACATTTTGCAATATGCTACTTATAATATTTGCAAAAGAATTCTTAACAAGAAAGTTTTTTGAAAAATAAATATGCTTAATTAAATTTTTATTTTCTCAAAATTTCATTCTTCAATTGCTGGAGTGGTCTCATTGGTTGAGATATTGTTCTCCTCATCTCTACAACTATTTTCCTACACAAAAAAAAAAAAAAAAAAAAAAAAACAAATTTAAAATGCCAAATATGGAATTAAAACAAATGTAATTGAATTCAATATTTGAAAAGGAAATATGATATTTCTATTGATGCCCGTGAGGATTTAATTGGTCAAGGATATTATTGACAAATATATTTTCACTCAAAAAAGGCTTGGGCAAATGAGGATGCAAAAAATAAAACTCATAAAATTGATTTTGTTTTAAAAATTCATAGCTTGATCTTCTGCCTAATTTTTGACCCAATATATGATAAAATTTGTTAATGAAGCCTCCTCAGAAATGTTCTCCATTATTTTATCTTTCCAATGAGCCATCTTGGGCCTCATTTGTCCAAGTAAAACTCAATCTATGAGCCTCCAAATTTGATGAGTCAAACGGCCATAATTCTAGAATTTCTATTACTGGGCTTAAAATTAGAAATTTTTACTTAAATTCTAATCCTAAAATAGATTTTAATTATTTATTAATTAATATTAATTTTAATTATTAATCCTCATCTAAATTAATTATTTGCAAACTAACTACTAATTAATATTAATCTAATTAACTAAAATCAACAATTAATTTCAATCTAATTAATTATATGTTAAATAATAATTAATTTCAAATTAATATTTAATATTTAATATTAAAATTAATATCTAATTATTCTATATTAAATATTTACACGTATGATATGAATTTTATTTTGAAAATTTAATTCACAAATTCTTTAAAAGTCTTTTCTTTAGAACCAATTTATCGCAATCACATGCATGTATCCGGTTTTTTTTAAACTTATATGTTATGTACATTGGATTTTTTGCGATATAGTGATTGCAATGGATGTGATCAATTTTTATGAATTTTCATATATTTTTAATTGGGGTCCAGGACTGTTGAAATTTAGTTAAGTTAAAAATGAAGCAAAGTGTGGACCACTTAGAGTGAGGTTTTCTAATTCTAAAATATAGCCACTTTAGTAATTAATAATTCTAAAAAATGAAATACAACTACTTTTCCATTATGAAATTATGAGTTTGGAATTTCGTTTTAAAATAGGAAATTATGATAAATTACCAAAATCCCAAAAAGTGTGCTTCTTAAAATGCTTTATAATTTGGCTAGGTCATTTAGTAGGATCATCTGTGAAAAATGAAAGATGTTAGTAATCACTGAATAAGAGTTCATATTTACGATAAATTCATTATTGAATTAAATTAATAACACAAATTGAAATATTGTACATTTCACACATTTTTTAACCCAATCGATACAAATGATTAAACTTCAAAGGAGTGCGATTTATAAATTAGTTGACCAAATGAAGTAAAACAAGTATCGATGGAAAGCCTACCAAAAATAGATTTCAGCAATGAAATTAAAATAAACATCTCAAGAAAATAAAAAATAACAAAATCGCAGGATAATTAACTTAAAAAAATTCCTAAAAATCGTTTAGCAAAAAATTTATAGAAATGGACCCTATTGTTGAAGTACATAAGTAAAAAATGGGGGGTTGTGTTTAACCACAACAGTACAATAGTTCTATGCATACATAGCCACCCCTAAGCCCTCAAAGAACTGCATATGAAAATGAATCCCTCTTATCCCACAAATCTACTAGGAAAAATTATGTTTCATAGTAATGAAGTGAAACTAAATTATATTATATACATCCCTCATGAAAATGTGTGGCAAGGGTACAATCTATGTTGCACATAAGGACAAAGATATGAGTGCATATCATGTGGATTCTGGATAATAAACCATGTATTAATCTATTTTGATGTAAGGATCATTTTAATTAGAATGGTTTATTATGCCAAGCTCTAGTTAGAAATGGTCATCTCTATGTAAGCCCTCCAATTTGAGGGAAATTCTAAGCTTGGAGTCTATGTGTTGGAGTTTTTTGTGAACACAATTCTTAGGATTGAATTTTTTCAAGGTAATTTTCCTTAGTGATTTCAATCCCTAGGAGTTTGTCATTCCTTTTAGAGTGTAGATGATACAAATAGCCTCATGAGGCAACAGATGGTTCAGGTTGCAGTGTTGGCTCAGCCATAACACACAATTTTTTTCTTATTAATGAAATATATTTCTTTAATAATCTATTGAAACTCAAATATCTCAACTCTATTTTAGGATTGTATAGTTTTATTGTTACAAATATTTCTATTTATTTGGTATAGTATCGAATTTTCCTTTGTGTTATAGATCTTCTTATCTTTTCCTCATGCGAATCCTCGGTTAAAAATTTCAAGATAATTTTTTTCTTAAATTCACTACACTTTCTAATCTTTTTCTTGTCAAAAATATCACTTTCACATTGGATAAAATTTAGTATTCTAACACTATTCGATCTCATTTTGTTGTCTTCCCTATTTTGAGGCTTGGATCTCTTGGTATCACCCCTTCTCTTATCCAATCATACTCTCAATTTGTTGTGATTCCATTTGATAATAACTCTCTTGTTCATTCTACCACTGCCTATAATGGCATTAGTGCCTTGATTCTCATAGGGGAGGGAGATGAAACTTAGTCCCCCCCCCCCAGCTCTAAGGCCCAACATGTAGTGGAGAGGATAGCTAACATTTATCTCTAGTTTTTTCCTACAATAATTATAGATTATATATGGGAATATGAAGGTGAAGCCAGGATAGGGCATATATTGATAACACATGCAGACCATTGGAAACTAGATCACTTTTGAGGAGGGGGTAGGGGGTAGGCGCGGGGGCTTGAATCAATAGTGAAGGCACATATAATATTTTCACGAAATAAATATTATTTTTAACCATGCAAAAACTGAATCACATAAGAAAATATTAGAAAATAAAACACAAGTAAAACCATGCAAGCATTCAACATAAAAGACACAAGTATGTTTGGTGGAAAACCCTTATTAGGGGAAAAACACCCTTACTGTTGCGGCACTACTCAATATATTTTATTAATTTGTTGAAAAAATTACACATGGATCAACTTACTACCATAAGCCAGAAGACTCAACTTCTTTCACAGTATGATGGCATCTATTAGACATGAAAACTATTTCTCTCTTAGATCTATGGACTACAATCTGTTGAAGGCCACCATGATCAACGATCCTTGCCCAACTACCCATTAGGGGAAATTTTAGGTCTAAAATGGGCCTCTTAAGGAAATTATAAAATAATAGTGGAAATAATAAAATAATATTAGATTGCATCATCTAATTTCAGAGGGAAAAAAGGAAAAACTATTTTTTCAACTCATATTCTCAACTTATATCCCTATGGGTTTACTAAAATTTCATGTGGAAACACTCATTGGATGTATAATTTGATTCCTCGTCCAAGGAGTACCCATGTTGAATGGTTTTGATGGACCCCTATACATGAAAAATGAAAAATACATGAAAAAATGTGATTCCAATCACATTTTTTCACATATTTCTCATTTTTCGTGGAGAAAGGTCCATCGAAAGTATGCAACATGGGTATTTCTTGGATGAAGAATTAATTTTGCATCCAATGAGTACTCCCACTCGAAATTTGAGTAAAACCTTAGGGAGATAAGATGAAAATACGAGTTGAAAAAGTAGTTTTATTATTTTATTATTTTTTAATCTTTTTACTTTTTTCCTCCAAAAATGGTGAATCATCCCCCATGGTTGACATCATCATATTGAATCATATTGGTTCTTATAAAGTTTGTTTTGGTTGTACATTTTTATTAGGAGGCCAATTTTAGACGTAAACATTTCTCTAATTATTGGACTATCCAACTCCTATTGGATGGAGAAATATCTTCCTTCTACTGAATCCTCCAAATCACAGTATACTCTAAAAAATTTGTTCCTTCACTACCTCCATGTGAGCCCTGTTTTAGAATATTTCACACTAGACTCCCAATCCATTTAACATGAACACCACAACAACACCATCGTTTTGAATCAAAAGCTTCAACAAAAATTGAATAACAAAATAGAAGAAGATAATCTCTAAATATTCCACTAGTTGCCACACATTCTCACCAAACACTTCTCCAATCCAAACTTCAGCATCTCACACAGTGCATAAATATGATGATTGAAAAATATTTCGGTTATTTGTTGCTACAACTGCAAAATGCTTCCAAAATTATGCATAATATAACTCACACAAATTTCACACTCTTCTCCACACACAAACTCACTCAAGAAAGCTAGAAAATCAACCATACTAGCATTGAGATTCCTATAATATGTAGATGAACTCAAGTTCTCAACTCAATAATTACATAGAACTACTTGGATTGACAATTATCTTCATATGCTTGATTTGATCCAGATTCAACTCATTGACTCAATAAACCACTAACTCCACCTCCATTTTTGATATTTTAAACTTTGATTAACTTTTGGAGTTCCCAAGAAATTTTTTGACCATAAAATGAAAAATTCCGAACAAGAATGTTTCCAAAACACAGAAATTAGTTGAGCAACACAAGGAATGCCCATAAATTGTTATAAAAAACCTTGGTCACTCCCACAACAATGAGTAGATATGATCGATCACTTGCACAACAAAAATAACTAGTGGCTGGAGCTTTTGAGCGACTCCCACAAGCGTGTTTCCATGCGACTAGGGATAAGGATAAAGAAAACAAATGGATCTTTAGTTTACAACCTCTGCCAACTAATGGAGAAACTTCTTTAGTGTCTGATCACTCCTCCAAACCTCTGTTTCAAGTCTGTAACTAATTAAATAGGATAAAAATAATTCAATGGCATGAAAGACATATTCTTCCAACCTTAATAAAAAGACCAACACCTACAAATTCTCAAGCATCAACCACAACCTATATAAAAACGTTCAACAAATGTAGCAACATCTCTAACTCCTGCAGCAACAACATCATGTCATACAACAAACTCCAACACTAATACAAGCACCTCCAATACATACATCATCATCTTAACACATTTAGCAACAATCCATTTTTTCCAAGACATAAAGAGACATATGCAACAGCTACAACAACAACATTCCAACCTCAATCCAATCACCACATGTGAGATCCATTTCTACTCAGCAACCACAAAATCATCTCCACTAGGTATAGTCATAAGTATCTTGACATCAATGCCAACTAATAAGACCATCAAACCAAACATCATCTCCAAGTACTCATCACACATGCATATGAAAGAAACACCATGAACCTATTGAAATCAATTCCAAAACCATGATTCCAACAAAATCCTCCTTTGGAAATTATGTCAACCTCAACAACATGTGATGTTGGTCTCCTCCTCTCCTAAACTGAAGGTTAAACTATATCCATCCAAATTCTCTCCCCTTTTGACATCAATGGAAAAGGGTCATACAAACACTGAATACAATGACAACAATGTGCCGGATGAGATAAGTATTCACCCTGTCATACACAACACCATATTGATGCAAACCAAATAAGTATCTCCTAGAAGATAAGCATGAAAATAAAGAAACAGATTTCTATTAACTCTCAATCCAATTCCATGAAAAATATGAAAACTGGACATGCTCCCCCTAAGAATTTAATGGGACTACAATAATACTATCTCTGTTGTTTAAGAAACACATATAGTGTTGTCATGGACTTCAACAAGAGTCAATTGTGATCCATTGATATCTACAGACTTCTGGTAGAGAATCATCATTGTAGCAATATTATTGAGAAGCCATAAAATGGTGACTATGGTGGTTAGTCACCCAACATTCCAAGCACATGAAGAAGAGTCAAGGAGAAAAGTGTGGCAGAGAGTTTGGAGTCACCTCAGAGGCATCAAATTTACTTCAAGTCTACATCAGATGATATCCATTGGAAATTTCCTTGGAATAGATTTCCAACGACATGTGGAAGTTCAAAAATGGGCTCCTAGATCAAAAGATATGGTCTGTTGAAGTTCAGGGATTTTAAACCTTAAGAATGATGAGATATTATAACAAGAGGCATATCAGATATTGGAATATCGGAATATTGGAGGTCCAGGATACTGGAACATCAGAGCAAGTTGGCACATTAGAGCCTCACATCACATGACACATCAGAATCTTAGATCTGATTAACATATCGGAACATCGAAGGAGGCTTATCAAGTTTTAGAATATTGGAGGTCCAGAATATTAGAATATTAGAAGTTCTTAACAAAAGTGTTATGATATCTAGTATGCTTGATAATGTTAAGATCCCCAATAAGTTTCGAAGAGAAATTAACAACAATTCTACTATGAAACCAAGGTCTTGTGGGTCCTCTTCTCTCTCCCTTGACATGACACATGGAAACATGATATCGGTTATGAGGAGCTTCAGTGACGTATCATGGCAGCATGACGTGGGTGTACGACATGAAACATGGCAGGCAGATTAAATGTTATTAGGTGGCCTGGTGGGAAAAATATGGGTGACATGTGTCACCACTAAGGAGTTTCCACATGGTGGTAAATAATGTCATATCAAAGGTTGACATATCAAAGGATGAGAAAATCATAACTTCTATGAAAATGGTTTTTGGAATGTTACGATAAAAAGGGATTCTGATGTCTGGTTGGAACATGGTTGTGAGAGGTCGAAGAACCAAGGGTGTAGAGTGGTTAACATCGAGAGCCAACGATATCAGGGAATACAATGTCATATGTTGCGATACAACGTGTCTCTGATGGTGTAGTACAATGAATTAAATAAGAACGGACGGGTCAATAACTGAGGCTTCAATGCATTATCTCAAAGTTGGTATTTCCATCAAATAAGCCTTGCAACAATGCACCAAGGACATTGAATCATTTAATAGAACATTCTCATCCTGTACATGCCTTTTTGAATGAAATAAAAGAGGGAAGCAGATCTACCATTTCCGTATATTTCCCAACTTTAATGGGAAATAAATAGGCATGGGAATTCCATGTAATGTGACTAAGAAGACTGTGAATTAAAATCTCAACATGGAAGTGTACGCGATGAGTCTGTAAATAATTTAGAAGTCCATTCATGCGAATTAATTCCATGGCAGATTCGATGGGAAGACAAAAGGGAAACAGAGTAATTAGTCACACAAATAAGTAGTTAAGTGATGTTTGTACCTATGACAGAGAGAGGACTGTGTAGTATGTAGTAGTGGAACAAAACCAGTGAAATCCTTTGTGAAAATTTGAGAAAAATAGTATTTTTGAATTCGTTGAGAGGTATGTGATGTGGTAGTGTTGTGGCAGTGTTGGGTGAGAGAGAACAAAGTCTGAGTTGTGGGATAAGTAATAGAGGATGAGTTGCAAGGCAGCATAGTGGTGATTAGCAGCACAAATCTTGAGTGAGGAGAGGAAACAGAGGATGCATTGTAAGACAACAAAGTGTTGATCCCATGTTATGTAGAGCATAGTACAAAACGTGTGGTTGTGCAAGACTGCAGGAGTCAGTGTTTCAGTAGAGGACATAGAGAAAAATGCAATTCTATGACACAATGGGTTGGTATTTATCTTTTTTGTAAATGCCTTTGTTTTTAGTTTGAAAATTGTATGATATAGTAGAACAGTGGCAACAACAGGTGGTGGCCTACATTCAAAGAGGTTGGTTCCTCTTGGAAAGTTTGTGCTTGCTATTCTAAAGAGGTTGGTTCCTCTTGGAAAGTTGGCGTTTACTATCCTAAGGGAGTCGGTGTCTCCAGTGAGTGGGTTCTCATAAAAAAACTGATGTAATTAAGTGTGTGCTTAATTTACATCTATAAACAACAACAAATTGGAGGTTTTGACCCTTTGGGTTTCCACGTGAAAAATACCCGTGTCAATGTGTGTGTGTGATGATATTAAGAACTATTGTTGAACATATGAATGCTCATGCCTTAATTATTATTTATTTATGAATGAATTATCTCATAAATAACAGATAGTAGAGAGATGAAGTAAGAATATATTCAAAAGAAAAATTGAAATTAATCATAGGATTTCCGATTCACCCCCCACCTCTGAGTAATTCCTTATTCCAATAGTTGGTATGAGAGAGAGGTTCCTTTAGAAACAGTCTAACCACTAGAAGGTATATCTATAAATAATTATGTCAAGGAAAGAGAACTATGAGGCATATTCAAGAAGAATACCAGTCCTCGATGGGATAAACTTTACCTTCTTGAAATTAAGGCTGGAAGCATACCTATTATCACTTGGTTTAGATGTGTGGAACTTGGTATTAGTAGACTATAATTTCCCTGATATTCCTCCCACTAAAGCATATGGTAAGAAATTATATGGAAATAATGATAAATCCACTAATTTTATTCTCTTTGTTCCTAGTAAATCAAAACATGTGAAAGTCGTGCATTGTAAATCTGCTAAGGAGGTATGGGTAAAGCTTACCTAGTGTTATTAAGGGGATTAAAATTTCAAGTAGGCCAAACTGAAAACCTTCAAGATGAGATTCGAGAGCCTAATAATGGGCAAAGATGAGAGTATTGCATAACAATTCCTCAAGGCCGATGAAGTAACCCATTTGATCATAGGGCTAGGTAAACAAGTCACAGAATAAATGCATTAGGGAAATTTTGAGCTCTAAAATGGGCCTCCTAAGGAAATTATAAAATAATAGTGGAAAGAATCAAATAAGATTTTATGACATCATCAAATTTTAGAGGGAAAAATGAAAAAACTACTTTTTCAACTCATATTTTCAACTTATCTCCCAAATGTTTTACTCAAATTTCGGTCGGGAGTACTCGTTGGATGTGAAATTTAATTCCTCATCCAAGGAGTACCCATGTTGCATACTTTTAATGGGTCCTACTACACGAAAAATGAGAAATACATGAAAAACATGATTGTAATCACGTTTTTTTATGTATTTCTCATTTTTCATGTAGCAAGGTTCATCGAAAGTATGCAACATGGGTACTCTTTGGATGAGGAATTAAATTTTTCATCCAACGAGTACTCCCACTCAAAATTTGAGTAAAAATTTTGAGAGATAAGTTGAAAATACGAGTTGAAAAAGCAGTTTTATTATTTTATTATTTTTTAATATTTTTATCCTTTTATTTAAAAAATGGTAAATCATCCCCCATGGTTGACATCATCATCTTGAATCCTATTGGTTGTTATAAAGTTTATTTTTTTTGTACAATTTTCTTAGGAGGCCCATTTTAGACCTCAAAATTCCCCTAATGTGGTTGTACAAAAAATATTAAGATATATGCCCATGAGATTTAATGTGAATGTCTCGACTATTCAAGAAATGGCTAATTTTAAATATCTCAAGATGGACTAGTTGCATGGTACTCTCACTTCCTATGAGATGAGACTTTCAAAGGAGAGTTAGAAACCAAAGGAAGCAACATTTAAAGTGTCCAAAAAGGGAAAGGAGCTCAAAAAACATCAAGAGTGATCCAGTTACAATTCTGATCAAGAGTTGGCGCAGTTGGATGGGAAACTAAAGTGTGGTTTAGGAAAATAGAAAGGGAAGTTTCCCTTTAAATTATTTGATTACGGAAGAGCAAAACTTTTTTCATCCAATTTCCCCTACAGATAAGGTACTGAAAAGGAATATGATAAAAAACTGGGGAACAAATATCAGAATCAACAAATGAGAAGGTTTTACAATAAAAATGGGTTCTACTCTAAAAAATATAGCTCAGCACCATAATCAGATAGCGATAAATCTTCGGAGGATGATTCAAATAAGTATCTGCTTATGGCCTTTAGCACAGACTCTAATAAACAGAGTATTGTTGACTCTAAAAAGGAAGAAGAAGAAGAAGGAGTATTTTACCTTGAAGGTGAACTCATTAGTGCCCTTCATGAGTTAAAGAAAGCAAGGAAGAAGAATAAGTTGTTAAAGGAACGATTGCAATGTGCTGAAAAAGGTGTGTACAACTCATATAATGAGGATTTTTCTTACCAGAAAGAAAAACTTGACGAGGCTATTAAGAGAAATAATGTCCTGGTTCTTCTTTTAGAAGAAAAACAAGAAGTATGTGAAAAATTGGAGGAAGAGAATAAGCAGTTAAGACAGGAGATGCTCAAGGTAAGAAAGGAAACAATCTCAATAAGAAGCAAAGTGGAAGGAAGTAGTACTTCAAGATCTAATCCATGAAAGGGAAGAGAAATTTCAAAGTCTTGAGGCAGAGATTGTCTCTATAAGAACAAATCTAGAGGGAAGAAATATCAAGAGTGGTATAAATGAGAAGTTCCCATAAGGCACAAGAAAACTACATCATATTATAAATAACCAAAGGCTGTAAGGAATCAAAATAGGTCTAGGATACACAGAGAAACAAGATTCCTCCATGAGAAAGATGAACTTCAGGTCCACAAGATTCAAATAGACATAGAGTTATGAAAAGAAGCATAGAGAGAGAGTTGATGAAAATAAAAAAGCAAAAGGTCAAAGGGGAGATCATCAATGGAGAATGAATCGATCAGCTAGGAATTTTGGGAAAAATATTGAGAGGGAAGGGGGGGGGGGGGGTGAATCAGAATTTGAAATAATCACAATCTTTTATTTTTCTCTTTACAAATTTCTATACGCGAATTTGATTAGCCAAACTAGCGTATGTATGTGGCTATCGAAAAAGAAACTAGCCTATAATCAGATGAATTTACTATCATAGATAAACATTCATAAACTTTCTTTCACCCATAACATCAGTTATGCACCAGCTAGTTAAGCAGTAAATATGTGTAGTAATAATAGAATAAATCATCACACATGAACACCAAGATTTAAGGTGGAAACCCAATTCAAGAGAAAACCGTCGTTGTTGTTGTCTCTATCTTAAATATTTATTATATATAAAATTGCTTACAATGTTGTACCAATGTAGACTCATATTAGTACGCAGGCATATACCTACAGAAGCCTGCAACCTTTTCTCATTTTCTAGCTGCTACTGGAATGGAGCTCCAACCCCCTGATCTCGTTTACAAGCCACTACTGGAAGGGAGCTACAACCCCCTGATTAGAACAACAGCTGCTACTAGAAAGGAGCTTCTACTTCCACACTGAAGGCTTCAACCCTCAAACCGACTGCAAGCCACGTTTCATAAATTTTCACACTAGATCCAACAGCTTGAACACAACTCAACATAAATATCAACACCACTAGAGTTAACCCAAGATTCAAATAGGGCAATGAACTCACTATAACCAGAACACAGTAATAAAATTAGATTTGAGAATCAATATGAAGAATCAATTTCAACCTTGATCATCCATTATTTGAAATGCATATGCTACTTTAATTTACTGAACCTGCGTATATACGTGCTTTCCTGCACACCAACCTACATATAGATCTATGAAAACTAAATTTCTAGAAATTGATCAATCTCAGAAACAGATCTGAGGCTTTCGGTCATATATCTTTTCAAATTTGCACAACCCTTCTTCAATCAGTATCATTAATCATACTTAATCACTCATTGATTAGACTTGTACATATTCAACTTATCAACATATACAGTATTCAAACAACCGAGATCTACATGAAGACTTCATTGGAAGACACTAGTAATATAAAATCTGTAAACAAATAACCCCTCCATCAAGATTCAGAAAACCCAAACTTCAATACGTGCATTAGCTTAAAAAAACCTGCATGTATATGCGCTTTCACCGTGATGAACCAGCATATAGATCTAGAAAAATTAATTATGCAGAAGGTTTCAAATCTATAGACTTACCAAAATTTCTTCACGTCTCTTCAAAAAATATGCGCCATGTCACAAATAAAAAAATCTCATCAATAGTTCATGCAAGTACATAGTCCTTTCAAGTCTAGAGGTCCTAATCCATCATTGTATCCATGGGTGCATCATAAACTCAGATCTACAAATGAACAAAACCCATTTCAAGCAAATATACTTCAGAGAGAAGTATTTGTTTCAAACCCTTACACATGCACCCCTTGCACCATGATTTTCTTGTCAATACCATGAACCAAAACCACACAAGTGTCGATGGTATTCTTGGATGGAATCAAATAGACGACACCATGCTCAATATTGTGGGCTAAAACCATGGTAATTCCCCTTGGTATCATAACTTTTAGAGCACAAAAGATATACACGACTTGGACCATTCTTGTCTGCATGCATAAGTGACTTGGCCTGAACGAACTCGCGTATAGAACCTTCAGTATTCAATATTAACAATATTCTGCTAGAATTAAACTTTTCTTCTGTCAGACCTTCTATAACATCACTTTGATTCTCCATAAGTTATATACTTTATCATTTGCAAGAGATTTGTCGTCAAGGACAACATATGCAGCCATAAGAATCATATTTCCAACAATCTCCCCTTTTGAACGTGATGGCAACCATGATGTAGTTTGATCACCACAGCCTGTAGATACATAAAAATTATTCAAACACATACTCTCCCCCTTTGACATCAAGAGAAAAGGGAGGAAAAATGCTCCTGCCGAGCTCATGCGAAGGCTTCATATTTTCAATAAAATGCATGACTCTTTAACTCAATAGAGTATGCCCTTTCCTATCACCAAGGACACAAAATTACATAAAGGGTCCAACTGAGTGTATTTACATATTGATTCAAATACCCAACCAAGTGGGTTTACAAAATTGAACATTACAATCTTTACATCAGAGTTCTCAACATGACCTTTATATCAAATTACGAATATGAATTTTATAACCAAGACCAAAGAATATCCAACAGGAGATCATAACAACAACGAACATAGTGCCAACAATGTAATATTTTCAACAAGGAAAATGCTCCCCCCTAAACGTGTGCATCTTGAACACCTTCAATAATGAATTCATCAAAGCATATTCATCAAGGAGATAAATATCAAAGAAAGGAACTATATGATGAATACCAAAACAATAGGGATTACCCATCAATAAAATAGACTGTTCTGAACCCTAAGCCATAGATTTTTTGTCAGCAAAACCCATACACACGTATATACCTGACTCTCCTCCATGAAATCAGCGTACAAAATTTAATATTATAAAGTTAAGAAGAAATGATAAGTGATGTAGAGACAACTCGTAGGTTCTGTATGAGATATTCAAATGCTTCCCTGGGAAGAGGTTTAGTAAATATATCAAAAACTTGTTCTTTGGAGGGAACATATTCCAGTTTAACCTTTTTCTCAAGCACTTGTTCATGTAAGAAGTGATACTTGATAGGAATGTGCTTTGTCTTGGAATGCATAACAATATTTTTTGAGATACTGATGGCACTTGTATTATCACATAAGATGGAGATGGGAGGAGAACATTTAATTTGAATATCTTGTAGTGTTTGCGTCATCCAAAGAAGTTTTGTGCAACATGATGCAAAAACCACATATTATGATTCTACTGTAGATAAATCAATAGAACTTTGTTTCTTGCTGAACCAAGATACTAATCGGGGCCCCATAAAGAATGCACCACTACTAGTTCTTTTTTTATCATCAACATTTCCAGCTCAATCCGCATCTGTGTAAGCATGAAGAGTGAGATCAACATTATTTGGATACCATAGACCAAAGTCTTGAGTCCCTTGTAGATATTTTAATATTATTTTTACAACTTGAAGGTGTGAATCTTTTGGATTAGCTTGGAATCATCCAAAAATCCCAACTGCATGCATAATAGCATGTATAGTTCCGGTCAGATATAATAGACTTACATTCATAGATCTATACTCCTGTTGATTTAGCATGGGATAATCATCATGAGAACTAAGGTTACATCCAGTTACGATTTGAGTGCTTACTCATTTACAGTCTTCCATCCCATACTTCTTTAGGATTTTCTTGAGATATTTTTCTTGTGATATAAATATGCCATCTATTGCTTGTTACAGTTGTAAACCAAGAAAATATGTTAGTTCCCAAAGTAATGACATTTCAAATTCTTTCTTCATAACAGAAGAAAATTTCTGACTCATGGACTCTTCATTACTCCCAAAAATGATGTCATTAACATACACAACAATAGTTAATAGTTTATCATTCTCAATTTTTGTGTATAAGTTACTGTCAGCGGATCCTTTTGTGAAACCTTGTTGTTGAAGATATTTGTTAAGACGATAGTACCATGCCTGAGGAGTCTGTTTGAAACCATATAGAGCCTTTTTAAGTTTTCAAACAAGGTTTTCATCATTTCCCAAAATGAATCTTTTTGGTTTTTCTATATAAACTTATTCTCCTAGATCACTGTTGAGGAAAGAAGATTTTGCATCCATTTGACAAACTTTGAATTGTTGAAAACTTGGAAAAACAAGAAGTATTTTTATGGCTTCAAGTCCGACTACATGTGAAAAATGTTTCTTTAATGTCTATTCCTTCTTGTTGAGCATACACATTACAAAAAATTCTAGATTTATTTCTAATAACATCTCCATTTTCATTTAACTTGTTTTTGAATATCCATTTTGTTCCAGTAACATTTTTATCATGAGGTCTTGGAACCAATTCCCAAGTATGATTCTTTTCAATCTGATAAAATTCTTCATTCATGGCTTGAATCCAACATTCATCTTTACTAGCTTGATTTACATTCTTTGGTTCAATAGTGGATAAGAATGCCAGATAGCTAGGGGATCCTACAAGAGTTCCTCTTGTTTGGATACTTGATCCCTTTTCTCCCAAAATTTGAGGTTCTGGATGATTCTTTTGAACATACCTGGATGGAACCTTTTCTGATACATCTTCTGGTGCTTCATTAGGTTCTCCTTCTATATTGTTGTTATTTGATAAGGGAAAACATACATCATCATCATCTTCATTTGTTGTTGTGATTTCCATTTTAGGAGTTGTGAGAGAATCAACAATTACAACATCAATACATTCAAAAATCTTCCAATGTATTTTATTGTAACATTTGTATGCTTTACTTCTAGAAGAGTATCCAAGAAATATTCCTTCATCTGCTCTAGGCTCAAACTTACCAAGTTTTTCATCACTGTTCTTGATAAAAAATTTGCTTCCAAAAATTCTAAAATGCTTCACAGTGGGAAGATTACCGTACTAGAGCTCATAAGGTGTTTTATTAGTGTTCACATGAACATGAGCCATGTTGAGAATATTTACTGCAGTATGTGTTGATTCTCCCCAAAAGGTATTAGGAGTTCGATATTCATCAATAATAGCACAAGCCATATGATGTTCTATTCATTATTTCTTCCACACCATTTTGTTGTGGAGTTCCAACCACAAAATAATATCTTTTTATGCCATAATTTTCACAGAAATAAAAGAATTCATCTGATTTATATTTTTCTCTTGAGTAAGATCTAAGACATTTGATTTTTAGATCTAATTAATTTTCAACCAATGCTTTGGAGATCTTAAACTTTTCAAATGATTCATCTTTATGTTTCAATAAACTAATCCAACACATTCTAGAAAATTCATCAATAAATAAAATATAGCATTGTTCTCCACAAGGTGAATTTTTCTTTACGGGATCACATAGATTAGTATGTGTAAGTTCAAGAGGCTTACTTGTTGATCCTTATTTGGCATTTAATTGCACATTGGTTTTCTTACCAAACTAGCATGATTTTCATATGGTACTTTCAGGCAGAGTAAAGCTGGGTAGATCACGAACAACTTTGGGTCTGCTAGATTTTTTTGTTTGAGAGAAGCTCAAATGTCCCAATATTTTGTGCCATAACCAATTTTCTGTAGATTTACCTAAATATAATTTCTCTTGGCCACCTTTCAATATATAAAGATTGATTGGTGTTCTAGTTCCTTTTATTACTGTTTTTCTTGTGTCAAGTTCACGCACTACTCATTCTTTTGAACTGAAAACAACTTCATTTACTTGATCACACATTTGACTCACACTCAACAAGTTATGCTTTAATCCATCCACATACAAAAAATTGTTAGCTTTCACCTTTTCTTTTATAAAAACATAACCTTTACCCTTAATGACATCAGGAGAGTCATTTCCAAAAGTAACATTCCTTTCCTTCTCTAATGCATTGTATGAAAGGAATTTATTTTTATCACCTGTCATGTGTTTTTATCATCTGCTATCAATGTACCATTGATTTTCTTCCCCTTCGACAAATAAATCCATGCCACAACTTTCAACATGTAAGTCATTCTTTCTCCATACCTTGGAGTTTGAGGGTATATGCTCTTTTGTCTGAAGTTTTCTCCTGCATTCATATTCTTCATGTCTAAAGTTATTGAAATAAGAACATTCAATTTTTTTTTGAAGAAGATAAAACTTGTTATAAGTATTCTTCTTTATTCGAGTCTCATTTATTTTCTTTCTTGCTTCTTTGGTCATTATGGTTTGGTATGGAACAAATTGAGCAACTTTATGACCAAACTTATGACATGAGAAATATTTTCCATTAAAGAAGAAATTTTTGCGATCATGGAACCTTCTATTGATGTTTACCTTCTAATTAATGCTCCTGTTATTGTTCATCCTTGAATTTAAGTGGTAATTCTCTACCTGGTTATTCTCTTGTTATTTTGCTAAGTGACAAAATGTTGTTGGCTGGATTTAGCTGCATTTAGATAACTTGGTGATGAAGATTGAGAGGATTCTCCAATATATCCAAGACCTATATTTACAATAGGAGAGTGTTCTACCTTGATAATTTCATCTAAGGTTTTATATCCTTTAGAAAATCTAAGATTTAAGGTTTTCACCTTCTCAATTTCCTTTCTTAGACTTACTATTTCACATTCTAATTTGTCACTGTGCTTCTCCTTTTCTATAAGCTGATTCTTTAGAGTATCTATGGCTATTTTGTTTTCTTCCAAACATATTTTGAGTTTATTGATTTCTTCAAGAAAATCATTTTCTTCTAAAGAATCCATAAATGTATCTTTAGCCTCACTAGTGTCTTTTTCAAATGCCATGAGTAGTCTAATATCTCGATCAGATTATCCTTCCTCACTATTTGATAGACCATCACTATCTTCATGGGTCTAATAAATTTTTCTATTGATGAAATATTTCTTATTTCCTTTTTCCAATTCCTTTTCCTTTTCATGATTATCTTTATGGCGACATTTAGTAGAGTAATGACCAACTCTTCCACAAGAAAAAAATTTGAAAGGAAGCTTACCTCTGAACCTTCCAGTGCCAAGTTGTAGTTTCTTTACAAAATTTATCTCATCTTCTTTTAAAACATACCATGATCCTTCTTGTCCTCCCATTTACTTGCCTTTTGCATTAGTTCTAAAAATAACTTCTTTGACTTTAGATGGACCTCCTTTCCTCATTTCACGTGTATTTAGGATCCCATGAAGTTGAACAATATTAAGAGTTTGTAGATCCTACTTCTCTTCAATATCAGACACTTTTGACTCAAATTTAGGAGTTAGAGATCTTAATGTTGGAATCACAATTGCTGTTAGACCAAAAGCCACAGGCGTTAGCCTCCATTACAATTGCCAGAGTTAGGATCCATGAGAGGCAGTTAGTGCATGTCACGAAACACACATGGAGCATTGAACCCAATGTCCAACAATCTCCCCCCCAATGCAAGCTAGGTGAGTTTTGAACTCGAGACCTGTCGCTATGATACCACTTGTTGGAATCATGATTGTCATTAGACCAAAACCCATAAGCATTAGTCTCTGTTACAATCACCAGAGTTAGGATCCACGAGAGGTGGTAAGTCCATGTCGCGAAACACACAGAAAGCGTTGAACCCAATGTCCAATACTTAAAACATTTTCTACAAGAGTGGTGTCAGTTATAATTTCACCCAAATTTCTCATACGATTTACAATCTCATCTAGACATAAAAAGAAACTAGCAATGCTTTCATCATTATGGATTCTTATTTTTTCATATTGAATTCTGAGAGTTTGGAGTTTAGCTCTTTTTACCTTGGTATCACCTTCATAGATTAGAATGATTTTGTCCCATATATCCTTTTCTATATTCAACTGCATAACTTTGACAATTTCTGATTTAGTCAGACTCCCCAATAAAGCATTGACAACTTTTGCATTGGTTTCATAGTTTTTCCTTTCTGCTGGATCTGTTGGAACTAAGGCTGGATATTTGTAATGGCCTTCAACTATATCCCATACATCTACTCCAAGAGATTGAATATGTGACCTTGTCCTGGTCTTCCAAAAGTTTAAATTGTTTCCATTGAAGAGTGGAGGTATGAAATATGTTGTCCCATATTGATTGCTCATCTTAGATGATCTTCCTTTTAGTGATTAAGCTTCTACAGAAGGACCTGATCTGATACCAATTGTTGGGAAAAATACTGAGAAAGGGTGGGGCGGGGCGGGTGGGGTGTGTGGCAGGGTGAATCAAAATTTGCAATAATCATAATATTCTATTTTTCTCTTTACAGATTTCTATACGTGACTTGGATTAGCCCAACTAGCATATGTATGCAGCTATCGAAACATAAATTACTGTATACTTAGATAACTTTATTGTTTAGATAAACATTCAAAAAAATTCTTTAACCCAGATCATTAGTTATGCATCAAATAGTTAATAAGTAAATATGTGTAGTAATAACAGAATAAATCATCACACATGGACACCAATATTTAAGGTGGAAACCCAATTCAGGAGAAAACCACAGATGTTGTTGTCTCTGTCTTCAATATTTATTATATAGAAAATTGGTTACAATGTTGTACTGATGCAAACTCATATCAGTACGTAGGCATATAACTAAAGAAGGCTGCAACCTTCTCTCGTTTTCCAGCTGCTACTGGAAGGGAGCTCAAACCCCTTGATCTCGTTTACTAGCCACTACTGGAAGGGAGATACAACCCCCTGATTAGAAAATCAACTTCTACTTGCAGGAAGCTTCTACTTCCACAATGAATGCTTCAACCCTCAAACCCACTGTAGACCATGTTTCATAAATTTTCACACTAGATCCAACAGCTTCAACACAACTCAACATAAATATCAACACCAATAGAATTAACCCAAGCTTCAAATAGGATAGTGAACTCAGTGTAACTAGAACACAGTAATAAACCCAAAATTCAAAATCAATATGCAGAATCAATTTCAATCTTGATCATCCATTATTTGAAATGCATACACTACTTTACTTAACCGGACCTGCATATAGATCTATGAAAAATGAATTTCCAGAAATTGATCAGTCTCATAAACATATCTGAGGCTTTCAGTCATATATATTTTCATATTTGCAGAACCCTTATTCAGTCAGCATCATTAATCATACTTAATCACTCATTGATCATATTTGTACATATTCAACTTAGCAAAATATGCAATATTGAAACAACCCAGATCAACATGAAGACTTCATTGACGGACAATAGAAATATAACATCAGTAAACAGATAACCTCTCCATCAAGAATTAGGGGAATTTTGAGGTCTAAAATGGGCCTCCTAAGGAAATTATAAAATAGTAGTGGAAATAATAAAATAATATTTGATTACATCATCAAATTTTAAAGTGAAAAAAGGAAAAAATGCTTTTTCAACTCATATTTTCAACTTATCTCCCAAATATTTACTCAAATTTCAAGCAGGAGTATTCATTGGATGCAAAATTTAATTCATCATCTAAGGAGTACCCATGTTGCATACTTTCGATGGGTCCTTCTACATGAAAATGAGAAATACATGAAAGCCATGATTGCAATCGCATTTTTTTATGTATTTTTCAGTTTTCATGTAGTAGGATCCATCGAAAGTATGAAACATAGGTACTCCTTGGATGAGGAATATAATTTTTCATCCAACAAGTACTTCCGCTCGAAATTTGAGTAAAAACATTGGGAGATAAGTTGAAAATACGAGTTGAAAAAGTAGTTTTATTATTTTATTAATTTTTAATCTTTTTACCCTTTTACTTAAAAAATGGTGAATCTTCCCCTTGGTTGACATCATCATCTTGAATCCTATTGGTTCTTAAAAATTTTATTTTTGTTGTACATTTTTCTTAGGAGGCCCATTTTAGACCTCAAAATTCCCCTAATGCTTCAGAAAACCCTAACTTCAATATGCACTTTAGCTTAAACAAACCCGCGAGTATAAGCGCTTTCACCATGATGAAATAGTGTATAGATCTAGAAATATTAATTTTGCACAAGGTTTTAGATCTATAGACTTACCCAAATTTCTTCACTTCTCTTCAACAAATATGCACCAGGTCACAGATCAAAACATATCATTAATAGATCATGAAAGTACATAGTCATTTCAAGTCTAGAGGTCCTGATCCATCATTGCATCCATAGGTGCATCATAAAATCAGATCTACAAATAAAAAGAACCCATTTCATGCAGATATACTTCAGAGAGAAGTATTTGGTTCAAGCCATTACACATGCACCACTTGCACCATGATTTTCTTCTCCTTATATAGGTTTAGCCTTTATCAATGCCATGATCCAAAACCAAAAAAGTGTCGATGTTATTCTTGGATGAAATCAAATATATGACACCATGCTCAATATTGTGGGCTAAAACCATGGTAATGTCCCTTGGTATGATAATTTTTAGAGTGCAAAAGGTATACACGACTTGGATCGTTCTTGTCCGCGTGCATGCACGACTTGGCCTACTGGAACTCGCGTATAGAACCTTCAATCATGAATATTAACCATCTTCGGATGGACTTAAAATTTTCTTCTGTGAGGCCTTCTGTAACATCACTGTGCTTCTCCATAAGTTATATACTCCAACATTTGCAAGAGAGCTTCCATCAAGGACAACATATGCAACCATAATAATCATAATGCCAACAAGGAATCCAAGGTACTATCATGCACAAACCCATAATATTTCCAACAATAGGCATTCCTATTTCTTTTATGGTCATTGTTATAAGTGTCATATATTTACACACAAATTTTTTGATTTTAGAATGATCAAATTTGAAAGAGATGAAAAGGCTAGATATAATAAATGTCAGAGTTTTAAATCTCCAAACCCTTCTCCTAAAAATCATAATGTCTTCTCTCCTTTGCTAAGTGAAATAGAAATTTTCAATTTTAATATTTTGGGCCCAAATCTAGTGAATGCAGGTGTAGGTTTGAATACCTGTCTAAGTCCCAAGAAATCGTACAATAAACTATCCAAAATGATAAGGGGAGATATAAACGAAAGACTCAAAATAACATGCAGTGTGGAATTGCCTTATAAGCTGATAATCAAGGAAAAAAATGGTATGTTGATAGTGGTTTTTCCAAACATATGACTGGGGACAAAAGAAAATTTATGTCGCTAAAGGAAAAGGACAAAGGAAGCAATGTAACCTTTGGACGCAAAGCTCCATCAAGAATCAAGGGTAAAGGTGTAGTCGGTATGTATCAAAATATATAAGAAAACAATGTTCTATATGTAGAAGGTCTCAAGCATTATACTCTTAGTGTTGTCCAAATGTGTGATAATGGCTACTATGTGACCTTTCGATTGAAATATTGTGAGATCCATAAAATGAATAATGGGAAACTGGTGGGAAGATCAGTCAAAATGCATAATAATGTATATGTGTTTGACAATTCCAGGGTTAAATACTATTTAAGAAAAACAAGGGAAGAATGGTTGTGGCACAATTGTTTAGGGCTTATGAATTTTGACAGCTTGGTAAAAGTCAGCAAGATGGGAGCCATGAAAGGAATACCAATACTGTCAAAGCCCCATAACTCAATTTGTAAGTCATGTCATTTTGGAAAACAGAGTATGACTCATTTGAAGACAAAAGATTTTTCCTCATCCAACCCTCTAGATACCATTCACACACAAATATGTGGCACAAATAGAGAAAAAACCTCAAAAGGCGAAAGGTATTTCATGTTTCTCATTGATAATTTTACCAGGGCCACTTGGATTTTTCTACTCAAAGAAAACTTAGAAATATTCAAGAATTCCAAGAAGTTTAAGGCTCAAGTAGAAAATGAGAAAGAGTTAAATATGACATTATCAATATTAGACAGAGGGGGAGAGTAAATCTCAAGATAATTTGAGGATTTCTATGAAGAACATGGTATCAAAAGGCAGTACTAAGTGGCCATAACTCCACAACAAAATGGAGTAGTGGATAGAAAGAACAAAACAATTCTGGAAATGGCCAGAGCAATGCTGGATGAAGTATGCATGTCTCACATCTTCTAGGGATAAGAAGCACATGAGGCAGTATATATTTAAAGAAGAACTCAACTCATTCCTAATAGTAATAAAATTCCCAATGAGTTGTGGAAGAGAAGACTTGCATCAATTAAACATATTAAGCTATTTGTAAGCAAGTGTTTCATCAAAAGGAATGGTAAAAAACTTGGAAAGTTTGACGCTCATGTTGATGAGGGAATATTACTTGGGTAATCTATTTAGAGAAAAGGATTCAAATTTTATAAAAAGAGGATAAAAATTATTGAGGGTTTCATTGATGTAATAATGGATGAGATGGGCCCAAAAGTTGAATCCTCTAAAGCAGAGATAAAATTCGAGGATGAAGCAAATCCAGAGATGGGGTGTTCAGAACAAGAATAAATAGGATCTGATTGTGAACACAAGAAGTAAAAAACAACCTCAAGGGAAAAGACACCCTCCAGGTATGTACAAAAACATCATCCTGAAATTCAAATAGTTGGAGACCAAAGACACAGTGTTGAACCCTGTAGGAAACTTATTGGCAATCCAATCTACACAAATTTGGCTATACTATCATAGATTGAACACAAGAATCTCAATCAAGAATGTTAGGACAAATTTTTGGTGAAATAAATGAATGATGAACTTGACCAAATTGAAAAGAATGAGACTTGGGCTCTGGTTCCAAGACCTAGAGAGAAAAATTTCATTGGAACCAAATGGGTTTTCCAAAACAAGATGAATGAACAAGGTCAAGTGATCAGGAACAAGGATCACTTAGTCTGCAAAGGGTATGCCTAGATAGAGGGAATATATTTCGAGGTGACCTTTGCACCAATGGCTAGACTAGAAGTAATCAATGTTTTTCTATCCTTTACCAGCCAGAAGAACATCACAGTATATCAAATAGATGTGAGGTATTCATTCCCCAATGGATATATGGAGGAATAAGTTTACATTGATCATCCAAAAAGTTTTATGCTCAACACAAAGGAAGGGATTTTGTGAAAACTGAAAAAGGCTCTGTATGGACTCAAACAAGCTCCCAGATCTTGGTATGAGAGGATGGATAAATACCTTCAACAACAAGGTTTTAAAAAGATAATTGTTGATAGTAATTTGTACATAAAGGCTGAAGGTGACCATACACTGATTGTATTGGTATATGTGGTTGCCATAATATTTGGAACTTACGTGTAACGAATGGGGCATAAATTTACAAAATATATGCAAAAAAAAAAAAAAAAATGTCCATGATTGGAGATTTTTCCTTCTTCACAAAACTGTAAATATCTCAATCTTAGAAAGGTGTCTTTATCTGCCAATCAAAATACCTCTAATAAACTCTTAAAAAGTTTGGGTTGGAATATTGCAAACCACTAAGCACACCCATGGTTATAGGTTGCAAAATATCCAAACAATATGAGACACCTCTAGTAAATCATACTGAATACATATCCATGATAGGAAGCTTGTTGTATGTTACAATGTTAAGGCTAGATGTCATGCATGTCGTAGGACTTGTAGCCATATTTCAAGATTTCCCTCATGAAAGTCATGTTGTTTTTGTCAAGAGTATATTCAAATATCTTCAAGGGACAAAAAAATATGAGTTGTGGTATGCTAAGAGAAAAGAATTTAATTTCAAATCCTACACTGAAACTGATTGGGGTGGAAGCCTTGATGATAGAAAAATAACTTAAGGTTCAACATTCTTCTTAGGGAAATTCTTAGAGTCATGGGTCAACAAGAAACAAGCATCCATATCTTTATCGACCGCTGAAGTAGAATATATTATTTCTTCCACCTACTGCAAGAAAATTCGATGAATGAAGAAAAATTTGAAGGATATGAAGGTAGAGTTGTCTTATCATGTTCCAATCATGTGTGATAATTCAAGCAGCATCAGTATCTCTAAAAATCAAATCATCCATTCAAAGACAAAGCATATCCCTATTAAGTTTCATTTTTAAAGGGAACATGTTGTAGACAATGTTGTCAGACTTAAGTATGTTGCCACTAAAGAATAATTGGCAGATATCTTTACCAAGCCACTGACAAGAGAACCATTATAATATCTTAGGCAAAAGATAGGAGTTATGCCTCCTCACTTCAAATGACTTCATTTTTGTAAGGGATGGAAGCTACTCAGCATGCAGGACTCATGTGAGAGTAGAATACAATGGTTTAGGGGGATTATTCAAGAAGCATTTTTTTCCATTGATGATAAAGGGGTAGAAAATTTAATTAGAGAAGACCATGTCTAGCCTTAGGGGAGTTTATGGTGCTTCCATCAATACCAAAGGGGGAGATTGTTGGACAATGGGTGGTTTTTTTAGTGTTGGAATTGATGTAAAAAGAGTCAATTGTGATCCATTGATATCTGCAAGCTTCGGGTAGAGAATCATCATAATAGTAGGCTTATTGAGAAGCCATAAAATGATGACTATGCTGGTTAGGCACCCAAAATTCCAAGCACAATAAGAAGAATCAATAAGAAAAGTGTGGTAGAGATTTTGGATTCACCTAAGAGGAAAATAATGTACTCCAAGCCTACATCAGAACCTATCCATTGGAAATTTCTCTGGAAGAGCTTTCCAACGATATACGTTAGTTCAAAAATGGGCTGCTAGATCAAAAAATATGGTCTGTTGAAATTCAGGGATTTGAAGCCTTAACAAGGATGAGCTATCAGAGTAGGAGGCATATCGAATATCAAAAATATCAAAGGTTCGAGATATCAGAACATCGGAGCAGGAGGAATATCGAATATCAAAACATTGGAGTAGGTTGGCAGATTGAAACCTCAAAGAAAATAGCACATCAAAACCTTAGAGCAGATCAACATATCTAAACATCAGATCACGAGGCTTACCATGTTTCAAAATATCAAAGGTCCAGAATATCAGAATATCGGAAGTTCTTAACAAAAGTGTTACAATATCCAATTAGCGCGATAGTGTTAAGAGGCCCGATAAATTTCAAAGAGAAATTAACAAAGGATTCTACCACAAAACTAAGGTCTTGCGGGTCCTCTTCTCTTTTCTCTGACAGGACACATGGCGACATGAGATTGGGTATGAGAAGCTTTAGTGGCATCTTATGGAAGCATGACATGAAATTACGACATGCCATGTGGCAGGAAGATTCAATGTTATAGGGTGGCCTAGTGGGATAAATATGGGTGACACATGTCACCACTAAGGAGTTTCCATGTGCTAGTAAATGACATCATATCAGAGGTCGGCATATCATAGGATGAGAAAATCGTAACTTTTGTGCAAATGGTTTTTGGATGCTATGATAAAAGAGGCTTCCGATTTCTGGTTGGCACATGGTTGTGAGAGGTCGAAGAACCAAGGATGCAAAGAAGTTAACAAAGGGAGTCAAGGATATAAGGGAATACAATGTCATATGTTACAATATAGGATGTCTCTGATGGTGCAATAAAACGAATTGAATAAGAATTGATGGGTCAGCATCTAAGGTTTGAAAGCATTATCTCAGATTTGGTATTTATAGAGAAGAAGCCCTGCAATAATTCACCAAGGACATTGGATCATTTAATATAAAATTCTCATCCCGTGCATGCCTTTCTGAATTAAAGAAGTGAGGGAAGAAGAACTGCCACTCCCGTATGTTTTCCAGCTTTAATGGGAAATAAATAGGCATAGGAATTCCCTATAACATGTCTAGATAGACTATGAATTGAAATATCTACATAGAAGTGTACACGACGAGTCTATAAATAGTTCAGAATCCCATTCTTGTGAATTAATTCTATGGGAGAACTCGATGGGCAGATGCAAGGGTAGTATATTAATTCAAAAAAATAAGTAGTTGAGTGATGTTTGTACCTATGGAAGAGAGAGGACTATGTAGTACACAATAGTGGGATAAAACCAACGAAAAAACTCTAGGCAAAGTAGAGAAAAAGAGTATTGTTGAATTTGCTGAGTGGTGTGTGATGTGGTAGCATTGTGGTAGTGCTAGGTGAGAGAGAAAAAAGTGTGAGTTGTGGGAGAAGCAATGGAGGATTCTTTGCGTGGAAACAGAGTGGTGATGAGCAGCACATAACCTGTGCTGTGGGAGAGGCATCAAAGGATGAGTTACGAGACAACATAGTGCTAATCATAGGATATGTAGAGAAAAGTACAGAGGTGAAGTTGTGTAATACTTTAGGAGTCAGTGTTTCAGCAGAGGACTGAGAGCATAATGAAATTCTATTACATAGTGGTTTGGTATTTATCTTGTTTGTAAATGCCTCAGTTTTTAGTTTGAAAATTGTATGAAATAGTAGAACAATGGAAATAATAGGTGGTGGTCGGCATTTAAAGAGGTTGGTGCCTCTTGACAAGTTTGTGCTTGCTATTCTAAATAGGTTGGTCCCTCTTGGAAATTTGGTGCTTAATATCCTAAGGGAGTTGGTCTCTCCAGTGAGTGGGTGCTCATAAATAAAATGATGTAATTAAGCGGGTGCTTAATTTACATATTGAAACAATAACAAATTGGTGGTTATCACCCTTTGGTTTCCACATGAAAAATGCATGTGTCAATGTGTGTGTGTTGATATTGAGAATTGTTGTTGAACGTATGAATTATCATGTCTTAATGCTTATTTATTTATGAATGAATTATCTCATAAATAATAGACGATACAGGGATGAAGTAAGAATATATTCAAAAGAAAAATTGAAAGTAATCATACAATTATTGATTCATGCCATTCTTAGTAATTTCTTATTCCAACATCTTCCTGTTGCAATAAGCTTCCTTCCCTAGTTCAAGGGACTACTCCTCATTAACATGACTCCAACTAACTTTGGACATGATATACAATTAATTACAATAAAACATAATGCTTCATGGAGAATATGCATAGTTATTACAAGTAAATAGGATTGAAATATGACTCCTCTACACCTATCACCAACCATGATTCTATGGACCCAAGTTTACAACATACACCCAATTAAGTGGGGCTACATCAATGATATACAAGGTAATACATGACTTGGACTTCCATTTACCTATACATAGTGTATATGAAGACATGCTCGAAACCATGGGTCTCTCCATGAGCAATACACCCATAATATGACATAATGAAAGTACATGGATTTTACATTTACACACAATGTTGCTCTCTTCTATGCATGCCCAAAACAAAAAATAACATGAGTACATGGCAACAGTGGGCAATGATATATACATTATATGGTAGAAACAAAAATAACATAATCCATGGCATATGCATCAAATAGAAGGCCCCCATGAGTAATGATATACTTTCTCAATGTGTAGCAACAACAAAATCATCTGAAAAGAAGAAGAAACAAATATATCCACATTATCATGAATCCCATCAAACATCAACATACTGCATCATCAACTCAAATCATGAGAAACACATCAACAATTAACAATAATAAAATGATTTTGCAATATAGCACCATCAACAACATATACTTGTTTTCTCCTCAACCTCGTGTCTTCAAAAGACTCTCTCCCCATGAGAGAAAAAACCAAGCAACAACATCCATCATACCAAAATAGAATAAGCAACAACAAATACGTATCCTAATTATACGCGAATAGCATATCATCAATGTTGCATAAGCAATAAATCAGTGAGTAACAAAACATGTATACTCTACATATGAGAAACAACTATCATAAATCATCCACATGAGTGCACAATACATTATCCATCAGCATGTATTAAATCATGAAAAACAACAATAATAATTTCTAATATCTCATCCATCCAAAAACACATGATCAACATCATAATACATCTATATTAGAAACTATGAGCTATAAAGTGCATACTCTAGATGAACTATATCCATAAAACATCTGATTTCCATAGTAGAAGCAGATCCATGATATAAATATCATCTATAAATATGGTCATCATCAGTATACCAAGTATGTCATGCAAAATAAATGATTTTGGAGTTATACGGAAACAACATCGAAAAATTTTCCCCGCATCAAATCAATGTCAAATATATGCAGTGCATAGAAACACAATGGCAACCATCTACAACTCTATTAGGAAGCAACAATTCTCCCCTTGAATGTGTAAACCTCCATCACACCAGAACAAGCATCTACTCCAAAAATCATTAGTAACAACATAGTTGATCCAATTGATAAATAAACAGGAATAAAATAGATCAGAAATAGAAATACACTTCATACCTCATGAAATGCCCCTAAACACATGCATCTCTAAAAATTCAGATTTATATTCGCTAAGAACTTTCTGATATGACTGCATTATTAAGGATTTGGATTAAACTCATGATGCAACCATATGATCCTCTTAAGACCAATCTGGTCTAATTTTTTTGTAGGAGTTCCTTGCTGCTCATTTCTCCTCCATACTTTCATCTACTCATCCTTCTTCTTCTTATGCAGTTGGCCTTGCATATTGTCATCTCTCTTGTTGGATCTCCTAAAACACATGGGAAACTTGTAATACTTGGCCTTATGGCCAATATTATCACATACAAGACATAAAATGTGACCAATGAATAAAGGAATAGGTTGATGTCTTCTATTGGTATAATTTCCATTCCTTGCATGTGCCCTGTAGTCAATAGCCCTATGGCCAAAATCATTGCATGAGAAAAAATAACCATAAAACGGATATACCTGACATATAGAGATTTAATTTGCATGCATTCGTGATGTTTCTTCTCCTTTGTGTTGGAAACTAGATCACTACTTAGAGGGGGGTTGAATTAGTAGTGTGGCACTTTTAAAAAAATAATCCAATTAAATAAGCTTTAAGCATGCATAAACTGAAACACATAATTAGAGATTAGAGTATCAAAAATAAGCATGCAACCACAAAATCAATCAACACATATATATAATTGTTTCTGGTGGAGAACCCATCCTAGGTAAAAGACTACCCTCCTGCTACTGCACTACACAATTCTTATATTAATTTATCAAGAAAATTATACATGGATTAGTTCACTCCCATTAGCTAAAAGACTTGACTTCTTTCACAGTATGTTGGCAATATCATGCTAAAAATTGTTTCTCTCATGGATCTATAGAATACCATCAAATTAAGTCCACCACGATCAATGATCCTCACTCGTTTACTCTTAAACTAAAAAAATGAGTCTATAGACTCTAATCTGTTGGTATTATCACGACCAATGAGCCTCACCCAATTTCTACCAAACTATCGAGCCACCATTGTATTGAGAAAACTCTTCCTTCTACCGAATCTACAAAATTAATGAATACTCAAAGCCTCCGTGCCTTCACTTCCTCCATGTGAACCTCATTTCATATATTTTCAGACTAGACTCTGAAAACTTTCTCAACATGAGAAATTTCAGCAACACAGCATCAAGGCACATAAAATATGAATCACTCCAACATCAAACAATCCACAAGCAACAATACAACTCCTCAAACTCTACTCCAATCCAAAAAACAACACACGACTCACTGCATAATAGAATGGATGAAATAAGCTCCAAATAATTGTTGCTACATCTGCAAAATTATTACGAAATTATGCATGATGAAGCTCACATAGTTTGTAGGGTCTTTTGCAAACTCACACTCTCTCCATGCGCTAGTGAAATCAACCATGCTAACAATGAGATATTTATAATATAAGGATCAGCTGAATTTATCAACTCAATAATTACATAGAACTACCTAGCTCAAAATTCTCTTTCATATGCTATATTAGATTCAGATTTAGCTCATTGACTCAATTAACCACTAACTCCATTAGCCCCTTTGATATTTTCAACTTTAATCAGCTTCTGGAGGCCCCATGAACTTTTTCGATAATAAACTAAAAATTTATGATCAATTATATTGCCAAAACAAAAAAAAAAATAGTTCAATAGCGCAAGGAATGCAGAGAAAATCTCGTCAAAACCCATAGTTTCTCCTTTAGAATGGTTTTGTATGTGACTATAGCCTCTTGGAGATAAAATAATCCCTTAATTCTACTCTATCAGTGACTATAACTTTTGAGTGACTCCCTTGACTCTGCATGCATGTGACTGAGGCTAAAAATCAATGGAAGAATCATTTCTTCAGTCCAAAACCACTCCCACTTGTTGGATAACCTTATTCAACATATGAAGACTCCTCCAAGCCACTTAGATAAGTCTGCAACTGATGAAATATTCTAAGAACAATTATATTACATGCTATACCTATTCTGCAAACTTTAGGACCAATACCAACACCTCTAGCTCCTCAAGCAGTAATCACAACATCTCTAAACATCTCCAGGACCTGTAGCACCATATCTATCCTATCTAGCATCAAATCCATCTCATGTGGCATCATCATCATGTTAACTAACTTCCTCCAACACTAGTAGAAGCCTCTCCAACACAGGAAACCACATCTAACACATGTAGTGGAATATGCAATGTGTCCAAGATACATAGAGACATATGAAACACCTAGAGAAACACTCCAACCACCTGCATCTACAACATCTTCGATACACACAACATGAGTAGTACTCAAACCTCCTGCAGAGCAACATCTCCAACCAACATAGTATGTCAACCTTAAGGCAATACACATACGGAATCCATCTCCAATTAATATTCACAATATCATCTCCAATAGGTATATTCATAAGGATGTTAACATCAATTCCAACTTACAAGACCATCAAGCCAACCATACATCACCACACACTCTTCACTCATGCATATGACTAGCAACACCAAGAGATTTTTGACATCAATGGCAAAGGGACATACAAGAACTGAAGTACAATGTAAATAATGCGTCGAATGAGATAAGTGCTCCCCCTGTCATACTCAACACCATAATGATGCAACTCATATAAGTATCCTCTCAAAGATAAGCATGAAGACAAGGACATCGATTGCCAACAAATCTGTAACCAATTCCATGCAAATTATGAAAATTGAACATGCTCCCTCTAAGCATATAATGGAGTCGAACATGCATACTCGTTTCCTACTACAATAAAAATCCTTGCCAAAGTGCAAGAGAATACACCTAATTATAATGACTGTAACTGAATTTCGACATGATATACAGTGAATTTCAAAACATATAATTCTTCATGGAGAAAATACACAGCTATGATAAGTACGTAGGATTGACATATGACTCCTCTACACCTATCACCAACCATGACTCTAGTTTACATCATGCACCCAATGAAGTGGGCTACATAAAAGATATACATTATGAAATAATACATGACTTGGACTCCCATTGACCCATACATAGATAATGACCAGCCATAAACACCATGGGTATCTACATGAGCAGCGAGCCTAAAATATGACACAATGACAATACATGGATTTTACATGAACACACAATGGTAATCTCATCAATACATGCCCAAAACATGAAATAACATGAGTACATGGAACTATTGAGCATGATATATGCTTCATATATAAATATCAATAAAAATAAATAAATGGTATATTCCCCAAAACATAGGACCTCTATGAGAAATAACATAATATCTCAATGTGTAGCACCGACATAGCGTTATCAAATCCACATCATGAGTAGCATTTGTTGGAAAGTGTAACTAGGTTCGATATTCATAATGATTTTGTAATTATGAATTTATGTAAAGAAGAAGACAAACATAATAAAATGTATTTTTTTTAAGCTTGCTTCATGGGTTTCATAAGCAATAAGTTTTATTATAGGTCAAAGACTTCTTCTTGATGTCTTTTAGGGATTTTTCATCTTGTCATAAATGTATAAATTAGAGTCATGTACATGAAGCAATGTTACACACGTAAAGAGTCGAAGAAAAAATGTAAAAGTATGCTCCACACATTTTTCACCTTGCTGGAAGAAGCTCCATGAATTTAAAAACAATACGCAGTGATGTATACCCTTAACAAGTCGACCTACCCACAATTTGACAGGTCAGCCTAAACGTAGGAAGGTTAATACTATATATAAGAAAGTGTACAGTTTCATTTGGGTAGTGAATTTTTGTCAAGTCTGAGATGATTTCAGATTAGGTTCAAGTGAGAAATATGAGAAGGAAATATATTTGTGGTACACAATAGAAATAAGGCATAACATCTATATCACAATAGACCGAGGGTAAATACAAAAGACCAAGGGTAATCATAGTAAGTCAAGGATTATCACATTAACTCTCAAGTTGACTTAAGGTAATATCAGGAAGTGAAATAATTGCAGTGAGTGTGAAGTAAGGTAAGTCTACCCAGTGAAGTAATACAGTTTGAAAGGAGTGCACGAAAAGGTCTCTTTATATTGTGAATAAGGTGGATTGTCCAGTGAAGAAAGACATATTACAAAGAGTGTAAGAAATGTTTCAACATCACTGGTATCTCAGATAGAGAATGGAGGATCCCTTCACAATGTACTAATGATGTAGAAATAGGTCTCTAGAAGGCTGAGATCAGGTAAAGGAAAGAAGGAGTTCACAGTTAATAAATAGGAGCCAGGTTTTCCTATTATTGGTGCAGAGTATTGCAGAAGAAAGGATCAACAAAAAGGATTCAAGAAGGGAAAGTGACAAGGGTTTTGAAGGTATACTAAGGTCAAGGTTTTTTGTCATGGTCATGGTACTTTTCAACTGAGATTCTATAAGAATAATTACTTACGGGTTTTCCTCTTTTACTTGATATTGAATAATTTGTTGGAAGACGCATCATCAAGCACTATCCAACACCATATAATACATTATCATTCTAAGCTAATCATAAAGACATACTTGATCATCAATGATCCAATATCACCTACCATTCTTGAAGAAATCTATCCAAGAAGGAGTTCTTGCCATCATCATCATCCAAAAAGTAGATAAAAGGAAGAAATCAATCTACACAAGTAATAATTTCTATGACCTCATCTAAATCTGTCAAAATGAATTATTGAAAAGAAATAAACAAATTGGCAGGGTCATCAAACTTTCGTGGATGGAAGAAAATGACATATTTGAATATAATTGAAAATGAAGTTATGGGCTACGTCGAAGGATATACAATTCCACCTTCAAAAGAAGACATTAAAGCTTATACCAAATACATGGAGACATAAAAGCCTCAAGGATTCTTATAGAATCCATAGAGGACTCTCTCATTCCCTATGTATTAAATCTATAATCCTCAAAATAAATATATGATAAATTGTTGGAGCTATTCTCGAAAAGTACTAAAAGGGAAATAATTTCTTTGAGATCAGAATTACTTAAGTTGAAAATATCAAGAGGGGATGGAATGATTCCATATTATGAAGATTTATGTAATATGAGATCAACTACAGAATTTGGGAGAAGTAATGTCTAATAGAGAAATACTCACTATGGTACTAAATTCTCTACCTATCTAATATAGAAAAAATTCCATTCTAGGATCTATCTAATATAGAAGAAACTAGGTTAAAATCAAAAGTTGATACAAGACCAAGGGAAGAGAATCAAGCCTTTACAACCATGTCTAGGAAGAAAGGAAGATTTGGTAAATTTGGTCCTCAAAATAAAAGGAGAAATATGAACAAGGTATGATGATTTGGATGTGATGAACTTGGGAATTATAAAAGGGATTTTCATAAATCTGGAAAGGACAAGAGGAAAAAGGAAGAATCTCATGTCACGTAAGAAAGGGAAGAACTTGAAACAAAGAAATCTAAGAAAGAAGAAGTGAAATATATCTACTATAATTGAGATCATCTTCCTCTTAAGATATTTTTATTGATTATAAAATAGTATGTTAGAAATAATTGTACATTAATGCATCGCTCCATAAATGGAATCATGATAAAATTAAGGAAGGAGCATTGGTCAGAGGAGGATGTCTACAATAAAAATAAGCTATCAAAGAAGTGGCTCCTGAGAACCTCACTAATAATAAAATTCAGGGAAGGAAGTCATTGAGATCAAGGGTCATCTATGGAAACATGTGCCGACATTTTTCTAATGGAGTCCTCTTTGGGTTCATTGGTTAGGAATAAAAAAAAAGGTTTCATCAGGAATTATATCTTATAGAATTCGGGGATTAAGATATGTTGACATATTGATGAAGCATCTTAAGAATGAAATTATTCATTCTAAGAAAATTGTTGTAGGATGAATCAAAATAAAAGGAGACTACGTACATATATTTATATGCTGACACTGGATGCTATGAAGTCATGTCAGATCGTTGCAGGTGATGGAATTTAGAAGTATCTCTTTTGATACATAGATTTCAATAGAATATCTAATCAACATAATATGTCCTCATATGGAATATGATGTGGTTGTATACAAACAAGGATCTGTATACTAGAAGTTCCTAGGAATGAAGTAAAAACTATGTGGAAAAATAAAAGAAGATATCATAAATGAAACCATGATAAGAGGAAGTTAGCATCCAAAAGCCAAGACGATTTAACTAGGAAATCTTCTCGGAAGATATGTAGACTCTGATAGAAGACCGGTAAAGATGAAGACCCTTGAAAATACATATATTTAGGAGATGTGTCAGTCTCAATAAAATATGTCGATTCCTACAAGAATATGTCATTGAGAAATAACATCACTGAGGTAACTTTTGGTTTAAAAGTTCATATGTAAATGTTTATCTAGATAAGTTTAAGTAGGGCTGCCAACCATATGAAAGGATGTAATATCCTTGGAAGAAATATGCTTTGAAGGGAAGCAGCATGGAATGAATATGGGCTAATTAAGAAAGACTGAAAAATCACTTTCTGATAGATGACATGACTCATGGATGATAGTGATGAATGATTTGTGCCCTATGAAGCTATCCCAAGGTTGAAGACTCCTCAATATCGAAGAAAAATCATGAAATCAAAGGAAGGAATTCTTCATAAGCAGTTGGGTGTCTCACCAATGTTGCTTCAGGTCCCTAGTTAAGATGGAGCTTGGTCATTAGTTTCTTACATGGAAGAAACTTCATAATTCCTAAGACAAAAATAAAGCTTAGGTACATTATTTGTATAATTTTATTCCTCTGTAGAATATTTCCTCCCTATTTAAGAGTGTTATAGGTCAATTTGGGTATCATCCCCCAAGACCTAGTCAAACTATACATCATCCCCAGGACCAATGAAATAGGGCCTATCATCCCCTTATATTTTAGTTACTATATGCCCTAAGTGAATAAATTTCATTCATGGCTTATATTGCGATATTTACAAGGTTTGATGTATATGTTATATGACCCACTGACTCATCAACGCTCATCTCCAAGGGGCTAACCATGTTGTAGTGCCAATTCCTCCATGCAAGGGTGTAATGTAGTGCACTTCCCGACATTCAATGGTGCGTTGGTCACCTCGGAGCGGAATTCTCATTTTTTCAGGAATCTCCACATGGTCATTGCCTTATAGAAGAGTCCATAGGTGTCATACTTCAAATCCAAGTGTCCATCTAACACCTCTGAACTTGGAAACATGTCTAGCCTATTATTATAAAGTCATTCATTGAGAAACTACCATCATTATTCCATATAAATTGAGCACTCATCCTAGTGTTATGGAGGAAGAATTTTGTGTAAATTTATGTTTTTGGATTATCATTTGATAAGAGAGTGAAAGTACTGATATGCTATTGGGATCATGCTGGATGTGATGAGGATGGAATGAAGCTAGAGAAGGTTGATAACAAATCAATCCATTGGTTGTAATTTCCTCATTCTACTCTTTAATAAATATTGTTGTTCATTTTACCATACATATGTCTCTATTTCTTGTGCAATGTATTCTTGAATGATGTATGTACTTCATATCTTTTCGGTTTGATTTTAATTATAAGATAAGTAGATATATGTATATTGTATGTTTTTTTGGTTCTCTATTTTTGTTTGAAAGAATCGATCTAGCGACTTGAGTTGGATTGAGAGTGACGACAACAACGACATAAGGATAAGGATTAGTGAAAGAATCACAAGTAGGCTCTTTTCTCATTTATGTATATCTGCTTGTTTTAGATAAAATAATATTTATTATTTCCTCTGTTGTTCTAAGTGATAAACACACGCTTAGGGAATTTGGTTTATTTGTAGATCACAATTCCGTATAACAAATTGGCGACCATACTGGGGAGTATCCTATCATTCCTGGTGTTTTTTCCTCTGTTTATCCTCATCAGTAGCATCTACTTTATGTTATCAGTCATTTGAATGAACAAATTGAATTAGAAGTGTGTTATGTTGCTTGTTTTTTAAACTTAGTTGTGTCTAACACACTGTTGGTCAAGACACAGTGCATTGCAGTGCATTGTCTCCCATTCAGCGGTGCTATGCAATGCACTGTCTCCCCTTAGAGACTGCATTGTCCCCTCATCCAACCAAATTCCATCAAAATTTGTCATTGCTTTCAATTTCATCCATTTGTTTTCCATAGTCTCAGATGTCTGATACCTCTTAGAGACCAGTAAACTTTCCTATTCTTCCTCCTTTGAAATGTAATTTGTTCAATGCTTCATTAGTTTTTTTCTTTATCATTGGAAAATCAGATTCAAAGTATTTTATTTCTACATTACATCAATTCTATTTTCAAAAAGGAATTTTTTGTTTCATTCCTCTTTCTTGTAGGAAAATTGTAGTTCCATTTTTCATTTTTCTAGGAGAAATTGTTGTTTCATTCCTCATTTCTCATAACAAAACACTTGTTTGATTGATTTTTGCATCTAGTTTCCTTTCTTTCATTCACATTAAAGGGAGCTAAAAATAAAAACATGCATGCACATATAGTGAATTGTGTGTGTTGCATAGGAACAAGTTAAGAGAGCTGCATTTAGTTTGTGCTCTCTGTTGTTTGCTCAAAAACTGATTGTTCTTTCCCTCAGTAGCTAGGATTTTCATTGAAAAACTTAAATTGAAAAGTTTGCTTATCATTTAGTTTGCATTTATAGGAATTTCCATTACATCACGCGGTGAACCTTAGAGAAATATTTTTAAACAAGATCAACATAAAATTTACATCAAACAACCTAATAAAGCATTGGAACATTAACGATAACATTTAGAAGGTCTAGGCTAGAGACATGTTCCGACATTGTTAAACATAGCAAGTGTTGTTAACTTGTCAGCAATACATTTCGAGTGTGATACCTCAGTCCACATATGTAAGTATATCAGAGCTCATCCACATACCTTCGGGTATATATGGCAGTTTTCTAGTATAAAAAGTATAAGGTGGTGCTCTCACTGTGCGGTTTCGCATTAGACAGTGCTAATATAGACTTGGGCCTCCACGTACCTTTGGGTATATTTGGGAGGACAAATTTAGGTTGCTATCCATCCATAGGTAACCGAGTCGACCGCTTTGTAACTTGTGATACAATGAACACAACATTGAGGGAGATTGCATGCCCGTACTTCTTGGTTTGCAAGGTGGTATTCTACAGTTCAAAATCACTTGGTAAACATTTTTCCTAGAATTACCCTTTTACTTTGTTTATTTTTTTTTATTATAAAATCAATCAATCATCATGGAAGAATAACATTCATTTCCCCGTCGTTCACGTAGAATAACACTTAAACCAACTTTACCACCGGAAGCCATTTCTGGTCGATGAATGTGACATCATTATACCAAAACCAGTACTATCAGTACCTCTAGTGCGACATCATCCTCACATATACCAGAGTTGTATTGAGTTGTCTCTACATATCTTGGTTCATCCACTGTTGTCAAGACGAAGTACTCACAGATACCTGTGGTCATGATCCATCTAATCAGTGAGACCATACCGAACCCGATCTTGTTCAACTGGAATTTGATCCAGATCCCATCATTCCTTTACTAGAACATCTAGATACCGAAGTCGAACAACCAGAAGTTGTTCCTGTATTGGTCACTCCACGGTCGCTTGTAGCCATTGAGTCTCCCATATCGTGCAGTCAACCACCTGAAATATATCTCAGGCTTGATGATGAAATTATTCTACCTCATTTGATTTCAATTGAAGAAATAACACAAGATGAAACACCTTCAACTCCTACTTATTTTGGGAAGGAGATTTTTCTTTACGAGTTTTTTCCTCAATCACCTCACACTAATTTCTTTGATCCTGTGTCAATTTGAGTTCCCATAGATCCTATAGGGTATACATTGGGTCATATGAACATGTTTGAGTCAAAATATTCAGTTGTACCATCTATTATAGTTGTGACAACACCTACTGTTGCTACCTTGTCATTGTTCACCACATCACCAGAGTCACATTTATATAGTGGGCCTTCCGTCCCACCTAGTTACCAATATTTATCTGGAACCTTATCTGGTGCATCCTCAAACCCATGGACTTCAGCCATGTCATCATCTGGTATTCTATCTAGTACATCTCTAATGAATACTGAATGACTTGATCCATTATATACATCTTCAGTGCAATATCAAACTGGTAAATCTAGTTATATTCCATCCAGTACAATTTCAACTGGACTCCCAGCATTTGGAGAACAATATATTCCATATTATTATGCTCCTCATGCTGGGGGGAAACCTATGGTCACCCATTTCAACAATACTCCATCGTTATATGGTCATCCTAATGTTGGAATTATTTTTTTTCAGTGGAAAACTATCTTGCCCATTCAGCCACAAACAATTGTGCATTCATATCAACCGATTCAACCGATTGCACCCACATCTACTCCACTTGTTAATACATCATTACCCCTATTAAAAACTTAGATTGTTGTACCTCAACCATAACAGGTGGGTCCTTCCACCCAATACCGTAAATTATTGGGCCCTAAGACTCCAACTCCTTGGGCTGGTTTACAACAACCACCTGTATTCGAAATTCTTTATTCACAAGTTGGATTACCCTGTTATGGGATGTCACAGACACAACCAGGTTTTACTTATTCACAACTGGGTCCAAGCTATTCTAGTTTGGGCTATAATCTTGGTGGATAGACACCTTGGAAAATTCCACAAGAATCATTCCAACAACAAGTAGCTTACCCATGTTTTGTTCAACAAAATCCTCAATAATTTTCTTATCAAAATAACCCCTATCTAGGTTACCAACAACAAATTCATTATGCTACCAATTAACTTCGATTTTGGGTCAATGCTTCCAACTCATCTCAGTGTCATTGATATGTTCAAGAGCAGTCATATAGTGAATCCTCATCCTTTTGCAATACTCATAAACCTTTATTCTCATGATAGTCATCCTTGAAAATTTCTATATCGTCACATTTTGTCTACGAAATCAGTAACTATTGTTTCGCAATAAAGTTTCTTCCTGTCGACATTAGCTCATCATCCAGGAAGTTTACTTAGAAACATCTTCCAGTACCCTGAGGCTTGTCACATCATCGACAAGTTTTCTCACTTCTATACCTTTGACCGAAAGATTTTGTTTTAGAAAATCATCTATTCACGCCTTACAAATTGTACTGAAGTACCTTGAGATCCATTAACATCAATGGTGTTTCTCTCACGTATGTTGAAAACTCACATCATTGGCTGGTAATAAAAAGATGTCTTACCAGGTTGGACTTCAAATAATATATTCATGTGGTTAGACTTGTACCTGAATGATCGAGTGAATGAGATAAGAAGACCCTGGATCTAGTTTCATCCATCCGGGCTGTGATTTCAGGATTTTTGTACATAGGATCGGTACGATGTCTTTACATACAGATCGTCATCCGAACATGGGCCTATATTTGTAGGCATGTCTATTTTGGGCAACATTCCAATGTAGACGACTTTATGAATTATTTACATGTTATTATATAGTTTTATGTGTTGAGCATGGGAATGCCTCCCTCAGAAATTCGTGATCAAGAAGAAATATTTCATGGTGTAATGTATTATAAGATTGATGTAGGTCACTGTCCAATTCAGTTCTGACTCATCACATCGTAAAGAATATCAACCAAATACTATTATTACTTTGAATTCATGCTTTAGGGGGCCACTGTTATAGGTCAATTTGGGAATCATCCCCCAAGACCTGGTCAAACTAGACATCATCCCCAGGACCAATGAAATAGGGTCTATCATCCCCTTATATTTCAGGTTCTATATGCCCTAAGTGAAGACATTTCATTCATGGCTTCTATTGTGAGATTTAGAAGGTTTGAAGCATATGTTATATGACCCACTGACTCACCAACACTCATCTATAAGGGACTAACTTTTTTGCAGTGCAAATTCCCCCATGCAAGGGTGCACTACAGTGCACTTCCTGAAATTCAAGAGTGCATTGGTCACCTGGGAACGAAATTCTCATTGTTACGGGAATCTCCACATGTCCATTTCCTTCTAGAAGAGTCCATAGGTGTCTTACTTCAAATCTAAGTGTCCATATAACACCTCTAAACTTGTAAACATGTCTTTCATATTATTAGAAATTCATTAATTAAGAAACTACCATCAGTTTCCCTATAAATTGAGCACTCATCCTAGTGCTAGGTGGGAAGAATTTTGTGCAAATTTATGCTGTTGGATTCTAATTTGTTAATAGAGTGAAAGTAATGATGTGATGCTAGGATAATGTTGGATGTGATGAGGCTGGAATGAAGCTAGAGCAGGTTGACAACAAATCGATCCATTAGTTGTAATCTCCTCCTTCTACTCTTTAATAAATATTGTTGTTCATTTTCCCATACATATGTCTCTATTTCTTGTGTAATGTATTCTTGAATGATGTATGTATTTTAGATCTAATCAGTTTGATTTGAATATGATAGGTAGATATATGTATATTGTATGTTGTTTTCTTTTCTTTGTTTGTGTTTGCAGGAATCGATCGAGTGACTTGAGTTGTATTGAGAGTAGCGACAACAATGACAAAAGGAGAAGGAGAACCGAAAGAATCACAAGTAGGATCCTTTCTCATTTTTGCATATCTGCTTGTTTTAGAGAAAATAATAGTTATTCTTTCCTCTGTTGTTCTAATTGATAAACACCATGCTAAGGGAATTTGGTTTATCAGTAGATCATAATTCTATATAACAAAGAGGGAGAGGTAGACACATCATTCTGGAATACAAAATACAAGATTGGGTAGTCATTTGGCATCTGATACTCTTTGAGAATGTGATAATATGTTCCGATAAGAGTAGTCATGAAAATATGTATACTCTTTGAGGATTAGCAATCATGATAAGAACAGTCCTTTAAGGTGATACTCAATGAACACCTGGGTGGAGCATGTACCTTGGAGACAATGATGAAGGTGTCTATAACCATTGGTATCAACAACATTGTAGCTCTTGGTCTCATGGAGAGACATAGTTTTTAGTCAAGGCCTTTCACTGTGAGAATTTTGGATAATATGATGCTATAACAGAGGCATTTCCAATCAAATTCTTCTTATGAGATTCTTCCGATTAAAAGTGACCATGTACCATTATGAATACCTCCCTAGCTAATAGGGAGTGTTGGAAAGTGTAACTAGGTTCGGTCTTCATAATGATTATGTAATTATGAATTTATGTAATGAAGAAGACAAGAATAATAAAATATATTTTTGTTAATCTTGATTCATGGGTTTCATGAGAAAGAAGTTTTATTATAGGTCAAATACTTGTTATTGATGTCTTTTATGGATTTTTCATCTTTTCATAAATGTATAGATTAGATTCATGTACATGAAGCAATGTTACACATGTAAAGAGTCAAATAAACAATGTAAGAGTATGCTCCACACTCTTGTCACCATGGTTGAAGAAGCTCCATGAATTTAGCTAGAATACGCAATGATGCATCTCCTTAACAAGTCGGCCTACCCACACTTTGACAGGTCGGCCTAAATGTAGGAAGGATAACATTATATATAATAAGGTTTGTGGTTTCATTTGGGTAGTGAATCTCGGTCATGTATGAGATGATTTGGGCTTGGGTTTAAGTAATAAATGTGATAATGAATTATCTTTATGGTACAAAATATAAAGAAGGGATAACATCTATATCACAATAGACGAAGGGTAACTGCAGAAGACCAAGGGTAATCACATAAAGCCAAGGATTATCACAATAACTCTCATGATGACCGAATGTAATGTTGGGAAGTGAGATAATTGTGGTGAGTTCTATGTAAGGTAACTCTACCCAGCGAAGTAATACATTTTGCAAGGAGTGCAAGAAAAGATCTATTTATAGTGCGAAGAAGGTGGATTGTCTAGTGAAGAAAGACAGATTACAAAGAGTGCAATAAAGGGTTCAACATCACTGATATCTCAGAAAAATAATGGAGGATATCTTGAAAGTGTACTAATGATGTATAAATAGTTATCTAGAAGGTTGGGAACATGTAAAGGAAAGAAGGAGTTCACGGTTCATAAATAGGAACCATGTTTTCCTAGTATTGGTGCAAAGTAGTGTAGAAGGAAGGATCAACAACAAGGAGTCAAGAAGTGTAGGTGAAAAGGGTGTTGAAGGTATACTAAGTTCAAGGTTTTGTGTCATGGTCATGGTACTTGTTAACTGAAAGTGTATAAGCAGAATTACTTGTGAGTTTTCCTCTCCAAGAGGGATAGGCTTTGCCGTGGCTAGAATAGCCTAAATTTATGTCTCTTATGTTTTGATAATTGACTTGATGAAAGACCTAATAAGCTAAAAAAGAGAAGACCTATGTAAGAAATGTATGCTCACAAATAATTATCAAGAAGAGAATTGAATTAAATTGTGCCCTACAAAATTCTCAAGAGCATCAAGCTCTCTAAATGGAAGAATATAATCTCCATGTGTATCAACAACAAATAGAATAACTAGCCACATCATATGGTAGTGTTTGGCCACTCAACACCTTGGAAATAACCATCATACTCCATATGTGCATCAAACAAAAATATAAAATAATAGCAACAACATAGGAATATGTCATAGAATAGCAGCGACATTATGCATCTTCATCATCACTTTCTCTCTTCCCATGAGAGAAAAACCAAGCAGCAACATCCATCATAACGAAAGAATCATAAGAAAAAATAGATAATTGTCCTCATCATAGGTGAGAAACATATCATCAATGACTTATACCCAATAGATCTCCACATATGAGCAACAATCATCATAACTCGTTCATCCAACAATACATGAGCAAAAATATAAATCACATATCTCAAACATGGAAATGCATAGTATAGGTTGCAACATATTCTATCCATGAAGCTCCAATGCATAACTCATCCATCTAATACATATTAACAGTATGCATGATTAATCTAGAAATTAAAACATAAGCAATAATATGCAAAATTTAGATGAACTATCTCATACAACATGCAATGTGTGGCAACAACAAAAAAAATAGTGCTAAACATAATGCCAACACATTCAAAATCCATATGGAAACACAAATTCTCCCCCTAAATGTGGATTCCTCATCAAACCTTGATCAATAACTATATGGTTGCCATATTAGCATCAACAATAACCAAAATATATAGTTTGTCCAAAATAATCAACATATGTGAATGGTTTCTCCAACTAAAAAGATATTGGAATAAAAATAAAGAAAAAACTAGAAACAAAACTTCAAACCTCAGTTATTCCCCATGAACACTATTGATATGGTTTCATAATTAAGGATTTGCATGCAAGTCATAATGCAACCATATGCTTCCCTTGAGAGCAAGCAGGACTCAATTTTTTGTTGAAGACCCTTGCGGCACTTTTATCCTCCAAAATTTCATCTTTGATCCTTCTTGTTGGTGAAATTATATGTATTATAATTTCCAACATCAAATTATCAATCTGGGACTTGTAAGCCTCGAGGCACAAGCACAGGTAACGCAGGATTAGAGCATCTAACCTAAACTAGGGTGTAAAATCAATTCAATTTGTAAGTACATAATCATTGCTTCTATGAAAGAACACATTGGTTACACGTTGTAAAAGAACACACCATTCATTTGCTAGAAGGAAAACACTGTTACCGATGAAATAGGTAACCGCATTATTACCTACTTTTTTTTGGTAGCATAAAAAGCACCTGATTTTGAAAAGTGGTGATGCAGAATCAACGCTTTTTTTTTTGTGCACATTTTTGACACTCTAATATTTTTATTTATGAAGTATGAATATTTGTTTTAAAATGTTAGTGATTTTCATGGTAATTTTGAAATGTATTGATGCAGCATCAATTTTTTTTTTTTAGAGTGGTGATTTTCATGCTAATTTTGAAACGTATTGATGCAACATCAACCTTTTTTTTAGAGTGGTGATTTTCATGTTGGTAATAAAACACAAAACTTAGATAAAAAAAAATATATAAAAACAATAAAAAACCCAATAAAAATGTAAAAAAAAAAAATGAACTCGTAAAAATAAAAAAATTTAAACAAAAATGAATTTAAAAAAAACAAAAAAAAACAAAAATATTCGAAAATTATATCGAAAGAAATGACAAAATTTGATAAAAAAAACACATAATTTAAAGAAAAAAAACAAAAATTAACCAAAAAAAAAAAAAAAGCACATCAAAAACATTTTTTTCTAAGTTATTAAAAAAAACCATATAATTTAAAAAAAAAATGAAATAGAAAATTTAAAAATAATTTAAATTACAAAATTTAAATTTAGATTAAAAAAATAAAATACAAAAAAGAAAAAATTAAATTTAAAAATTTAAACTAAAATAATAATAATAATAAGAAGAAGAAAAAAAATACAAATTTTAAAATTAACAAAAAAGACAAATTAACAAAAAAAAAAAAAAAAAAAAAATTGAAAAGGAAAATTAAAATGAAAGAATTAAATACAAAAAAACTATCATTAAAAAACAAAAAAAAATGAAAAAAACCACGTGCAAATAATTAGAAAACAAATATCCATAAATTTATTGTTTTTTTTAAATGAAACAATTTATAAATTTTAAAAATGAAAAACTAAATAAACTAAAAGATTAAAAAATTAAATTAAATTAAATTAAAATTAATAAATTTAACAAATAAATTTTAAATTTTAAAAAATAATTAATCTAAAATATTAAATTTAAAAAAAAAATTAAAATATATATATATATATATATATATATATATATATATATATATATATATATATATATATATATATATATATATATATTAAAACAAATTAAACTTAAAATAAAAAATTTGAATTAAAAAAAAAAAAAATTTAAATTTTTTGAATATAAAAAAAATATTAAAAAAAAAATAAAATTGATCACAGTGGCACCGCCAATCGGCCTCCTGCCCAGGTGGCAGCGGAGGCCGGCTGCTTGGTGGGCAGGGAGGCTGCATGCAGCCCCCCGCCTACCCAGCAGCCAGCCTCCGCTGCCACTTGGGCGGGAGGCCGATTCCGGGAATCGCCTTCCATGGTGGGAGGCCGATTCCAGGAATCGCCCTCCCATGGCGAGAGCCCAATTCCGGGAATCGCCCTTCTGCAATGGGAGGCCGATTCCGAGAATCGCCCTCCCATGACGGGAGGCCGATTCAGGGAATCGCCCTCCCGCGGCGGGAGGCCGATTCCACGGCTAGAGGCCGATTCCAGGAATCACCCTTCGGTGGTGGGAGGCCGATTCCGGGATCGCCCTCCCGCCGCAGGAGGGCGATTCCCGGAATCGGCCTCACGCCCAAGTGGTAGTGGAGGCCAGCCGCTGGGCGAGCGAGGGGCTGCATGCAGCCTCCCTGCCTACCCAGCGGCCGGCTTCCGCCGCCACCTGGGCGGGAGGCCGATTGGTGACGTCAACACGATCAAAAAATTCTTTTTTTTTTTAATTTTTAACTTTTTTTTATTTAATTTGATTTTTTTTTTTTAATATTTTTTAAATTCAAAAAATTTAAAATTATTATTTTTTTTAAATTTAATTTTTATATTTGAGATTTAATTTGTTTTATTTTTATTTATTTATTTATTTTTCCCATTTTATTCATTTTTTTTTGTTTTTATTTTTTTTTTCTAAATTTTGTTAATAATTTTTATTAGATTTTGTATTTTTTTTTATTTAATTGATTTTTTACTTTAAATTTTTTCATATTTTTTATTATTATTAAATTTTATGTTTAGTTTTTTCATTTAATTTTTTAAAATTTAATAAATTTTGTATATATTTTTTAATTTATTTGAATTTAATATTTTTATTTTTTATTTTTTTACTATTATTTTTTTAATTATATAAATTTTTTATATTTTTTTATTTTAATTAAAATTGTGTGTTTAAAATTAGATTTTTTTTTTTAAATTGAAATTAATATTTTCAAATTAATTTTTCTTTTATTTTATTTTTTATTTAATTTATTTTTTTAATTTATTTTTTTCAATTTTTCATTTTTAATTGATTTTTAAAGTTTTATAACTTTTTATTTTAATAATGTTTTTTTTTTCTTTATATTTAAAATTTATTTTTTATTTCAAAATTTATTTGTTTATTCATTTATTTATTAAAATTTAATATTTTTCTCTTTTAAATTTAATTTGTTATTTTAATATTAACATTTTTTTAAGTTTAATAAAATCTAATATATATTTTTAATTTAATGAACATTTTTTTTTAAAAATTTAATTTCTATATTTTATTTTTTATAATTTCTTTCTTTTTTTAACTTGTTTTTTTTTTTTTAATTTAATATTTTTATTTTGTTTTTATTTTTTATTTTTTTATTTCTATATATTTTGAAATTTTTATCTTTAATTTTTTTTTTTCCTTTTCTTAAATTTTAGGTTTTTTTTAAATATTTGAATTAAAATTTTTATTTTGTTTTTACTTTTATTTTTTTATTCCTATATATTTTTAAATTTTAAGCTTTAAAATGTTTTTATTTTTAAATTTTTTTTTTCTTAAATTTTATGTTTTTTTTTAATGTTTGAATTTTAAAAATTAAAAAATGTTATTTCTATTTTTAAAAATGTCAAAAATATGACAATTTTTTTTTTTGTTATTCCAGCATCAACTGGTTTTGTTTTGAGGGTGTTTTTTCAATCCTTTTTTCAAGAAACAATTTTGTTTTTAGCATAATTTTATAAAATGTTGAAATTTGACCTTCAAAAAAACCAAGTGCATTCTGGAATACACTTTTTTTGTTTTTGGGGTGTTTTTTCATGTTTTTTGAGTCTTTTTGGGCTAGAGTTCCCGTTTTGAGGTCAGGTTACCTATTTACTCATTTTCTGAAAAGAACACTCATCTAAGGAATTAAAAGAATCTCATTGCAACTCCTAAAAAGATTTCGATTTAAAGGATCCTAATCTAGATGAAACATGAAATTCATAATGAAAGGAAAAAAAAAATGAAATTTAACTAATGCCTCCTCTATGAAATTAAATTCACACTTCAAAATATTCTACATTACGAAAATCAACAAACTTAAACCCCTAGCATGAACACTCTTTGCATTTATACACAAAATCAAATTACTGTTATGAAATCAACTCCTGTACTTTAAAATAGAAATTAAACTCTCCTATGATATCTAACTAATTTAAATCAAATCACACTTCTCTTAAGCAATTCTTCACGCAATCCTAAATGAAATTAAAATTCCATACATAAATTTCATACTCGAATGAAAACCTAATTATCTCACTCCTAGAAATGAATTATGAATTTTACACAATGAATAAAACTAATCTACGTAACTAAATCTTACCTAACTAGGTTTCTCCGCTACAGGAAATCACACAAATTAATTACTGATAGAAATGAAACTACCATTTTTAATTGAAATCATTCTATTCATTCATCGGCTTTAAGTCACACTACTATACTACTTTAGTTTATAAATTTTAGAGAATAAACACACATACACAACAATCGTAATTCAATTTTGAATGTGCAATTTTGGAATGGAACCATAGTGTTCTAGGCACACACAGTTCACAATATAAATGCAAACCCTATCCTTTACACAACTCGACTTAATATCAAACTGAAACTTCAAATCATTAGTCAACTGCTTGACGTGTTTAGGACAAGATTCATTCAAAATCCTTTATGAAATAGTGCATGTGATTGTTGTAATTCGAGCCACATTCTGATCAAAGAACAATTCAATGGAAATTAGAATAATCTCAGCTCTTGTATGAGAAATAGAGCATAGCTCTCTTTTGGAGATTCACACACAATTTATGCAAAAAGTGGAAAATTTATGCTAAAAATTCTTGGTATTGTTACCTATTAATGAATGTAGAGTTGTAACAATTATGAATACTCTGAAAATAAAACAAAATATCTCACACAATTGAATAAGAAACTTAATAAAATTAAGGAAATGACTTCAAACTAAATTTGAATCTAAAAAATGCAGTAACCACACTTCCTACAATATATACTAATGGTGGGACTTGGTTCCAGGTAGTGGTGGGCCCTTGCCACTCGTGGAACACGCCCAGATTAACTCAAATCATTTAAAACTAAAAAACCATAATCACTTACAGCACTTTAAGTATAGAATTTGGCTGATATATTAAATCTGATCAGAACATATGTTCAGAAAATGGTACAAAAGTCTTCAATGCTTTGCCTGAGCATTCAGCTTCAAAACTTATTCTATTATCTCGTTATTCCCATTGTGTCATATTACATTGGCCTTTATAGGCAAAATTGTTATACATAAAATAGTAAAAGATTCATTACATGGAAAACTAAGAAACCTACAACTAATCTTAGCATTTTCAATATGATTGCAAGTACATCTTCTTTCCATAGTGTAACTACTTCAAACCAAGTTCTATCATTAGGCTGTGCTGATTGTGTGCTAATTTGAAGGCTTTTCTTTTTAGAATCATCGAGCCTAACCTTTGCGCGTTTTACTTTATAGAAGTCACAAAGAAATGGAGAGGGTATATTAAGCTTTCATGGTCTTGAGTGTAGTTCTAAAACTTAGTTGTTGAGTGCATAAATGAAAAAACAAGGCTGTTGGGGACATTTTACAAATCTGATTTTTCCTGATTTGTATATAAATTGGCCTTAAATACCTCTGTGTATATCCCAAACCGTATCAAATTTTAGAAAATTTGTTTTATTTTAATAAATTTTCTATACTAGGACCAAAACCCATGTGCCATAATTACTTGATTTTCCTTTAATTGCACGAAAATAGAGGAGCAAGTTGGCGGTTTGAAATTTGTTGCACATTTGGAAAAAAATGTCAATTTCCTTATAGAGACCCATATGTCTGACCTGTGTGTAATACAAGTTATGGGAAAGTATTATAATGTTATTTTTGACAATAACCTCTCTCGATTTCTACAGAAACATGCCAAAAGTGTTAAAGCCCCAAATTGGACATTTCTGTACTCTACTGACTTGTGAAGAATTTCGGCAATGGAACCCTGTGACAAATGAAATTAGCCAAAAATGTCATTAGTAAACAATGGCATAATCATATTTAATCATATAAAATCTAAGAAAACTAATGAAAACCAACCATGGAGTGTATTTGACGGCATGTTATGGAATTAGGGTACAAAACAGGTTAAAAACCTATTGTTTTAGGGTATGAACGATGATATTGAAAGATGAAAACATGGGCATATTTGAGGCCCAACATCCCCCCATGCCTGAGTTTTTGAATGTACTCATGCAAACAAATACTTTGATCATATATAGGTTTTTATGGCATCATGGCTTTAGTCAGGGTTGGTTCTTGTGGAGCAACATTACATGAAGATTTGAGCGTGTTGGTTCTTGTGGAGCAACACCATTATTATTTGACTGCCATAGATTTAATTTCTAAATTGATACAAATTGTGAATAAGCAATAGATATGGTAGGAGGCAATGGTGAATGAGATGATAGGTGCTAATGGAAATGGTGGATGAGATGAAGTGGTTGCATACGCTACTCTTGTGAGGACAACGATTATGGATGGTTCCTTTATGAAGGGAAAAAATGCATTCATCCTTTATTGAATACATTCATTTTACAGTATTTACGAATTTAGGAGGGGAAGGCACTATAGTTTTTGTTTTTCTTATATGAACCAATATCTTTTCTTTTCGTGACTGTGACCTTATTCGAGTAGCATGCATTCTATTATGAATGAGGAATTTGCAAATGGAGGGTATATGGAAAGTGGTGGTTAATCATTAAATATTGTTCAATTTCTAATGAATGAAAGAATATTAAGCCAATTTTTCCTTAGGTTACCTTTATCATTGATGTGCCTGGTTCTGCAAGATGAAGTCGAGGATGGAATGGCTGGAGCTGATATGATTGCTGATTTGATCTGCTGAAGAAGGTTGAAGGATGAGATGAAGAGATGAAGGAGGAACTGAAGGTCTGAAAAAATAATTGAAGGTCCCCTTCTCCCCCATGGCTGAGGAGTTGTATGTCCCCAAAAAACGAAGGAAGGTGACTGCTACAAATGATGATCAAGTTGCTATATGGAAACCCTTATTGAAACAAGATGGCTAATACAATGAAAGGAAATGCTGGTACAAAGAACTAAACTACAGCAAACTTGTGTTGAGATCTCAAAACGTATAGTCTTTAACCACTACACACCCGTGTGCAATATCACATATGTGAATAAGTGGTTTCGATGTTTAACATAAGCAAGAATCATTGGATTACCGACCATTAAGGAGATCGTTAACCAATTCGATACATCCCACCTTTGATGTAAATGGGAATGAAGGCACTAGGTACATTCTACTAGCCATGAATGGATTTTTCGAAGTCGAATGGACTGTAGAATTCATCCAACAAGAAACATTGTTGTATTTCCATAGTAGATGACAAGGATACCTGCCATTAAGGCATTCAGGCTCCTAGGTACCTTATCTAACCCTAACCTTGGTCCCAGATGATGTGATGATGTCGATGGGATAAGGCTTGTTAGCAAGTGTACATTAAGGAATCCCACATCAACCAACTCGAGTACAAACATAATGACTTGAAATATACATGATTTGAATAACCCATACAAATTTACAAAATTTATTGGAGACCTTTCCCACCAGTTACCTAGTTTTCAAGGGACATCCTTGTCCAGTTGCACCAGACAAATTGGTTTTCACAAAAGCACTTATTTTTCTCTTTACTATTTCATTTATTTATTTATTACAATACTAAATTTCCTAATATAATGGAGAAAATGTTTCCTCCTTCAAGTGAAATAGAACTTCCAATGAAGCCAAGTGAAGATCAGGTACAAAGATATATTCATGCCCAGATTTAACATATAAAATTTATAAGGTATATGAGCACGAAAAATCAGAAGCTTTGAAAGATGTGATACAAAGAGTCTTTGAATATGAGAGTGGTACTTTGACTGCATTGTAATCTAGAACCAATGCTCGATGTACTCATAGTGGTATTGGGTCATTTCTTCTTTTGGGCCACTCTAAAATTCCTCCTCGGTCATGTCAGGTAAACTTGGATAATTGGTCTCTGGAATGCATAAAAGGCTTGCTGTTGGATGCTCCCCATAGAAATTGGTACATTATTCATCAATATCCTTGGTAGATAGGAAGGAGGAATCAAGGGAGACTTCCAAATATTTTTCTGGTTGTGGAGAGACAGATATTTTCTTGAATGCAGTCAGAATGAACTCTTCCTGAGAAGAAGACACTCCACCTACTGCTAGGATTTGAGAAAGTGCTTTGAGGGGCATTATTCAAGCTAGGAATCATTCTTGAATTTATCTTGCTACTTGATGATCCCATTCTCGCAACATGGATTAGTATAAAGGTTTCTTACAACACCTGGAAATTTTTTTGTCTGTAAAGAGCTTTGAAATTTTAACCTAAATGAATTAAAACTGCTAGCTGCAATAAAAATCACCTCTCTTGCTTACTAGGACAACCAAAATTTGGAGAAACCCCACCATAGTGGATGCGTGGATCTTCACGCACATCTTACCATACACTCTCCACCCTTTGATTGACCTGCAAATAAGATCATAGAAAAACTTTTGAAAGAAACTAGGCTCTAATCCCTTTAGTACCTCCTCGAAAATGGTGCCGAAAATGTTGGTGAAATTATATATATTATAATTTACAACATTAAATTATAAATCTCAGACTCGTAAGCTTCGAGGCACAAGCACATGTAACGCAGGATTAGATCATCTAACCTAAACTAGGGTATAAAATCAATTTAATTCCTAAGTACATAATCATTGTTTCTATGAAAGAACACACTAGTTACTCGCTGTAAAAGAACACACCATTCATTTTCTGGAAGTAATCTCTAATCTACCACTCATTTTTTGAAAATAATACTCATCTAAGTAATTAAAAGAATCTCATTGTAGCTTCTAAAAATCTTTCAATTTAAAGGCTCCTAATCTAGATGAAACATGAAATTCATAATGAAAGTAAAACAAAACCAAATGAAATTTAACTAATGCCTCCGCTATAAAATTAAATTCACACTTCAAACTATTCTACATTATGAAAATCAACAAACCTAAACCTCGGGTATGAAAACTCTCTACATCTATACACAAAATCAAATTAGTGCTAAGAAATCAACTTCTTTACTTTAAAATAGAAATTAAACTCTCCTATGATATCTAACTAATTTAAATCAAATCACACTTCTCTTAAGAAAATTTTCACTCAATCCTAAATGAAATTAAAATTCCAGTTATAAATTGCATACTGGAATGAAAACCTAATTACCGCACCCCTAGAAATGAATTATGAATTTCACAAAATGAATAAAACTACTCTATGTAACTAAATCATACCTAACTAGCTTTCTCTGCTACAAGAAATCACACAACTTAATTACTGATAGAAATGAAACTATTGTGTTTAGTTAAAATCATTCTATTCATTCGTCAACTTTAAGTCACACTACTATACTACTTTAGCTTATAAATTCTAGAGAATAAACACACATACACAGCAATCGTAATTCAATTCTTAATGTGCAATTTTGGAATGGAACCACAGTGTTCTAGTAACACACAATTCACAATATAAATGCAAACCCTATCCTTTAAAAAACTCAGCTTAATATCAAACTGAAACTTCAAATCATAAATTAACTGGTTGATGCATTCAGGACGAGATTCATTTGAAATCCTTCATGAAAGAGTGCATGTGATTGTTGTAATTTGAGCCACATTCTGATCAAATAATAATTCAATGGCAGTTAAAATAAGCTCAACTCTTGTATGATAAATAGAGCATAGATTTGTTTTGGAGATTTACACATAGTTTCTGCAACAAATGGAAATATTGTGCTCGGAATTATTGGTCTTGTTACCTATTAATGGATGCAGAGCTATAAAAATTATGAACACTCCAAAAATCAAAAAAAATATCTCACAAAATTATACAAGAAACTAAATAAAATTAAGGAAATGACTTCAAATTAAATTTGAACCTAAAAAATGCAGTAACCACGCTTCCTACAGTATATACTAATGGCGGGACTTGGTTCCAGGTGGTGGTGGGCCCTTGCCACTCCTCGAGCAAGCCTATATTAACTCAAATCTCTTAAGACTAAAAAACCATAATCACTTACAACACTTTAAGTATAGAATGTGGTTGATATATTAAGTCTGAGTAAAACATATTTTCAGAAAATAGTACAACAGTCTTCAACACTTTGCCTAAGCATTCAACTTCAAAAATTAGTCTACTATCTCCTTATTCCCATTGTGTCATATTACATTGGCCTTTATACACAAAATTGTTATACATAAAATAGTAAAAGGTTCATTACACGCCAATTTCAAAAACCTATAACTAATCTCAGCATTCACAATCTGCTTGCAATAACATATGATTTCCAATATGTAACTACTTCCAACCAAGTTCTATCATTAGGTTGTGCTAATTGTGTGTTGATCTGAAGGCTTTTCTTCTTAGAATCATCAAGCTCGGCTTGTGCGTGTTTGACTTTCTAGAAGTCACAAAGACAAGAGGGTGTATTAAGCTTTCATGGTCTTGAGTGCAGTTCTAAAACTTATTTTTTGAGTGTATAAATGGCAACATAAGGCTGTTTGGAATATTTAACAAATCTAAATTTTCTTGATTTTTATATAAATCAGCCGTAAATACCTCTACGTATCTCCCAAATCGTAATGAATTTTAGAAAATTGTTTGACTTTTAATAAATTTTCTATACAAGGACCCAAACCCATGTGCTATAATTTCTTAATTTTCCTTCACCTTCACAGAAATCGAAGAGTAATTTGGCAGTTTGAAATTTGTTGCAGATTTGGAAAAAAATTTTGATTTCCTTCTATAGACCCATATGTGTGACCTGGGTGCAATATAAGTTATGCGAAGGTATGAGAACTTTATTTTTGACAATAACCTCTCTCGGATTCTACGGAAGCATGCCAAAAGTGTCAAAGCCCCAAATTGGAAATTTATGTACTCTACTGACTTCTGAAAATTTTCAGTGATGGAACCCTCTGGAAAATGAACTTAGAAAAAGCTGTCATTAGTAAACCATGGAATAATCTTCTTTAATCATATAAAATCTAAGAAAAATAATGATAACCAACCATGGAGTGTATTTTACGGAAATTTATGGAATTTGGGTACATAACACCTTAAAAACATAGGGTTTTAGGGTCTGAAGGGTGATATTGAAAGATGAAAACATGGGAATATTTGAGGCACAACACTTTTCTTCAAATGTGGTTGACCTTACATATTCTCCTCTCTCTGGTTGGATCTCCTGAAACAGATGGGAATCTTACAATCCTTGGCCTTATGGCCAATATTATCACATAAAAAACATCAAATGTGACCAATCAAATGAGGAATAGGCTGATATATTTTGATGAGCCAATTTTTATTCCTTGGACGTGCCCCAAAATGAATAACCCTATGGCCAAAATCATTCTATGATTATCAATAACCATAAAATTGACTATTATACCTTATAGATGGATATTTCCTTTGCATGTATGCTTGAGACTACATCTCCTTTGGCTGCTTCCTTTCATTAGAAGATTTTATCTCTCCATTTTTGCAACTTACTACTATGTTTCCATGAAAACCATAATTATAACACTTTCCAATTCTATTATTCTTCTTTGATATTCTTCTCGTGTTTTGTTGCTTCTTGCATGGCTGATGGTTCTTATTATTTTTGCTACAACTAGGTGCTCCAACAATTTTTTATTTGCATGTGCGTGCTTGAGCACTAGTTTTGAACCTCTCCAACTCTTCTCTTGCAAAAATTTCTTCACCCTTCAATTTCTAACATTTATCCTCCAACTCTTTCTTTTCTTCTACGAGCCTTTGAATATCTTCTTCTAGCTCCATTATCTTTGGTTAATCTTCAATACTGATGCTCTATCTCCCACTACAATCACTAGTGCCATCATCTTCTTGTGAGGAGGATTGATTAGTTTCTACAATAAAAATACAATCCTTTGCATTTTTCTCCATTTATGAAAAATTCAATTTTCCTCCAATATACAAGCTATGCAATTTATCCAATGTCTCTTTGGAATTCTCACAATGCTTCACAAATTTATCATCATATTTTGAAATAATAATCAAAATAATATTTTTAGCTAAATCATTAGATTTATCTTTAACACCATATTCAACTGATAGCAAAATATATTCATCAACACAAAAATAAAGAATTCAAATTTACTCTCCAAGATGAAAATTTACCTTCGTGAAGTATTATAATACCTTGCTGATCCATTTTAGTAAAATTGCAAAAAATCTACCAAAATATCAAAGATCCACTCTCTAGCAATCAAGCTGCAATCGATAGCCCTACTCTAATACCAATTGTTTGAAACTAGATCACTACTGAGAGGGGGGGTGAATCAATAGTGTGGCACTTTTAAAAAATTTCTCCAATTAATTAAACTTTAAGCATGCATGAACTGAAACACATAATCAGATATTATAGCATCACAAATAAACATGCAACCATAAAATCAATCAACACATAGAGAAAAGTGTTTCTGGTGAGAAACCCATCCAAGGAAAAACTCCACCCTGCTGCTATTGCACTGCTCAATTCTTCTATTAATTTACCAAGAAAATCACACCTGGATAAAATCACTCCCATGAGCAAGAAGACTCAAATTATTTCATAGTAGTTGGTGTTAAGAAATTAAATCCTCTCTGCAGAAAGAGACAACCCCTCTAGCCCTAAAGTGGGTCTAGAAAAAAAGAGACATGCTACAGTGTTGATTCCTAATTATTGAGTGAAAAGAGGACACGGTAGATCGACCTACTTGGAGTCCAACACTATAGTCATTGTTGTAGTGGTGGTAGCCTCTCGCTTCTACCTTCGTAAATCACAATCCTTCCGCAGTCATGCTCGGATACCTACACATAGAAAAGAAAACAAGAACATCATACAACATAATAATTTCACTCATAACTTCTAGCGAGTCGAAGAGGGCTAAGAATATTGCATTAAACATCTAACATAATACAATATGGGAACCAAACAATAGTCACATATATGTATTGATAGAAGGAAGAGCTACAACCAATTCTTTGACGTTGCAGTATCCTCCAACGGGGTTCAATCGGAGCGCGTCTCAGATGCTCGTCAGGGAATTCAGACAGGATGAAGGCATGGACTCAAGCTCTCTCAAAAGACATGGACTCAAGCTCTCTCAACATAATTCCTTCTTATTCTATCTCTCCAGTAGTTCTGCTATAGTATGTTCAATTCTCCAAGTTCAACTAGCTTATGCAAAGAGAGAGCTTCTTTTTATAGAGGAAAAGGAGGAGGTTAGGATCCCTACAAAGGTGGGAGGGAGGCCTATCCTTTAGGGAGTTCCCATAAGAGGTGGAAACCATAAAATAAAGGAGGGAGTCTGTGGTTTATTCATTTCAACCACTCCCAATGGCTTATCCTACAAGTGGTTGGAGTGGAATCTCCACCTCTATTTTTAAAAAACATTCCATAAATAGCTCAACGTGGGTGGAAAACTGGGACAGAGCGCTAGTTGGCACGGGGCCCAGTTTTAATCTTCCTCTTTGGCACGAGGGCATGACTGACTACCCGTGCCAAGGAAAAAACAAAGGTTTTTGAGTCTCTGCTCAGGGAATTGTCAACAAAAAGAATATTACTCTCATGTAAAGGGATACAATGATGGTTTTTGCAAGGCATGACATTGTTTATTGATCACGGAAATGACCCTCCAATGGGCGAGATGGGGATTGCAGGGACAGTGACAAAATGTTGTGTAACAATTGGCACCATTAGAATAGAAACTACTTCTCTCACAGATCTACAGACTACCATTTTTTGAATTCCACCTCAACCAATGATCCTTGCCTAGTTATTACTGAAATAAAAAATGACTCTATAGACCCCAATTTGTTAGTACTATCAAAATCTATTAGCCTCACCTAGTTTCTACCAAACTATCCAACCACCATTGTATGGAGAACACTCGTCCTTCTATTGAATCCGCCAAATCACTCAATACTCAAAGACTCCATGCCTTCACTTTCTCCATGTGAGCCTCATTCATATATTTTCATATTGGACTCTGAAAACTTGCTCAAAATGATCATTGCAACACCATAGAATCAAGGCACACAAAATATGAATCAAACCAACATCAAATACTCCAAAAGAAACAATACAACTCCTCAAACTCTACTCCAATCCACACATCAACATACAACTTGCTACATGATAAAATGGTTGAAATAAAATTCAGCTCACTGCTGCTAAATCTACAAATGACTTTAGAAATTATGCATAATGAATCTCACATAATTTCAAGAGACTTCTCTAAGCTCACTCTCTCTCCATACACTATTGAAATTCACCATACTAACAATGAGCTATCTCCAATATAAGGATGAACTCAAGTTCTCAAATCAATAATTACATAGAACTACTGAGCTCAAAAATAATGTTCCTATGCTATATTAGATTTAGATTCATCCCATTGACTCAATAACACTAACTCCATTACCATTTTTTATAATTTCAACTTTAATCAAATTCTATAGGTCCCATGAACATTTCTGATTATAAAATTGTTAGAAAATTATATATTATAGAGAAATGAAACACATAAAATATGAGGAAAATAAAAGCACACAAAACACATAAAACAAGAGAGACACAGATATACGTGGTTCACCCAGTTTGGGCTACGTCCACCTCGAACAGCCAGTCCTTCATTTCTGTTATCCAGCAAAATGAAGAGACCTAACCTACAGCAGATCCGCTGTAATATCCTCTATTCTCTCTCACAGTCTCCCTCTTTGTTTCTCTCTCCGAGAATACAGATACAATGCATAGCCGAAATAAAATACCCTCATAAAAGTGAGGGGTTTCCTTCTAGGAAAAAAAACCCTAAACTGAACATAACTTCTACCGTCAGATCATTTGCCTAATGAACGGCCCAGATTGACTAGAAATTACTATACTTTTACAAGGAAATTTTACATCTGTTTTTAGCTTCGAGGGCGCTGCTGCCCCCTCTGGACCCCCCACGGTAGTGATTAATTTACAGGCGGCGTTTCCACCCCATTTAAGGTACAGGGGTCCAATGTTATGATACAAAGTAAACAAGATAATCAGGCTCCACACCCAACAATCTCCCACTTGGAGACTGATTGTAGCAACTCCACCGCTGCTTCATTTGTTGGACAATGACTCCTCTTTGGACCGGCCCGCCTTCATCATTCCAAGATCAATTTAAACTGAAAGATCGTTTCGGGCTTATCCTTGGTTACAACTTTCTTGTTAGCATATCCGGTGGATTTGTTAGTGTGTATCTTTTTCCAAATTTCCAACTTCATCTCTCCAATAATCGAGAATATCGACCATATGAAATTTGCACGGAGATGTATGTGTTTAGTCCTGGAATGAAATGCTAAGTTCTTTGCAAGATGAAGAGCACTTTGGCTATCCTTGTATAGTGTGCCCATATCATTCTTCTTACCCAATTCATCCATAAACCTTTGTAACCAAATCATTTCTTTACTAGCCTCTGTAGCAACAACATACTCAGCTTTTGTTGTTGAAAGTGCAACAACATTTTGGATTTTGGAAACACAACTGACAGCTATTCCACCTACAGTAAATACATATCCTGTAGTGCTCCTCCTGTTATCTCTGTCACCTGCCATATCTGCATCAACATATCCCTATAGAGCAATGTTTGAACCACCAAAGCATAATGCTTGATTTATGGTACCTCTCAAATATCTGAGAATCCATTTTACTGCCATCCAATGTTCTTTTCCTGGATTGTTCATGTACCTGCTTACAACTCCCACTGCATGTGCAATATCAGGCCTTGTGCAGACCATTGCATACATTAAGCTTCCAAGTGCTGATGCATATGGAACTTTAGACATATAATCCATGTCTTCTTGGGTCTTTGGGCACATATCCTTACTAAGTTTGAAATGGCTAGCAAAAGGTGTACTAACTGGTTTTTCATTCTGCATATTAAATCTTTTCAACACCTTTTTTATGTACTCATTCTGAGACAGTGTTAATTTGCGATTTTTCCTGTCTCTAGTTATCCTCATACCAAGGATTTGTTTTGCAGCTCCCAAATCCTTCATTGCAAATGAATTTGCCAATTTTCTTTTGAGCACATTTATTTCCTGCATGTTAGACCCCGCAACAAGCATGTCATCTACATACAATAACAATATAATATAGCTGCCATCATTTCGCCTTTTTAGATAAACACAATGATCAGAGTGACATCTAGTATAACCTTGTTCAGACATAAACTTGTCAAATTTTAGATACCACTACCTTGGAGCCTGTTTTAAGCCATACAAGCTCTTCTTAACCTGCACACCAATTTTTCTTTCCCTTTTACCTCATATCCTTCTGTTTGCTGCATGTATATCTCTTCCTCCAAATCTCCATGGAGAAATGCCGTCTTTACATCTAACTGCTCAAGATGTAAATCTTCCACTGCTACAATACTTAAGATAGTTCTGATTGAATTCATCTTAACAACAGGGGAAAATATTTACCAAATCAATGATTTTTCTTTCAGGCAAACTCTTCACCACAAGTCGGCTTTGTACCTTTGTTTTTCTTCACTTTCTTCCTTCTGTACCAGAACCCATTTATTCTGCAATGTAGTTTTACCTGCAGTGCACCTAATCTGCTGACTAAGTCCTGGTTATGCATTAAGGAGTCCATCTCTTCCATGGCTATCTACCACTTTCTTCCCACAACCTGATTGTTTTTCAAGTATCTGTGTTCACCGAACAATCGCTAATAAATAATATAATGAAGGAGAGTATCGTTCAAGGGGTCTACTTATCCTGGTAGATCTTCTAACACCACTTTCAGGTGTTTGAGGTGCATGTTGCTGTTGTGGTGGTTGTTGATTATTATTATTTTCGGGGACCTTTAATTTTTCAGTTATCTCATCAAGAATCATGTATTCCTTGCCTTCTTTTTCCTGTTTCTTTTCCTGCAAGTGATTCTTATACAAGACCTTTTCATTGAATGTTACATCTCTGCTCCTAATGATTTTGTGATTTTCATAATCATATAAGTGATAACCAAAATCATTAACACCATATCCAATAAAGGTACATTTCTTTGATTTTGCCTCAAGATTTGTTCTATTTTCTTTATTAATATGGACAAATGCCTCACAACCAAAAGGCTTTAAAAATGAGTAGTTTACATTTTTACCTATCCATGCCTCGTCTGGAATACCACCATCCAAGGAAATTGAAGGCCCTCTTTTTATTAGATAAACAACAGTATCTACAGCATCTGCCTAAAATCATAAAGGCAGTCATGCATGCAATCTCATGCACCTTGCACGCTCCATGATTGTTCTGTTCATCCTTTCTGACACACCATTTTCTTGTGGTGTTCTTGGAACTGTCTTCTCTCTGTGAATTCCATGCTCTGAACAGTACCTATCAAACTCTTTGTTGCAATATTTACCTCCATTTTCTGATCTGAGACACTTCAATTTCTTTCCTGTCTCAATCTCAACCAAAGCTTTCCATTTCTTGAAAATATCAAATGCATCAGATTTATTCTGAATACAATAAATCCAAATTTTTCTAGTTGCATCATCAATAAAAGTAACATAATAACGAGAGCCACTGAGAGATGATACCTGAGAAGGTCCCCATACATCTGTATGCACAAGCTCTAATTTTTCGCTCTTCTTTTCTTTCCCAACCCTGAGAAATCTGACTCTCTTATGTTTTCCATAAATGAAATTCTCGCAGAAATCCAAATCAACATTCTTCAAACCCGGCAACAAATTTCTTGAGAAGAACCTTCATCCCCTTCTCACTCATGTGTCCAAGCCTATGATGCCATAATGTTGCATCTGCTCCTTTGGAAGTTAAAGCATTAACAAAATTAGAAATACCATTGCATAAATACAATGTACCAACCTTTTCGCCTTTTGCTATTACCAGGGCTCCTTTGGTGACCTTCCAAGTTTTATCTGTGAAAGTTGTCACACAACCTTCACTGCCTAATTGCCCCGTTGAAATCAGATTTTTCTTCAGATCTGGAACATGCCTTACCTCCTTTAGTAGCCATTGGTTTCCATTCTGTTGTTTTACAAGAACTTTACCCATTCCAACAATTTTACAGGGTTTATCATCACCCAAACGAACTTGTCCAAATCTCCTTGAACATAGTCATGAAAATATTTCTTATCAGGTGTGGCATGGAATGAAGCCCCTGAATCTACAACCCAAGAATCAGTAATATTTTCGAAAGAAAGAATCAAAGCATCTTGTAACACATCACCTGTCACATTTGCTTCATGATTGTTTTCTTGTTGTGTGTCTCCTTCTTTTCCCTTCCGAGATCTACAGTCTTTCTTTAGGTGTCCTTTCTTTCCGCAATTCCAGCACACTATTCCTGATCTGGACTTGGATCTGCCTTTCCTTGATTTACTGCTATATCCCGAGCTCTTTCCTCTTTCCATTCTTCTTCCCCTAGACTCTGCACTCAAAGCATTACCTGATGTCTCACCGGAGCTTTTCCTTCGCATTTCCTCGCTAAGGATAACACCAACAACATCATCAAAATTTAAAGTACTAGATCCAGAGACAGAGTTACTAATGGCCATTACTAAACCATTCCAACTCTCTGGCAATGAGCACAAGAATAACATAGCTCTAACTTCATCATCAAAGTTTACCCCTACAGAACTTAACTGACTGGTAACTGTATTAAATTCATTTAAATGGTCTGCAACAGATCCACCTTCTGACATCTTCATATTAAATAGTCGTTTCATAAGAAATATCTTGTTTGAGGCCAAGGGTTTTTCATATAGTTTCGCCAACGTCTGCATCAAACCCTCTGTTGTTGTTTCCTTCGAAATATTGAAGGCGACTGACGCCGCAAGACACAACCGTACTGTTCCGAGTGTCTTTCTATCGAGAATGTTCCATCTCCCGCGTCCGTTTGGCCTTTAAATCTGTTTTTCCGCTTTTCATGAAAACATCTTTCGATACAAATAATCTTCCATCCGTATCTTCCATATGTCAAGTTTATTAAATTTCTCGACCCCAAACTTACCATCTTCCGCCATTGCTCCCACTCAAACCAGGAACCCTTCTTTCCTGCGAGTTTATAAGCCAAATATACCTTTGGCTTTGATACTAGTTGTTCGAAAATTATATATTACAGAGCAATGCAACACATAAAATATGCGGAAAATACAAGCACACAAAACACATAAAACAAGAGAGACACAGAGATACGTGGTTCACCCAGTCTGGGCTATGTCCACCCCGAACAGCCAGTCCTTCCTCTCTATTATCCAGAAAAATGGAGAGACACAAACTATAGCAGATCCGCTGTAATATCCTCTATTCTCTCTCAAATTCTCCCTCTTTGTTTCTCGCTTCGAGAATACACATACAATGCACAGCTGAAATACAATACCCACATAAAATCAAGGGGTTTCCTTCTAGGGAAAAAAACCCTAAACTGAACATAACTTCTACCGTCATATCATTTGCCTAATGAACGGCCCAGATTGACTAGAAATTACTATACTTTTACAAGGAAATTTTACATTTGTTTTTAGCTTCGGGGGTGCTGCCCCCGAAACCCCCCACCAGGGGGGGGCTCCATAAAGTAGCTGCCTCCCCCCCCTAGACCCCCCACGGAAGCGATTAATTTATGGGCAGTGTTGCCGCCCCATTTAAGGTACAGGGGTCCAATGTTGTGATACAAAGTAAACAACATAATCAGGCTCCACACCCAACAAAATTGAAAAGTTCTGATCAAGGATGTCACCAAACAAAAAACAAAAAAATATCTCAAGAGTGTAAGAAATGCAGAGAGAATCTCATAAAAACCCAAATTTTATTACTTATCATTGTCTTGCATGTGACTTTATCCTCTTATAGCTATAACTACTCCCTTAATCCTACTCTTCTAGCGACTATGACTTTCCAAATGCTCCCTTGACTCTATGTGCATGCAGTTGGGGGTAAAATGCAATTAAAGCATTAGTTCTTTGGCCTAGAACCTCTACCACCTATTGGATCTCCTTCTTCAACATTGGATGACTCCTCCAAGCCATTGAGATAGGTTTTCAAAGTATTAAATAGGCCAAGAATAATTCTATGACATGCTAGAACTATTCTGCCAATTTTAGGACCAAGACCAACATCTCTAGCTCCTCAAGTCGTAATCACAACATCTTTAAAACATCTCCAGGACCTGTAGCGAAATATCTATCCTCTGTAGCATCAAATCCATCTATTGGAAGTGTCATCATAATGTCAACTAACTACCTCAAACACTAGTAGAAGCAACTCCAACACAAGTAACCACATCTCAAACATCTAGCAGCATATTCTATGTCTCCAAGACACAAAGAGATATATGCAACATCTAGAAAAACACTCCAACCACCTGCAACAACAAAATCTTCTATCAACAAAACATGAGTGGTTCTCCAACGTCCTACAACATAAGAATCTCCAACCAACATAGTATGTCAACCTCAAGCCAATAAACATGCGGAATCCATCTCCACTTAGCAGCCGCAACATCATCTCCATTAGGTCTAGTCATAAGGATGTTGATATCAATTCCAACTGACGAGAATCCAAACATACATCACCACACACTCATCACGCATGCATATGATCAACAACACTCAGAGCTTGTTGACATCAATTCCAACACTACGATGCCAACACTTTGCTTTCTACTTTTGGTGATAGAGATTGATACCTACAGTTGTACCAATTATTACTATGTGTCCACAAAATCCACAATTATAACACTTCCCTACTCTATTCTTCTTCTTTGGCCTCCTCTTATTATTTTTCTTCATTCATAGTTGGTGATTTTCTTGGTGTTTCTTCATTCCAACTTCAATCTTCCTTCCTTTTTGTAGTTGAGTTTTTAAATCTTATATTTTTTCTCTATATGAAAAATCCTTTTCATAAAAATATTTCAGAAACCTTTTTTTATTTTTATTTTTAACCAAAACATAAAAATTAGTTGAGTGGCGTGAGGAATACAGAGAAATTATCATGAAAAACCTTGGTTTCTCCCACAACATTGATCAGATCTGATTGATCGCTGATGCAACATAGAAATCCAATGACTAGAGCTTTTCAATCACTCCCACAACCATGGCTCCATGTATATGGGGCTAAGGATGAATTAAATGAATGGATTTTCAATCCAAAACCTCTGCCAATTGATGGAACACCTTCCTTATCATATGATCCCTCCTCCAAACCTCTGTGTCAAGTATGAAACTAATGAAATAGGATAAGAACAATTCAAAGAAATGAAATGCTTATTCTTCCAATCTTAGTACAAAGACCAAAACCTCCATCATCTCATGTAGTGACCAAAGCCTGTCTAAACACCTCCAACAACTGTAACAACATCTCTAACTCCTGTGGCAACATCTCCAAGTCATATAGCAGCAACATCATGTCATACAAAAACATCCAACACTGATAGAGGCACCTCCAACACATCCATCCTCATCTTAAGACATGTAGTAGTAATCCAATGTCTCCAAGACATAAAGAGACATATGCAACAACCATAGTAGCACTCCAACTTCCTGCATCAACAACATATCTAATAAAAAATAACATACCAACCTCAATCCAATCACCATATGTGAGATCCATCTCTACTCAGTAGCCACAACATCATCTCAACTAGGTCTATTCATAAGTATATTGACATAAATGCCAACTAACAAGATCATCAAGACAAACATCATCATGAAGTACTCATCACACATGCATATGAAAAACAACACCACGAACATGTTGGATGGATTCCATACATCGGAAGAACCAAAACCAAGAACGCCAGGTACATGGCGACCATTAATATATACTTAAAAATTAAAAAAATAATGGGAAGGGTCTTGGTGGATCTCTTAGAGGTTCATTAGGAGATTCTACATTGTATTTAAGAGCTTCAAAGATAGATCAACAAACTTACAAGAATATTATCTTCCTACGCAAATAGGATTGGTGGCTTGGAATTATCCACTTTAGTAGATGAAAAGCAACCTCTAGATAACATTTGAGTGGACTAACTGTCCAAATGAATGAGTTCTCTCTACATTTTTATGATGTTTTTTACAAGAAACTTGGTAATAGATATATTTATGATATTATTTGCATTTGTAGGAAAATATATAGATGCATGTTATATTACTAGTATAATTTTATCTTCAAGCTTAGGAAGATACACTATGAAAAAAACTCCATCGATGTACTATTGATGTGGTTTCTCTCATGGAATAATAGTAGTAGTAGCTAATTTTGTATATCAAGAAGTTTCCTAGTAATACAAATGCTTCTTAATGAACAAAACTAATGGTACATGCATGCATCTTCAATAATTAGCAATATAATCGACAGTTTCTAATTCTATTTTCATGCATTAATCCATTTGACCTCATAGATAAAAAAATCCTAAGGAGAATTATGTTACTTACATTATATGCTGGACTTGTTTTTAAATGCCATATCTCATATAAAATTTAGGCAACATTTTTATTTACAAAGACCGCAATAAGTATTGAAGTTTGGATCTATTATTAGGACTTCAAGAAATGGCATTGCATATCACATAAATGATCTCACATGGTCCTTAAATACTATTTTGGATAAAATTGGTTAAATATATAATGTTGAATACACACTTTAGAAATAAATCCTTTCTCGAGTATAATATATATATATGCTAAACTCATTTTACGTTCATATGTGTGTGTTTGCTAAACACATTTTATGTAATTCTCATCACTATGAGAACTTTCTATTTGGCCATAAAATAGACACTTATCTAAAAATGAGTGTATATAACGGTTTTACATAAAAAGAGACATTTCTTAAACACTAGAGAAATGACCAAAAAAAATGGAAAATTGTTGATATTTTCCTATAAAAGGATGTAGTATCCCATGTTGTAATATACTTGTGTCTGTATACATCTTGTCTCTTAAATACACGTGAGCTAAATGCATTTTGTGTAATTTTGAGAATTGTGACAAATTATTGCGTTTGTATCAAATTACTTCTTATTTTAAAATGATCGTTAAAATATTTTTCACATATATATTAAACACTTTGAGAATCATCAACATAGAATAAGTGGATGATTTTACAAAAAGGTGTGTATTATCCCATGTTTAATATAATATACATGGTATATTGATTGTGGTGAGTTTAAATTCATCAAATCATATCATATATGGTATTATTATTTATGATATTAGAAGACAAGACAAACCAAATGTGACTAATATGAATGTGGCAAATATGAATAATGAGTCATCAAACCCTCAGATTGCACTCTTATAAGGATGTGTAGAATTTGGAGTGAATAAGAGACATGTCATGTAATGCATATTCTTATGAATGTGTCATAGTTATATTATGATTCTTTTCATTATATTTCATAGATTGAAAGAACGTGAATGATAAATTGGAATCTTTTAAAAGAATGATGTGAAAATAATGTTTAAATTCTTGAATAATTTCAAGGCATAATTTTCTATTGAATACAATACCACAATGTTATTTTGACATAAACAATACACAGAATTTTTATACAAGTGACACTACCTAACTTCAAATGACATAAACATACGGTTGATGTATGATAAAATAAAGTGATAAAAAAAATCCAATTGTGACGAAAATATGATGCACAACTGTGCTTAAATAACATAAGGAAATTTTTTTTTAAATTAATATTTTTAATGTCATATATTATAATAATAATAATAAAAATTGAAGCAATTGTGATACATCTCTTCGTAGACATAAGAGACATGAGATGTGTATAAACCAAAAAACATATAAAACTTCAATTTTTTAAAAGTTGTACCAAACACACAAACATGATACACATGTGACACAAAAAAAATCTTGTCACAAAAATGACATGTGTATCAACATGTTTTAGCCACTACAACACCACCAAAAATTTTGGGTATATTCAAAATTTCGGGTCCCCCTCTGCTCGCTCAGCCCATTAAGTTTTCGACTTGGCCATCAGTCAGTAATATCCCCATGACCTATTTCTGCCAAAACCTGTCACCATACCCACTTGTCTTTCTATCTCATGACTGTGCTAGGGTTTTGAGGTTTTGGGTGCTACATGGAGCATTGAGATTTATTCCAAGAGATTCGAAGCCAGATTGACTATGGTAGTCATCCTTGATCCATAAGGGACACCAAGCCTAGATAGGTAAGGCTTCAATGTGGCTTGCCTTGGGCTTACCATGCCATGGTTTGAGATGAACTCTAACTTATCCAAGGGGCAGTCCTCCTTCCTGTGTTAACCTAATTCACACTCCCATGAGGTTTCATTCCCATCAGCATCACACATCATCTCAGTGAGAGTAAATACCTAGCCTATTCCCCTAATTTCTTGGCAAACCCTACCCTCAGCATGTGCATTAGGGTTTGCATGAATTGTATGTCCCCGTCTGCATCCTTGTAGCCCGAGATGTGTGTGAGTAGTAATCCAACCCGGCTTTTCATTTAATCCCCACCCTCTAAAAGCATGGTCCCGTTTATTTCAAAGAGCCTTTTTTTTCATAAGTGCATCGTCACCTTGTGGCATCATGAAGTATCCAAGTCTACTACCATCAACAGATATGGGAAAACTCATGGATTTAAGCCAGTTTCCGAACATAAGGATCTTCAAACAATTGATTTAATTTTTAATATCTTAGTTTGAATAATGCAATTTTGCTGCTTATCAAGTGAATTTTCGTATTCAATCATTTATTTTTCTCGTCATTTCCAAGAGCTGACTTATTCTCATACTACCCCCTTTTAGAAAATTGGTCAAATATGACATGAGTATTATACACTAAGTTATGTATCAATTTCACATGGTTTCAATTGTCTTTTTTGACCTGCATGAATCTTCTAAGGAGTGTTGGGTATAACACGAATATCCCCTCTTCAACATGACATACAACGTGGTTAATGTTTAATATGGATAAAGGGTTAATTCTGTAGACTATAAACTATACTAGTGCATTCAAAATCCTTAGATTTTTCATGGTAACCACCATAAAGGGCCAACACACTTCAAAGAAAAGAATGAGGATGAAAATGATGGAGTTGAAAGACATCTCTCTATTTTCGGTTGACATCAAAGGTGCGTGTCAGAAAATATGCTCAAGCGCAGCCAAGATATTAAGAAGTCGAGTGGGAAGTGCACCGTTAATGCAGAAAAGGCAGCCATGCACAATAGCTATTTCAACGCTAGCCCTAGAAGATGGGCCTTCAAATGATTAGTACCAACAAGGACGCATTGTAACACAAATCCATCGGTGTGAAGGAAACTGATTAACGCCTCCTGCCATGGAAATTTTTCTGGCACATGCTCACTTAACTGACACAGGTAAAAAAAAGAGCTCCGCAGATGTCTACCCACCCCACCTAGAAGAGACGAGAGGAGTCGATGCGTGCTTGGGTGATTACGTGCCTGAAGAGAAGATAGAATCCTCTCCACCACACTGCCGTTGGGCCAAACAAAACGTTTTAAAATTACATTTTTGTTGTCAATTGGTGCTACTCTGCAAAGGTAGCATGTGCACTAACGTTTCTTGGAAACTGGTGACTAGCCTGAGAATGGTGGGTATGGATGGACCAGAGAGGATTAGGTTCGTAAAGGCTATAGTCGCTCATCCACAAGTTAGAGAAAACATGCGCATAAAGGGTAGTTAAGGAAGCACTTTTTTCTTCACCTGCTCGACCGATTGGTAGCATCTCACCCCAGTTCAGCATTTGTGAATGAGAAACTCATGCCCAAAAGGAGATACATGTTTTGCATGGTTCAAGAGGGGTCGTAGGAGACACTTTATGATCAATTCACGTGGTTGCATTTATTTTGCAGTAGTGACAAGTGCGACCCATCCCCAAACATGACTATGCGACCTCTTTTCAAGCCGCAGACCTCCACAGGTCACGAAGTCGCAAGCCTAAGGCATGAAAAAAAGGTGTGACCCAATCCCAAACGTGACTGTGCAACCTCTTTTCAAGTCGCAGACCTCCACAGGTCACGAAGTCACAAGCGTGAGGCATGAAAACAAGGTGTGACCTACCGAGAGCTGTGACAATGCGACTTCCATAAGTTTCTATCTTCACCTAGGTCACCAAGTCGCACTTCTCAAAAAGAGCCAGAAACGTTGAATTGCGACCTTTTGACTACCACAAGTCGCAGCCTCCTTCCAAGTCACAGCCTCTCAAAGCTCTACTGGGGTTACACAATGCAGTCTTGTCCCAAAACATACAACACATGAGATCTGCCTTGGTGTTAGGCATCATCCATGGGAAGGAAATATTAAGCTAGAGTTAGCTATACGTTTCATTTACGTGGTGCACACCGGTTGACATATTAAGATTTATCCCCATTCCATGATTAAACGAGTTTGGTATATGCATGCACAAGTTTTTCATGCATTCTTCAGCAGAAAAGGACTAAACGGGGGTCTAAGATGATTCTTAACTTCCATAAATGAATTATGATGTTTCTTCAACGCATCCACATATATGATTTTAACTTCCATAAATATATTTAGTTGCTCCCTCAACATGTATACACACACGCACACACACACACACACACACACACACACACACGTGTGTGTGTGTGTGTGTGTGTGTATACATATACATATACATATACATACATACATATATATATATATATATATATATATATATATATATATATATATGTGGCTAATTTAATATGTTCGCTTGTAGGTAACATGAGAAAACTATAATGCCGACCTAGATGAAGAAATTTTCTCACTTCCTCGAGAAGTTTCACAACTTGGATTCAAACCAATAAGAAAACCCACATTATGTGGATGCTCAAGATCTCGCTCAAAGTGGAAAATCACTCTCCCATTTATCAACTCATGCAAAATTCCCATAACACTACAATGGCATCACCGGCAGATAGAAGCTGCTGGTGCACATGGCGAAAGCTAGGGTTGTCCTCCAGTGAGAAAGGTCCTGAGATGTCCAAGAGGGAAATGCAGAAAGAATAGCCCTAGGTCGCAACCTCTCAGGTCGCGACTAACCCCAAGTCGCAGGTTGCAGATGACCCTAGGTCGCAGGTTGCAAATGGCCCAAGTTGCAAGCCAACCCAACAGTCGGGGAGGTCAAGAGTCAGGGGAAAATCAAGAGTCACTTCAGCCTATATGAGCGGCTTCAGGAAATCAAGAAGGGGGGCTTTTAGCTTGGAAATTTAAGCCATGAAGAGAGAGTGAATTGGTGCTTGAGAGCTAAAGGAACTCAACTCTTGGTATCAAGTAGAGAGAGAGGTAGTGAGGCTAGGGTTTTGGGTATCATGCATTAGGATGAATAGCCCATGTTCCACTATTGGGTATTGATGAGTTGTAAATATGTATTTGAAGTTAAAACATCATTCACTACAATGAAAAGACCCTCTAGCGGAGGTTATAAAAGAGGTTTTTAGTGTTATAAAATTGGCCAAAATTGTCAAAACAACATTTTCTACAATATTCGTTTATGGTTACTGAGGTTTTGGCAGAGCTTGTAACAGAAATTGAACACAACTAAAAAAACTGGGTGTTTGGAGGTTATTATGGATGTTTTTTTCATCAGTGCGCTACTAAGGTTTCAACGCACTGGTGCATGTCATCTAGACGGTGGCCCCGGGGCGGTCGAAGGTTCCTGCACCGGGTCGTCAAGGTATAAAACCACATCAGGTGCAGTGTTGGTGATACAACGCACGGGGCCATACCAATTGGTCTTGGGATTTGTGCGGTGCCCATAGGTCGTCTCAACGCACCGTTATGTAGAGTTATAGAAACAAACCATTGTGTCATATCAAATAAACACACTGATATTGATAATTGGTATTGGTATTTATGTGGTGCCCATATGTCGTACAAATGTACTGGTGCGTAGTCTCAGATAAAAGCACCGGTGCGCAGTATCGCACAAACGCACTAAGAAATTTAATTGGTTTTGGTATTTGTGTGATGCCCATAGGTCATAGAAATGCACCAATGCACTTCAACATACAAACGTAATAGTGTACAGTAACTAACACGCACCAATGTTCATTTTGTATTTTTTAGAAATCAACGGGATACCTAACATAGATTTTTAAAAATTCATTATTCATCAAAAAGTCGACACATTTTATAACAATATTCATATGAATTAAATTTTTATTAGTGCATTTGAGGAATGACAATGGAGAATGCAATAGAATAAATTAAAATATATATATATATATATATATATATATATATATATATATATATATATATATATATTCCTTTGTCTTTCAATTGGGACACTATGTCCATTACATTAAACAAAATGTCCGATTTCATAGACATATATATTTCAAAAAATACAACGCCTTGCTTTGATATCCAAACATAGTGATCATCATTCTTCGTTTGAACTGTTTTCACTGCTAGAGCTGCTTCCATGACTTGGGTTATTTTCAGGAATGTTTTGTTCACGGTGTTGATTGTTTTCTTCTTTTTCACCTTCCATCTACAAACATAAAAATAAACTGTAATGAGTGTATATACATTGGTGAGAATAATGAAAATTGCAATATTAAATAATATACATCAATGTAAATCGAAAAGAAATGACGTACCATAGCAACAATTGACTCATAAACTATACACATTATTTCAAAACCATGTACCATGCCATCTCTCAAGATTTCATCTGTTGGCGCAGTTCCATACTTTGTTTCCTGCAAGTTTTATATCCCATAATAAATCATATATTTAATATATATATATATATATATATATATATATATATATATATATATATATATATATATATATATATATATATATATATATATATATATATATCGTTAATTATAGATAGAACTAAGTAAAACAAGATCGATAGATGCTTACAAATTCAACAATTAATTTTTGATATTCCAACATATACTCACAACCCATATTTAACCCAATTTCAATCAATTCATCTTATAGTTCTTCTTAGTATGTTAGCACCTGTTTGAAGACATTCAATAATTATTTTTATAAAACAACTTAAAAAATACAAAAATGAAATCTATTTAAGTTGTTATAAGGAAGTAACAATTACTCACAAACTTAGATATCAACTCTTTTCTTCCTTGTCGTCTTGTTTCATGTGTTGAATGGGTTCCATTTTCTTTTCTTTTTTGCAAGAAAATTCTTCAAAATTAATATTTAATGCTAAATTGTTTATTTATTGTACCTAATGATCGAAAAATTCAATGATTACATATTACATTTGAAGCACATTTTTGTTGAGATGGCTCCTCCTGTGATGAAATTTTGTCCATTTCTTTGACCATCTCCTTGTACACCTTTTTGGACATTCCTGCTGGCATATTTCTGATATCAATTCGTTCATATTTTTAGATTTTCATAATCTTCCTAAAAATGTAACATGACAATAAACTATTTAATTTTTATATTGATATATGAAAAGTAAATATAACAAAAGTGATATTTATAAATAATTATAAACAAAAATTTAAAGGAATATTACTTTTTCATTCCTTCTTTTTTGTTGTTGCACGTTTTTGCTATTAAAATTCTAACATGTCTCATTCACCAATTCTCTAGAAACTCTTCTTGTAGTTTAGATAAAATTTGGTTCTTGGAATCATTGGATTGGTTTTTGTATTATAAGTGGAAATAATGTCTATACATTCGTTCCACTAGATCCCTCAAACTTTTGTAAAAGTTTTTCCCCCTTTCGTTAACCTCCAACACCACTCCAAATGGGCTAAGGGTCAATTCATTATCATTTTCCTATTCTATTTTTTTCTTTTCTTAGAAGAAAATTCATTTTTTGAGTTGTTGGTCCCTGTAGAAAATTAAACAGATGTGAATTAATAGAATGTTTGACACATGTTATCTAATAATTTTAAGTATATTATTAATGAAAAATAAAAGAAAGAAGCTCATATTGGATCGATAGTATTTTTTCATTCACCAGATTCATCCTTTTGCAATTTTTCCATCAAGCTTTTACACTCTTCTGGTCCTAGATCAGAAATAAACTTATCAAGCTTCGTCATTTTGTGGATTTGCATGATACACAATAAAAAATACATATTATTTAAACTTACATATAGTTCGAAAATAAAAAAATTTGCAAATAATTTATAAAGAACTTTCCTTTTTTGATTTTCTTAATGTATTATCATTATTTTTGTTACTTGATCTCTTATCAGTCATTTATTTATGAATCTAAAACTTGTACCATATCATTCATTAATATATTTATAAATAAATTGTCAACTTTTCAGGTAAAAAATAAATCTCAAGAAATTGGTGTGCCTTTCATGATGTACACACCGACGTCGGTGCGTGGCGGTATTATAAACACCCCACACAAATAGTATAATAGACCATACGATGCTATCCTCGTCACATAGCGCACCGATGCCCTATTTTATATATGGCACATTGATTAAAACAAAAATGTTTTTAAATATTTTACTACACAATACTTGAGCGGTGCGTTGTATAATACAACGCACCGGTGCGCTATGTTACACAACGTGCACCGATAAAATAAAATCCATTTTTTCAAAAATTCATGCAATGGGTGACATTAATTGGGATCCGACTATGAAAGTCCTCCCTCAGGTTGGATTTCAATCTAAAATGAAAAGCACTAATTCTTAAATCATAGAAACAGGGAGAAGAAAGGGCGGAAAAAAAATGAAGGGTTTAGGGTAAAAATGGATAAAACTGCATAAAAAGTAAAAAAACTACAGAAAAGGTAAAAATCATAATCAAATTTAATCACGAGATTGTTTGAAATTCTATGCTACAGGGTTTGAATCCCTAGAGGTTTGGATTCTGATTGTCTGAATACTTTTGTTCGAACGTATTTTGCTACTCCACAGTGCTCTCATGCTCTCTTGCTCCAGGTATGTCTCCTGAAACTCTCTGGCTGAAAATTTTAGCAAAAATATTGAAATAATGAAAAGTGTTTAGTATTTACAAAATTTCTTTATGAAATTATATTTTTGAAAATATTTTTCCACCCATTTTTCAATTTGCCACTTTTTTTCTCACTTAGAGAAAATAGAGTTGCATTTTTTTTATTTGCGTTTATTCATAACCAATGCTTCCATTGGTAGCATTGCACCAGTGCGCAGTAACTTAAACACACCGGTGTGCAGTAACTAGAATGCACCAATGCGATTATCTGTACATTAGCACCGATTTGTGGTTGAGGCACCGAAATGACTTTTACTTGTGTACACCAAAATTAGACATGTTGGAAATTTACATTTTGCTGTGAAAATATTTGGGCCATTTCTTTTCAAAACTACACCTCTTCCTCTTTCAGAAAAATAAACTTGAACCTTTCAATAACCTACAACAAGAAAAGGTGCCCCATGATCTGCTTGCTGACCCATGATCTGTTTGCTCATTTGTAAGTTCCTCCTCCATCTTGGCATGCAATTTCCTCTTTTCTCCTTTGTGCTTTCTATCTTGATCTTAACAAAATTTATACAATCTATTTTTTATGAGAAACTAACCTTGAATGTTCTGGGAGCAATGACAACAAGTCCTTCATTCTACATTTTTTAGCAGAAGAAGATCGATTTTCAACTAGACGATGAAGTTATTACATGTGGAGGAAATGGTTTCGCGTAGAAAATGAGTATAGGGTTGAGCAGAGGAAAGACATTGCAAAATGGGCTATTACATTAGCTTTTCCAATGGGAAACCGATTTGCAGGTGGAAATATGGTAGTTGCAGGTATCTATGTTTTTCTTCCCACAGAAATGGTCACTGTATTTCTATTTATAATACAAACAGACTTTTTACTAGTTTCATCCAGAGAGAACATCATTTTCAATAAAAAATGGAACCAGGGAATCCTTAAGTGTATCCCGTTCGCATTTTTTTCGACATTTTGTTCTTTGATAAGCGTTACTTCACCTGTACTTTAAAAAATTTGGATTTTTGGGTACCTTCCATGTGATATTCCTTGTTATCCATGGGACCAAAACTCAGAAAAGTTAGAGATGCCATTCAGGTTCAATTGAAAGCCGAAGATGTGATTTTATGTGACGTCATCTTTGCCGGTAAAATTTTATGTAAGCCAACCAAAGCTCAGAGAATACTCCCAGCTAATTTTAAACACATTATGGAGAATATTTCCCTTCATGGGACCTACTAGCCCGATCAACAATGTTAATTGATATTTATCTGCTGTCCTTAAGGGAATGAGAATCCTTCCCTTCATGGTGCCTCTTGTCTTTATCGATTTCCTCGATTGATATTTCTCTACTATCCAATATTTCCTTGCCATCCTTGTAAGAATGAGAATCGTTACCTTCATGTGATCTCTTAGCCCATTCAAGAGACTCAATTGGTCTCTCTCTGACATCCCTTAGCGAATAGGAATCCTTGGTTTCGAAGGACCGTTTCACCTTGCTAGTTTCCAAAGTGTCGGTAGGTATTTGTCTACCATCAACTCTCCTCTCCCTTTCTCCATCATGGTACCTCTTAACTCTATCACCGGCCTCAACTAAATGCTCTCTACTGGTCTCAACCGAGATTTCTCAACTACCCTTCTTAGACTTTTCATAAACCTTTTCTCCTTTTGTACTTTGTCGAGCTTTGTAGCCGTTTGCATCCCTGTAAGAATATTTTTCCGTATTTTTGTTTCAATCACTCATTTTCTCTGTTATAAACTTCTCAGCCGAAATTTTAACTCTAGTATTTTCAAACCCTCATCTCCTCAGAAAAATTATTGCCCACGATTCGAACCCTTCGCTGCTCCAATACTGTACTTTACAGAATAAATTTTCCTTCTTAGAAAATATATTTAAATGACATACCTAGTTCGCGTGAGGTTTTATTTAACCTTGTTCCACTGCACAAGGTTTTAGAGGTGCACTAGTGTGGTTTCGTAATATCGCAGTTTATGTTTTTACGCGGTGTTTTATGATGCACCGATGCAAAAGAGTTGTGAAGCACCAGTGCGCTACAGTACTAAGACACACCGGTGTGGGTTATGATGATAAGCACACTGGATGAAAAACCAGGGAATCTCCATTAGAAATGGCATATTATATAAAGTTCTTTCTTCTTGGTATGTAAGATCATAATAAAATAATGATAATTATAAAGTACATGAATTTATTTGCATTATTTTCTAAACTTTATAATGTTAAAAAAATTCATATTATTCTAGATTTATTATTTTACAATTATTTACAAATTTACAAATTTAAAATTTTTAATAAAATCATTTTACATTAATACAATTAAAATTTTCACATTAATACAATTAAAATTTTACAAATATTTTACATACAATTACAATTAAAATTACAGGTAGAATTAGAATTAGAATTAGAATAACAATTACAATTACAATTTTACAATTTCACATAAAATTATGATTAGAATTAGAATCACAATTTTAGAATTTTACATACAATTACAATTACAATTAAAATTTTACAATTACAATCATTTCACAGTAATTACAATTACATACAATTAGAATTAAAATTAGAATTACATTTACAATTACAATTACAATTACAATTACAATTTTAGAATTTTACATACGATTAGAATTACAATTACAATTTTACAATTTGTCATATATACAATTACAATTACAATTAAAATTTTACATTAAATATTTTACATACAATTACAGTTAAAATTACAATTACAAATACAAATACAATTTTACAATTTTACATACAATTAAAATTTAAATTTCAATTACAATCACGACATAATATTTAATAAATATCATGGTCATTTAATATTAAATTAATTAATAAACATCATGATCATGATAACCATCATACAAACATCATATTCGACTAAAAAACATATTCAAATTTGCTAACATCATCATGATCATGATCATCTAACAAAACACAATTAGCATTGTATAACATTATCACAACACAAACATCAAATATACATCCCATGTAAAATAACTCATGCTATCACATACACATCTATCTACAAGCTGCACATTAAATGAACATATCTAACATGACCTAACAATATACACATCATGATGATCACCAACATGTAAATTAAGTACAACTGCAACATGAACATAAAATACATGGACCATATCCATATATATATATATATATATATATATATATATATATATATATATATATATAACTGAATAATGTTAAAAATATATGTTACACAACAATTTGTCACCGTCCATGCAATTCCCCATCCCGCACATTGGAGGGCTTATTCCGTGACCTGTGAGCAGTGACATAACCTGAAAACACTTTCATGGCATTCCCCTAGACATGGACTTTCATTCCCCTGAAGACATCTCCTTGTGGAAAACCCTAAAAATAGCCTTTTCACCCTTGGCGCGACTAGCCTGTGTTATACCCGCGCCAATGGGGGAAATCCTTCAAAGAGGGTGCACCAATTGGCGCTCTGTCTCAAAGTTGCACTAGCGCTAGGCTTAATAAAGGGTGTTTTTAAAAAATAAATGGTGGAAGATTGACTTTAACCAACTCCTGAACTGGTCTCTAAATTGAGTTGGGACGTTTGGCTCCAGATTTCCATGTAGAGGAAGTAGTTTTCCACCTCTCATGGAAGCTTCCTTGAGGATAGGGCCAATCCCATGATTGTAGGGATCCCAACTCCTCTTCCACCATCTATATAAGCTTGCCATTTTCCTTTGCAAGCTAATCTCCAAGAATCTCCAAGAGCCTTCATAGCCTAAAGAATGCTGCAAGAGCTTTGATAGTCCTCATAGTGTGAAATCCATATCAAGGAGATTTACGATCGAAGAGAGAGGCTTGTCCCCATTCCCGACAAGCTTTACCAAGACGTATTCCGCTGACGACCCGCCGAAGGAAGGTTCAGCGTCAGAGCTAGGTTTTATTTTCCTTTGTTGAATTAATGATAAGCGACTATTGGTTATGGTTCCACTCGTATTATTCATTATGATAATGAGTTGTGTCTTCTATGACTGATACATAATTGCATATATCGGGTTTTACGCTTGTGTTTGTCGTGTTTCTTGTGTGTGTAGGTGTTCGATCGCGGTGAGCGAAAGGATTTTTATCTACTGGAGCAAGGAAACGGGAGCATCATCTCCTCTACAAACGACAGCATTGGACTTGAGGTAGGCCTTCTTCGCGATTTGGTTTATTGCAATTAGGAACTTGCGCCATAGCGTGTTACGATTGTTTCTAGACCCGATCTGGGCTAGTAGGGATCGCCTCTATCCGCAGAGGGGATTTACCTCCACAACAAATTGGTGACTCCACTGGGGAGTTAGCTTTTTGTTTGCTTTATAAACTACAGATGGAGCCTGAAGTTATCCAGATAGCCTTTGAAACGCTCTTGCTCTGCATTAGCGAAGTAGATCAATGCTGCTTCAGTCAATCTCTGGTCTAGTTTATGAACTAAACACTTGGAGTATTGTCTTGTCTTTCGATCGACTCTTGACTTTGCTTTCTTGATCAGCTCTTTTGGCTAGCTCTTTTCGTGAGTTTGGCTTTTTTTCTAAGCTCCAACATCACTGGGCTGCTTCTTGGATTGCTTATTTTTATTTTTTACATAGCAAACTTAACTGGCGTGCTTATTAGCATGACAGTTGCGCCAATTGGCGCTTGTTGCCAGTGTATTACCCACGCCAATCCTGTTCTGGCGCTAGATTCTGCCTGACAGTCGCGCCAATGCTGAAAGGTGCTAGGGTTTTCTTGGTTTTGAGATTTCTAAGCTTGATCTATGGTTTCGGTTTCATTTTTTCAACTGCTTGAATGTTCTGGAGCCTTGTTTGACTGACTGTGACCTTCTTCCTTTGGTTGTTTGCCCACTTCTATCGATTTTACATTTTAGCCCTAGGGCATCTAGGTGCTATTGTGTGTCGAGCCTCCCTTGGGAGTTTTTGGTTTCTGTCTGTTCAGTCAACTTCGTGATTTCTTCTTTGCATTCGTTTGGTGGTTGTCTATCATTTTATTGCGTTATTTGAGTGATTGGCTTCTTCTTCATTCGAATTCCGCTTTCTCTCGCTTTGAGCCTAGATTACATGGTTCATTTGAGTCTTGGAGATTCTGCTTGAAGTGGTGAGTTTGGTCTTGGTTGGGAGAAAATTCTTTGTTTTTTCATTTTCAGGCGTTGGCGCTTGTTTTCAGTTAGCAAGTCGCGCCAGTTGGCGCTAGTTGTCAATGACAAAGTCGTGCCAATTTCAGGGTATGTGAAAATTGAGATTTTTTCCCTAAATCCTTCACTAGTGTGTCTTTCCCTTCCGGTCTTTTCACCGTATGAGCATAGATTACATTTCTCATTGTTTGGAATGTCTTATTTCCATGATTGTTTGATGTAAAATGGAATGAATGCCTTGTTTTGATCTCTACTTTGGAAGTCCTTTTTGTGCTTGACCTCATATGTCTTGTACCCTTTTCAAGGATTTCGCGACAACATGTTTGAAACAACGATTGCATTCTTAGTGTTTGTTTACATATATTTTGCATTCATCCTTCATTAAGGAGATTTGTGTTCATTTAGTTTTCATCTCATAGTTTTCTTTTCATTAAAATGCATTAGATCACATTGCATTGAAAAGTATTTTTTGAGATCCATCATTGAACTTAGATTACATTGTTTAATGATTGAAAACTAGAAATCGCTTTGATTGCATTCTCTTTTATTAAAAGCATGCATTGAGTAGATTCTCATTTCATCGAAAAATGCATTGAGTGCATTCTTATAATTTGAAAAGGAAAAGGAAATTGTGCATAGATTACAATTGCATAGTTTTCGAAAAAGAGGATTTTGCATAGATTACATTGCATTATTTGCATCGTTGAATGTTTGAAATTACTTTTGGATAGTGAAAGTCATCTAGTTTGGAAAAGATTTCATTTGTAGTGTTGTTTTATGTTGCATCATTGTTTGAAGCTCTTGCCTTAACTAGATAGCATTCATCGAATTGAAAAGTTTTTTTTTCTCATATAGCTGCATACAGGAGATTGTCATATGACATACGGTAGGGCCTGAAAACTGAAACATAATTGAAGATCAACCGTAAGATTTATTAAATTTACACTAAGGAAACATTGAAACATTAACGAAATATTTATAGGTCTAGGCTAGAGACGTGTTCTAGCGTTGTTAAACCTAGTAGCTGTCGTTCGCCTCTTGGCTTTAGACAGCACTAGTACGGACTTGTGCTCCCCGTACTGTCGCATATATAAAGGGAGACCCCACTAGGTTTCTATCCTTTATCCACAGGAAGCCGAGTCTACCGCCCTATACCCATGATACACTGGACACAACATTCGAGGAGATTTCCTACATGTACGTTAAGTCCTTGGTTGATTTCTCTTTCATTTTGAAACCAAGGTGTATATTGCAGTTCATGGTTATTTGGTACACCCTTTGCCTAGCATTCCTGAGTAGTCATTTCGATCTTTTCTAACTCTTTAAATTTGAAAGGGTCATCAAGCACTTGTCCTTTCATGCTTGCTTCCAATATGAAAGCAGTAGAGTCACCTTTTTCCTGTTTCTTGACTCTTAAAAGATGAAATGGTAGAGTTTTGTTTCAATGTTTTAAAAAATTAACTACCCAAGAAATATTCCTGGTTAAAGCTAGTTTCCTTAGGGTGTTGTTATGAAGATCTCTTCTGATGGAAAATTTTCCAGGGCTCACCAACCAAGGAATCCCCTCCGAAGGGAATCCTGGTCCTTTTCCTCCTTTTGGAAATGTTGGTGCTCCTTACATGGCAACGTTGTCCCTTCCTGGGTTAACTGTTGGGTTGCCTGTTTGGTTGTTTTCAACCTCTGTGGTCCCGAATGTCTCGGCTACTATTCAATCAATTCCTCCACCTAAGCAACGTCATGTTGATTCCAAGGTGGACCTCTCCCCTTCTTCGCCTGTTTCTGCGTCCTCCTCTTCTACTTCGCCTGCTGAAAGTCTGGATTCGAGTAACCAGGTGGCTAAGAATAAGAAGAATAAGATAAAGAAGAAGAAGTCCAATAAGAGAGAGGCTAAGGCTGCAACTACTTCTTCTGAAACATCTCCTCTTGATAAACCTTCCAACCCTCCGCAGAAAGTCAAGTTCCCTTGCATGTTATGCACGGGACACCATCTCCTTCGAGATTGCCCTGGAATTCCCAAGGTGCTTGAAGAATGGTCCAACGGTCATCCACCGTTGCCTTTGGCTTCTAGGAGTCAGGTTGGGGGCACGTCTTCAACTGGTGCTGGTAAGGCTCTTAAAAAGCAGGGTAAGCTCACCAATCCCTGTAAGTTGTGTGAAGGGCACCATGCCATTCACCTTTGTCCATATATGGATGAAGCCAAACGCGTTTTGGACAACTTAACTGGTTCTACACCATGCCTTCCAGCTGGTTATAATCGGCTTTCTTTGAGTCCTCCACCAGCTGATCCTACGATTGGTCAAGAGTCATCCTTGGTCGATCCTGCTCCCTCGAAAATTCAAATTCAGGAATCCATTCTCGACCAACCATTGGTCATGGGATCGGTTGAGCTGGCCCCATCTACGGTGCACCAGGTCTTTTCCGTTGAGAGTGGATCTCACACCCCTCATGTTCTTCTTGTTTCTTCAGATTCTTCAGACTTGGAGAAAGATTCTCCTGTCCCTACACCTCAAGAAGCTTCTCCGCCTCCTGTGATGGATGTCCTGAAGGATATCCCTCCCACCTTCGAGAAGGAGGTCATGGAGGATGCTCCTTCTTCTCTTGTAACACCAGGGGAAGACCATCTCGATTCGATGGTAGCCCCTCCAAGTAGTTTGGTTGCTTCCTTTGACTGGATTCGATTTGCAGGATACCGCCTTCCATCTTATGTGCCTTTCGAGATAACGGTATAGGCTTTTGGTGTGGTCGTACCTAGCACCATTATAGACGAAGGTGTGTCTGTTAGTGTTTTGTCCTCAACTACTTGGCAAGCTTTCGGTTCGCCACCGCTTGTGCCTGCTACGCAGAATCTGTTGACGTTTAACAGAAGAACTAGTCAACCATTGGGGATCCTTCCAAGGTTACCTATTACTTTGGGAGGAAAAACCATCCATATGGATGTGATGGTTGTTCCGGGCCCCTTGGATTTCAATATGATTTTGGGGCGCGATTACACCTATGCCATGTGAGCGCTTGTCTCCTCCATTTTTTGTGTGGTCTGTTTTCCACATGAATGACGGATCGTGACCATTGATCAGCTTTCGTTCTTTGGTCCTGATGTGGTAGCTGGCCCACCATCATCCCTTCGTGGTTTTTATCCACCCGTTGTATCTACCCCACCACAGGTCAACTATATGGCTACCTACCCCGTGCCTATACTCAGCGACAAAGTCGTCATGCATAGTGTGCTGGGGGCATTGGGTCCTGACTTCCAGGATGTCTTCCTTCCATCGGGAGTGGATCTCTTGGACGTGATGACTTCTTGTTCATTATGATGAAGTCTGTCGGAGCATAGTTCATTTTCTTATGTCAAGCTCCTTAAAAAATGAAACATGACAGTCAGAGCAGAGTTCGTTTTCCTGTGTCAAGCTCCTTAAAAAATGAAACAAGGTTGTCATAGTAGAGTTCCTTATCTTGTGCCAAGCTCCTTAAACCATGAAACAAGGTGTCTTGAGGATAGTTATTTTAATGTGTCAACCTCGTTAAAACAATGAAACACATTCCAGTTCAATTCGAGTCTTTGTTAAGATCTCGTAAAATCCCAGTCGATTCTTTCTCTTTATCTCGTAACTTGAACCTTCACTCCATCTGCCTTTCATATGGACTGAAGCTTGGGGGAAATATACCTCGAATTGAGTCACCATGCTGGGGGAATGCTTACTATTTCAAGCATAGTTTGTTTCCATTTCAAGCTTGTGTAAAAATGAAATAGGTTTCAAGCATAGTTTATCTTTGTTTCAAGCTTGTGTAAACATAAAACCAATTTCAAGCAGAGTTTCATGATTTCAAGCTTGTGTAAAAATGAAACATTTCCCATTTTACCTCTTGTGATTGTCATTTTATCAGCCTTTTTTGGCCAGATGAGCCGTGTTTTCTCTCCCCATCGTCATTATCTTCTTGGCCAATTATATGCCTTCACTTGGTTGTTTTACCCATTCCTGAGGAACCGCTGCAATGATTGGTCTTATTAGCCAGCCTCTTAACCTTTACTTTTTCTGAGCAGTTCCAACTGCATTCTTTGGAACTAGTTGCTACCCTTTATACCACTTGTTCCTCCAGGAGGATTCAAATTTCAGCTCTTTTCTGACTCCCTAAACATGAAAAGATTGTCGAGTCCCTTGTCGTTTTGATCTCGTTAAAGTGGCTGTGAAACGATATCTACCCAGTATACGTTTACCCCTTTTTCGGGCTGGGATATATTACTTACGAAAAAGGAATACCCTAGCCTATCGTGACTAGGAGGTTTTCTCAGACACAGTTTTCTACCTTTTCGGATCTGAGGAACTATTTACGAAAAGGGACCGTTGGAGCTTACTTTTCCATTGTCTTTTCAAACTCTCTAAACATGAAAAGATGTTGATTTCTTCCTTTTTTAGACTCGTTAAACCCTCATGACATTGGATTCAGTCGTAATGACGATATTCAAGTTTCTCCTTCCTAGGGCTCGTTAAATGTACTATGATGGGTTTGTCCGAAGGACAAGCTTATATGACAAGCATATGGTATCCTCTTCAAGCTTGTGTAAAAATAAAGAGGTACTCGCCAGGAATGGTGGGGAAAATTGGAACCAAAACCGTTGTCGTGCCGGCAGTATGTCGCTCTTGAACATGGCACTTGTCTGCATTCATGTCGGGTTGGGGACATCTCATCTTGTTTTTCACTTGCCTCCGTGGGTTTAGGCAATCCTTTTTGACCTCTCATCTGCTCTTTGCCTCGTCACCATGACCTTTGATATTTTTATGTCAAATACTGCCAAATCCACTATCGTGCCGCCGATATCTTCAAGAGAAGTTGACCTCTGCAGAATTCCAACTTTCCACTGATTCTCATCTGATCTCGATTCACAAAGACATTATGTTCCTCTGTCTCGCATCGATGACGTGGGAAACACTATGGCCCACCTTCGATCAAGGTCACTTCCTGTCGACTTCAGCTCATTATCCAGGAAACTGATCTAGAGACTCCCTTCTGGTACCTTGGAGCCTGCCTGCCTCAATGGCAGGTTCTTTGCGTTCGACGTGAGGTTTTCATCATTGGCCTCCGATCGAGTGATTCTACGGGTGTTCGACGCCAGCTCACTCATTCACATGCCGTAGATTGTACCTCTAGTACCTTGAGGGCCATTGTCTTTATTGGTGGTACCTCTCGCATCTATTAACAACTTTCATCATTGGCTGGTAATCAGGCGATGTTCTTGCATGTTCGACTTCAGCTCACTTATTCGCATGCTTCAACTTGTACATTTTTCGGGTCGATATGGACCGCAAGACCCTGGATTTGGTCTGTTGGAATCCAGGCTGTGATTTTGTGGATTATTATGATTAGCTACATGAATCATTCATTGGATGGCTGTGACCATACCAGATTCTATTTATCGATCCTCACTAGATGGTTACGTCCATACTTTGGATCTAGATTATTGTATACTCTGCTATGGATGGCTATGCCCATACCACATATATATCATGTATTTGAGATATCAATTGTACTTATCTATGCAGGTTTTCCGACGGAAGTGTTTTCAGTTGGACATGTTCTCGTAAAGCCTTTCACCCCTCTCTCTCTTTTGGGCCTCATGCTTTAGGGGGAATCTGTTACACAGCAATTTATCACCGTCCCTTTAATTCCCCATCCCGCACATTGGAGGGCTTATTCCGTGACCTGTGAGTAGTGACATAACCTAAAAAAACTTTCATGGCATTCCCCTAGACATGGACTTTCATTCCCCTGAAGACATCTCCTCGTGAAAAACCCTAAAAATAGCCTTTTCACCCTTGGCACGACTAGCCTGTGTTATAACCGTGCCAATGGGGGAAATCCTTCAAAGAGGGCATGCCAATTGGCGCTCTGTCTCAGATTCGTACTTGCGCTAGGCTTAATAAAGGGTGTTTTCTAAAAATAAATGGTGGAAGATTGACTTTAACCAACACCTGAACTAGTCTCTAAATTGATTTGGGACGTTTGGCTCCGAATTTCCATGCAGAGGAAGTAGTTTGCCACCTCTCGTGGAAGCTTCCTTGAGGATAGGGCCAATCCCATGAATGTAGGGATCCCAACTCCTCTTCCACCATCTATATAAGCTTTCCATTTCCCTTTGCAAGCTAATCTCCAAGAATCTCCAAGAGCCTTCATAGCCTAAAGAATGCTGCAAGAGCTTTGATAGTCCTCATAGTGCCAAATCCATAACAAGGAGATTGACGATCAAAGAGAGAGGCTTGTCCCCATTCTCGACAAGCTTTACCAAGACGTATTCCGCTGACGACCCGCCGAAGGAAGGTTCAGCGTTAGAGCCAGGTTGTATTTTCCTTTGTTGAATTAATGATAAGCGACTATTGTTTATGGTTCCACTCGTATTGTTCATTATGATAATGAGTTGTGCCTTCTTTGACTGATACATAATTGCATATATCGGGTTTTACGCTTGTGTTTGTCATGTTTCTTGTGTGTGTAGGTGTTCGATCGCAGTGAGTGAAAGGATTTTGATCTGTTGGAGCAAGGAAACGGGAGCATCATCTCCTCTACAAACGACAATGTTGGACTTGAGGTAGGCCTTCTTCACAATTTGGTTTATTGCAATTAGGAACTTGCGCCATAGCATGTTACGATTGTTGCTAGACCCGATCTGGGCTAGCAGGGAACGCTTGTGTCCGCAGAGGGGATTTACCTCCACAACAATATATAACTGTAATAAAAATGTCATGGATCAGCTGGTGGTACAACATCAATAGTAGTACTAGGTTGAGGCCTGCTCAGTCAATGTTGCAGCCTTGACGGTCGATGGTCCAGCTTGCTCATGATCATGAGTACTGTTGGATACTGTAGGCTGCTAACTAGATGTGGCCGATGGTCCAGCCTCATCTCCATGATGACTGCTGGTAGATGCTAGTGGAGGATTCTCATCTGGCATGGCACGAGGTGAACGATCATGATATGAAGAGTTGATGCTTGCGGACTGTCAATCACGTGTTGCGTCTCGACCACACCTATAACGTGAAATGGTCCTCCTCAACCATGTAACTAAGGTCGTAGCTCCTGTGACACACTGCATCAGTCGGTACATGTCACACGACATGCCTCTCCACATTTGTAACAGCCTACCAGCGGCCTATATGTCTCGCATATGAGCGGGCCTGATGCCCGCATCAAAAATCAATGCAGTGAGTTGGTCGCCCATCTTCATCCTGTATCTAGTATCAAGTTGACTCCACCTAGCAAAAGGCGGTATCGGCGCACCAGCAGGAGCAGGTCTCTCGACACCGGCCTCCTAATGATCCTCGGCATCTCGCATGCCTTGATCGTCATCAGGATCCACACCTGGATCATGTTGTGGTGTTGGCATGTCCTCTCCATCAAAAGACCCAATGTCTGCAAAATATATACCAGGATGCACCGTTGACCCTGTCGGAATGTCGAATGCGGTGCACTGACAAACATTGGGGCACATATTTCCGTTAACGCACCACGTTGTCGCTATTCCACATGGTCAATGGTGTGGTCGGCTAAATGACCACACTGCACTTTTTTTAAAATTTAAAATTTTAAAATAATGTGGTTCGCCTTTCTGTACTACCCCAGAAATGGTGCGGATACCTTTAGCACCGATTACAGTGCAGTGTGTAAATTTTACAGGCAGCGCCACTTACTGGTGTGAGTCGAATGGCTCGACCACACCATGCATCAATTTTTTTTTCTTTTAAATGGTTAATTTTGAGGTTACTTGAAATTGCAATCCGCTAAAAAAATTAACTATGGAAAAAAAGAAAAATACCTATACATTTGGCCGTCGAGGAGGCATATTGGTTGTAGAATTTGCAAAAGAAAATTTGCCCACCATTTTGCAAAACGCAAGCTGGAGATTGGTGGGAAATGCATAGTAGCAATGCATACAATGGGTGCAATTGGAGCACTGATGTCAGGGCCGTTTAGACAAGGATAAATTGAACCGGTGCTTGATAGCTCTGGAGCACTGAGAAAAGTGAAAAATATGGTTTTTAGGCCGTAATTTGTTTTTTATTTAACCCTGTTCCAGTGCACGGGGTTTTTTAGGCACACTGGTGCAGTTTCGTAATACCGCACTGGGCGGTTTCTATTTTTGCGCGGTGTTTTATGACGCACCGGTGTGGAATATTTGTAAAGCACTGATTTTCTACAGTAATGCGACACACCGAGCGGGTGTGTATGGAGCGCACGGTTTCCGGTGTGCCAATTTTTTGTGTGCACTAGTGCTTTCACTTGGTGAGCACACTCGTGCAGTTTTGGATGATAAGCGCAACGAGTGGAAAACATCTGCAAAACCCTCCGCCCGCCAACCTCCTCTAGTAACCTCTGCTAGAAATGGATGTTTGGGTATTTTTATAAGGGGTTCCTCAAAAACATCTGCTAGAGGGTCTTTTCCTTGTAGTGATTAATAATATATTCCCTTTTATGACATTGATTCACATGCTTGATTGTGGTGATAGTACTAGCTGTCTAATATCTCACTATGTTTGTATGTGTGCTTTCATGCATGAAATTGGTTATGAACTAATTCACAGTGTTTGCATGTATGTTTGCTTTCGAATCAGTGTTTATTTGTTCCTTGCCATGTCAGTGATCTCATTAGGGGAATTTTGAGGTCTAAAATGGGCCTCCTAAGAAAAATGTACAACAAAAATAAACTTTATAACAACCAATAGGATTCAATATGATGATGTCAACCATGGGGGATGATTTACCATTTTTTAAATAAAAGGGTAAAAATATTAAAAAATAATAAAATAATAAAACTACTTTTTCAACACGTATTTTCAACTTATCTCCCAAAATTTTTACTCAAATTTCGAGTGGGAGTACTCGTTGGATGCAAAATTTAATTCCTCATCCAAGGAGTACCCATGTTGCATACTTTCAATGAACCTTGCTACATGAAAAATGGGAAATACATAAAAAAACGTGATTACAATCACGTTTTTTATGTATTTCTCATTTTTCGTGTAGTAGGACCCATCGAAAGTATGCAACATGGGTACTCCTTGGATGAGGAATTAAATTTCGCATCCAACGAGTACTCCTGCTCGAAATTTGAGTAAAAACTTTGGGAGATAAGTTGAAATATGAGTTGAAAAAGTAGTTTTTCCATTTTTCCCTCTAAAATTTGATGATGTCATCAAATCTTATTTGATTTTTTCCACTATTATTTTATAATTTCCTTAGGAGGCCCATTTTAGACCTCAAAATTCCCCTAATGATTGTGAACTACTTTGCAATTAACTTCTGGTGTGTTTTCTTTCATGTATATTTGACTGGTTTTTTCAGCTCACTGATCCCACTCAGGACATACCCCCTTTTATTATTCTGCTTAGACTTGCTTGTATCTTTTTTTATGATTCATCAACCTTGAGCTGATTTTGCTTCACTGACTGATCATTTCACCTTTGCCTCCGCTTCATCATCTTCTTATCCGACAACCAAGAGTGGAAACACTTATGGTGGCAGCCAGACCCACATACCGGATGGGGCTCCTATCCCAAATAGTGTGAGGTATAATTGGGACCTTTCACCATGGAGACCCCCTTGTTGTCAGAAATACAATTTTTCCCATCAACAAATTGGTGCTAGAAGGAGGGCGAGATGACAAGTTGAGCCCTTGGAGCCTACAAATAGTCTCATATCTGTAAATGGCTTGTCCCCAAATAATTCTCCCAAAATATTTATTGGATTTATCTGGTTCTCGATGCTCAATCCCCGATGAACCTCTATATCACTTGTCTCAGTTAAAATTTGATGGTGAGAATGGAATTTCCATAACCGAGCACCTTTTAGATTTCTTTGAGTTTTGTGAGTATTGCGAAATTGATGATGAGGAGTTGGCTTGTGTTATTTTCTCCCTCACTCTAGAAGGTCACATTAAGCAATGGTGCCGCACATTGTTGGCAGCTTCCACCCATTGGTTTGAGCAGCTCGTCAGTGAATTTCAAGAAGCTTTTCAGAGGTACAATTTTCAAAATGTATTAATAAGGTTAAATTCGATCAAAATGGAACCTGAAGAATCTCTAGAGGAGTTTTCTATTAGATTTGTTCATTTTTGTTTTGAGTCCCCTGAATGGGATGTCGATTGGGCATATTTAATTGAAAAGTTACGATAGGTGGTTTGTGTTTCCCTGAAACACCTTCAATCGGCAACGAAGCCTGATCCCAATGTTTTTCATGATAATCCTCAAGTTGCTAGTTGTCCAGATTGTGTCCCTAATATTTCCTTGTCTATCTCCCCGAGTCCATAACACATTCAAGTCTCCAAGAAGAATATTACTATTTGTGACATTCCTTTTCCTCCTCCTGAATTTCCGCGTAATGGAGTTTTGGTTGCAAAATTTCTAAGTGATGATAGATGCATACAAGAAAATAAAACCTGTTGTATCACCTCTAAATATTTCATGCACCCTGCCAAATAAGAACTTGAAAAACTTATTGGCCTAACATCTCTCCCTGTTGATGAAACCAATCTCGAGTCCACTGAACGTTTGCTTAGGTACAATTCTAAATCTCATTCACATACTGATAATGAATTGGGTCTTGTTCTAAATAAATTTGATTTCCCTACAAAATCATGGGACCGTGATGTGCATGAAGGATCATTGGCCTCTCTAGATAACACTGATGTGTGAGATGAAGGTCCTTGTACAATTGATACCCCCACATTTGAATCATTTCATCCATTATCCCTTCATTCATTTCTTGAGTCTCCCAGACCAGTAATCTCTTCAAATAATTCAAAGTTGTCTTATACTAGTGTTGACTACAATCATGAACGTGTGGGTGGTTTTCACAATCACATTACAAAATTGATGAATCTCTTATGTATGATATTTTTCATCTGAAATATTTAAACAGCCAAAGGAGTGACTGCCTGTCTCAGCAACCTCAAGATGTTTAGCTTGTTGATTCATCCCCATTGTTAACCCTAGAGGAGTCCAATATACCAAATGTCCAACCTAATCAAATTGATGGATCCAATGATCACTAATTATCTGAAAATATATTCACTCATGCCTTTGGGGACTGTCATTCGTATCTATCTGTCGACCCTATGAAGCCACCGAAATTCAATGATCCACTTTTTGGTTATTCAGGGACCCATCAAGAAATCGAACCAATTCAGCTTCTATTGATGGTTATCTCAGGTTCTCACGATCCTGATGAGACCCCTGAAACAAGTCAAACTAGGGTTTCTCGAATTAGGGTTTTTGAAATTGCGGTTCCCACGTACCACACTCCTCTCAACATAATAGTGGCAGATGTCAGCTCATATAGGCAAGCCTTCGATTCAAATGATGTTTCTATGAGCACATATTTCTATCCCATAATAGCTAATATGCAACAACTAATATACCCTAATTTATTCACTGGAAGGAAAGCACCGGCCATTGTCTCTGATATTTTTGGTTGTTGCCCAGCTAGTACCAGTTGCACTTAGGTACAAGCGTGTGATGTTTTGCAAGCCTCTCTATTGTCTAAAAATCTCTTGGTCAATTCATCTCATCCTGGGAAATCTAAAGAATTTTATATGTTGGATTGCCAATCTGTCAGTTTGCAAACATTTGACCGAATTAATAATAATCCCACTGAAGGTTGTCCAATCACCACAAATAATGATCATATTCCTTCGCCAGTTGATCTCACGAAACCATCGAAGTTTGAAAGCCCACCACTGGAAGATCTAGAGTTTGTCCAGGATGGTGAGGCACTTCAGTCTCCGCTGATGGTTACTTCAGATCCTCACGTCCCCGATAAAAACCAGGGACAACTTCAAACTAGGGTTTCCAAAATTTGGGTTTCCGCATTTGGATTCACAAGCACCTCAAATTTTCTTGGTGGATGCTTACTTTTCCCATTCCATCAAATTAATCATCCTCAAAATCATGATGAGATTCTCGTCTGGTTTGACAGATCCTATCCAATGAATATATCTGTAAGAAATCAATGTGTTACCTCGCTTCCGTCAGATTTAGGGTTGTGCACGCATGGATGTGTGTCATTTATAGATGATTTTAGGTTTCAAGTACATATTTATATGTATCAGATGAAAGTTAATTTCACCTTGAACAATCCATTCTAGCACATTTTCTGGTAAGTAGCCATGACCTTCTTGTTGTTGCACATGTTGTTCAGGTAAGTCTTGTTGTCGGTGCACAATTTTCGATGTTGGTTCTGATTTCGAACATTGTTGCTCTTGCAGGGCGGGAAATAATGCGGTGGTTTCACTGGAAATATAATTTCACATAACTTGACTGCCTCTCCGTCTAAACTAGGGTCTTAGGTTTAGGCTAGCTAGGATCTGTTAATAAAAGTTTGCTTGTTCAAGTTGTTAATTAGGTTTACTTGCTAAAGTTTTGCTTTATGGTTTAAAATTATGTTTTTTGTCTTTTCTTACAGTCAGTAGCTTTATGCATTATAATTTTCCATTTATTTTTCACTCATTTCTCTTTTAGTTTTCTTATTGTTGCATAATATTCAGATAATCACTGCATGTGCTTTTCCTTGTTTTTTCACCTGCAACTAGTTGATATTTCTCACACATGGCATTGCATTACGTCATAAGCTTTGTCTATTGCATCACATTGTACACCTTCCTCCTTGCATCATATGCGCTGGTTGTTGCTCAGAAAGTTTCTGTATAATGCATACCACTACATGAGCCCTCATTGAACCTGAAGCCTTAAAACCCTCAGTGCCTCGACTAGCCTTCTTACTCCTCCTTGAACGTGTTTGAAGATGGATGCATTTATTTCACCTCTTTGCACACATCAAAACCTTAATGGTCGTTCTTGCTCCCCTTGTCATAATTGTTGAAACCCTAACCCTATTTTTATGTGAGGTTGTGGTGGCTGCCTGCAAGAAATAGCTTCTCTCAGAACAAGTCATCAGAGTCATATTCTCTGCATTATTCCTACGAGTCTAATTCATTAGCCAATAATATATGAGAAGGTTGCTTGGGGGAACCCTAATGAGTTCAAACGACCTATATCCAAAACCTTATTCTTGTGCCTAAGCATAATCTTGAATATCTTAATGATTTTTTTTTCATGTTTCACCTATGGGTAGGAGATAGGATGCAAAGGCTTGGCATGAGGAAAAACCCAAATCAGAATATCTTTTAGTTTCTGTCAAACAAGAAATAACCTATCTTTCCCATAAAATAAGTCGGGATCCCTCATCCACCATGCAAAATAAGTGCTACAAGAAAATGAAACAAATAAGGGTAAAGGATTGAGAAAGGCTTCCTGCGCAGGGAGGTAACGCAACAACTCCATCGGGGTACTGACCAGGCTCGCTAGTAGCGGAGAAATGTTTGTGATTTCTTGAAGTGACTTTGTCGGGGTACTGTTGAGGCCTGCTGGCAGCGAACCAACACCAAAGACTTATTTTAAATGTATGAATATCATAAGCCCACCTCCTTTCTCTCTACATCATCATCAAACTACTAGCATGTGTGAATTTCTCCTTGGGTGTTTTGTGATTCACAAAACCTAGCTGAGGCACAAGGATTGGGAATATCTGTAAAGGTCTAAGTAATACAAAAGGTACCCACAGAACCTGTTCAATATTCCCTTGCATCACTATCCAGACTCAGATTATTGTGGGAACATTGACAGAGATGCTAGATTCTACCAGTGGTTCTCCAATTTTTGTAGCCGCTACAACACCACCCAAAATTTTGGGCATATTCGAAATTTCAGGTCCCCCTCTACTGGCTCAGCCCATTAAGTTTTTTACTCAGCCTTCATTTGGTAATATGCCCATGACGTATTTCAGCCAAACCCTATCACCACACCCACTTGTCTTGTTGTCTCATGACTGCGCTAGGGTTTCGAGGTTTTGGGTGCTACATGGAGCATTGATATTTCTTCCAAAAGATTTGAAGCCAAATTGACTGTGGTAGTCATCACCAATCCATAAGGGGCACCAAGCCCAGATAGGTAAGGCTTCAATGTGGCTTGCCTTGGGCTTATCATGCAATGGTTTGAGATGAACTCTAACTTATCCAAGGGGCAGTCCTCCTTCCTGTGTTAACCTAATTCACACTTCCATGGGGTTGCATTCCCATCAGCATTAGGAGACATCTCAATGACAATCAATACCTAGCCTATTCCCCTAATTTCTTGGCAGACCCTACCCTCAACATGTGCATTATGGTTTGTGTGAACTATATGCCCTCGTCTCCGTCCTTATGACCCGAGATGCATGTGATTAGTAATCCAGCCTGGCTTTTCATTTAATCCCCACCCTCCAAAAGCATGGTCCCATTTATTTCAAAGAGACTTTTTTTTCATAAGTGCATCGTCACCTTGTGGCATCATGAAGTATCCAGGTCAACTAGCATCAACAGATATGGGAAAATGCATGGGTTTAAGCCATTTTTCGAACTTAGAGATGTTCAAACAATTGATTTAAGTTGTAATATCTTAGTTTTAATAATGAAATGTTGCTTCTCCTCAAGTGAATTTTATTATTCATTCGTTTTTTTTCTCGTCATTTTCGAGAGCTGACTTATTCTCATACAACCCCCTTTCAGGAAATTGGTGAAAGATTCCATGATTATTATACACTGAGTTATGTAGCAATTTCACGTGGTTTCAATTGTCCATTTTGATATGCAGGAATATTCTAAGGAGTATTGGGTACAACATAAATATCCCCTCTTCAACATGCGGCGATGCTTCGACATACGACATGGTTAATGTTTAATATGGATAGAGGGTTAATTGCACAGACTATAGACTATACTAGCGCACTCAAAATCCTTATAATTTTTATGGTAACCACCATAAAGGGCCAACTCACTTCAAAAAAACACATGAGGATGAAAAGTATGAAGGATTTGAAAGGCATCTCTCTGTTTTTGGTTGATATCAGAGGTGCATGTCAGAAAATATGCTTAAGCGCAGCTAAGATATTAAGAAGCTGAGTGGGAAATGCACTATTAGCGCAGAAAAGGAAACCATGCACAATATTTATTTCAACACCAACTCTGGAAGAGAGGCATTCAGACGATTAGTACCAATAAGGACGCATTGTAACACAAATCCACCGGTGTGAGGAAAACTGCTTAACACCTCCTGCCAAGGCAATTTTTTTGGCACCTGCTCACTTAAGTGACATGAGTAAAATCAAGAGCTCCATAGATGTCTACCCACCCCACTTGGAAGAGACAAGAGGAGATGATGCGTGCTCGAGTGATTACGTGCCTAAGGAGAAGATCGAATCCTCTCCACCACGTTGCCATTGGGCCAAAAAAAACATTTTAAAATTACTTTTTTATTGTCGATTGATGCTATTATGCAGAGGCATCATGTGCACTAACGTTTCTTGGAAACCAATTAACAGCCTGAGAATGGTGGGTATGGAGGGACCATAGAGGATCAGGTCCGTAAAGGCTATAGTCGCTCATCCACAAGTCGAAGAAAATATGCATGTAAAGGGTACTGAAGGTAGCATTGTTTTCTTCACCTGGTCGACCAATTGGTAGCATATCATCCTAGTTCAACATTTGCGAATGAGAAACTCATGCCCATAAGGAGATACATGTTTGACATGGTTCAAGAGGGGTCACAGGAAACACTGTGTGATCAAGTCACGCAATTGCATTTCTTTTACAGTAGTGACAAGTGTGACCCATCCACAAAAACGACTGTGTGACCTCTTTTCAAGTCGCAAATATCCACAGGTTGCGAAGTTTCAAGATTGAGGCATGAAAACAAGGTGCGACCCAACCCCAAACACGATTGTGCGACCTCTTTTCAAGTTGCAGACCTCCACAGGTCACGAAGTCGCAAGCCTGATTCACGAAAACAAGGTGCAAACTATCGGGAGCTGCGACTATGTGACTTCCATAAGTTTCTATCTTCTCCTAGGTCGACAAGTCGCACTTCTCAAAAAGAGCTAGAAATGTTGAGTTGTGACCTTGCGACTACCACAAGTTGTAGCCTCCTGCCAAGTCACAGTCTGTCAAAGCTCTGTTGGGGTCATATAGCGCAGTCTTGTCCCGATACATACGACACATGAGAGCCGCCTTTTGTTCGGCATCATCCATGGGAAGGAAATATTAAGCTAGAGTTAGCTATACGTTTGAGTTATGTGATGAACGTCAGTTGACATCTCAAGCTTTATCCCAATTGCATGATTAAACGAGATTGGTATAGGCATGCATGAGTTTCTCATGTGTTCTTTAGCAGAACAGGACTACACAGGGGTCCAAGATGACTCTTAACTTCCATAAACAAATTACGTTGTTTCTTCAACTCATCTACATATATGATTTTAACTGCCATTAATATATTTCGTTGCTCCCTGAACGTGTGTGTATATATATATATATATATATATATATATATGGTTAATTTAATATGTTTGCTTGCAGGTAACATGAGGAAACTATAATGCTGACATAGATGAAAAAAGTTTCTCACTTCCTCCAGAGGTTGCACAACTTGGATTCAAACCAACAAGAAAACCCATGTTATGTATCTCGCTCAAAACGAAAAATCACTCTCCCATTTATCGACTCATGCAAAATTCCCTTGGCACTACAATGGCATCACCTGCGAATATAAGCTGCTATTGCACGTGGCGAAAGATAGGGTTGTCCTCTAATGAGCAAGGTCCTAACCTCCCTAGGTCGCAACCTCTCAGGTCACGACTAGCCCCAGGTCGCATGTCGTAGATGACCCTAGGTCGTAGGTCGCAAATGGCCCATGTTGCAAGCTAACCCAAAAGTCGAGGAGGTCAAGATTCAAGGGAAACTCAAGAGTCACTTCAGCCTATATGAGCGGCTTCGGGAAATCAAGAAGGGGGCTTTTAGCTCAGAAATTGAAACCAAGACGAGAGAGTGAATTGGTGCTTGAGAGCTAGAGGCACTCAGCTCTTGGTATCAAGTAAAGAGAGAGGTAGCAAGGATAGGGTTTTGGGTATCATGCCTTGAGATGGATAGCCCATGTTCTACTATTGGGTTTTGACGATTTGTAAATATGTATTTCAAGTCACAGCAACATTAATAATATATTCTCTTTTCCGACATTGATTCACATGCTTGCTTGTGGTGATAGTACTAGCTCTCTAATATTTCACTATGTTTGTACGTGTGCTTTCATGCTTGAAATTGGTTATGAACTGATTCATAGTGGTTGCATGTACGTTTTATTTCGAATTAATGTTTATTTGTTCCTTGCCATTTCAGTGATCTATTGTGAACTGCTTTGCAATTAACTTCTGTTGTGTTTTATTTCATGTATATCTGACTAGTTTTTCGGCTCACTGATCCCACTCATGGCATACCACCTTTTATTTTATTTCTTAGACTTGCTTGTATCTTTGTTTTTGATTCGTCAATCTGCGGTTGATTTTTCTTCACTAATTGGTCATTTCACCTTTGCCTCTGCTTCATCATCTTCTCATCTGAAAACTAAGAGTGGAAACACTTATGGCGGTAGCTAGGTCCACATAACGGATGGGGCTCATATCCCAAACGGTGTGAATTCTAATTGGGACATTTCACCAGAGAGACCCCCTTGTTATTAGCAGTACAATTTTACCCATCAACACAACCAAAAAAAACCTTGAAGACACGAGAGTGTACTAGAAAAATGCATATTAATAATTCTAGTATACTATTGTAGTGAAAAAATTATTAAGAAATAAATTGATTATTCTTATTTTAACATTTTTCTTGTATAGTTGAAGATACTAAAAATGAAGCACTTCCAATGGTACTAGAATGGATTGGATTCCTTAGGTTTAAGGCTAACGAATATTTCAATTACAATGGTATAGCGTTGAGAAAAGACTAGACATCTCAATGTGAAATTAGAATTCAATTTTGGGAGAGCACTAACTTGTGAAATGCTTGAGGTACTCTAGTTGTCAAATTAAGAGAAGTATACTTTTATGATAAATATTTTATTACTTTCAAAAGATTCCATATGCGACATGTTGATCAGATATTACATATCTGAGTAGTGAGATGATGAACAAATAACATGGAATTTAGAAATTACATTTTTGTACAAAATGGTACTCAACCAAAATTACTTTTTTATACCTTGCACTATATTCCCTTTATTTATGATATTGTATAAGAAAATTTTGTTAAATTCATTGAAATAATACTTGGAGTATGCACCACGTCTCTTAAAGAAATTTAAAAAAAAATAAGACAAATAATGATCACAATATATATGAATATAATTTTTTTTTTTATATTTAAATTAGTATATATTTATTTTAAACAAAATTTTACCAAAACTTTAGGGGATCAAATCTCTTTAGCTGAAAACATCTTTTATAATGGAAAATTTTAAAAAATTGCAATTTCAAAAATTGCATCCCTATAAGAACTTGGTAGATGATGATTAAGATGAATCCTTCCCTATATATATATGTATATAATTGCAACAAACATTTGCTCCATTCAAAAATAACTCTTAATAAAATGGTCAAAATGTTAAATAGTGATACTTAATTCTATAACAATAAAATTTTGATTTTTCAAATACTTTCTATAATATATAAACATTTTATTATTATTATTATTATAAATAGAAAAACATGAAATAACTTAATTAACACCAGACTATATATTTTCTTTAATAATTGGGGTTTCCACATCAATTTTTTTTTTTTTTAAATATATTTTTAAACATATTTCAATATTGCTTAGAATCGTTTTACATTCAATTTAATTCTTCTCTTTACATAATGAAAAATTTATTTCAGTTCATAGATATGTTTATATACATATCTATTTTTTCAAAATTCATATTAAAAAATATTAGTAAAAATAGATATTAAATTAGTTTATTAATTAAACTATGACAATATAAATAATATGATTTTTTTTAATTACTTTAAAATAATTTTAAAAATAGATATAAATATTCTTATTTCATATGGATTTATAAATATTTTATTTATCACTAAAAGTATAAATGAAATATTCTTACCACATCTTTTTAAATTGAATTGTAATATCAACAATCAATTAAAAAAACACATTTAAAGTAAAATTCTATTTTATAATATTTTATATTTTAAACTAAAATTCAGTAAATACTATTCTTTAACTTAAAAATTAACGTATTTTTATCCTAACACATCCCTTCATATTAAGTCTCTGGACGTGATCATTTCTAAATATTATATAAAAAAAAATTCCCAATTTCAAAGTAACAATAAAAGAAAAAATACTCAAATAATTATAATTTTAAAATTCCAACGTGAATTTTTATTACTATTTTTAAATCCAAAAACACAAACATTTTAAATAAAAAATTGATTACTATATTTAACAAAATTAAAATAACCTTCAATTATTAATATTATTCCCTCGTAATCTTTCATGTCCCTATCTTGTGCAAATTCAATGAAATTAATGACAAAACAGTGAAATAAAAATTCTAAGTTATATTATATTTAACTTTTATGGTTTAAATTTGTATACAAAGTCTATTAGAAATCAAACTTAGAAATATTCAATGTTTAAGGACATTAATGTTTTTTTTCATATATTTTTATATTTATAAATATAATTACTTCACTTAATTTAATTTGATATAATTAGTATTATTGATTTAAATCAAACTTAATTATTTAAAGTCTCTTTTTGTGATTATGTGGTTATGAGTCTGAATTACTCAGAAATTTTTTTAATACATTGTTTATATATTTTTGTGATGAGATGAGTTAACATTACTAATTTTAAATTAATTGTAAAAATAATTAATTAATTTTTATAAAAATAATATAAAAATAGTTAGTAATTTATATTGATTTTTTTATATTATTGGTTTAAATCAAATTTAATTATTCAAAGTCTCTTTTTGCGGTTATGAGTCTGAATCAGTTATAATTTTTTTTTAATACATTGTTTATATATTTTTGTGATGAGATGAGTTAATATTAGTAATTTTAAATTAATTATAAAAAATAATTAATTAATTAATTATAAAAACAATATAAAATTAGTTAGTAATTTATAATGATTGATTGACTAAATTAGAATGAACTTTACGCTACTTTAGAAGATCAAAAATATCTCTCTGTTTTAATTAGCTCAAAGAAAAAAATTAATATAGCTAAGATTAAAATGAACTCTCATGAGTTTCATAGTGAAACAGGTTGCTAGGAAAGGTTCTGCCATCTCTGTGAGAATATGAACATTGAGGATGAAAAGAACTTTCTCTTAGAGTACCTTGTGTACAACCACATTAGATCTCAATTTCATAATCTTTGTTGACCTTCCTAGCCTTTTAACATGACAAAACTATAGTGAGCTCGAGATGCTTCTCTCCAAACTTTTTGAACATAGGACTACAATTTAAAAACAAAAAAAATTAATTTCTTTAAGTCCAATAGACCAAAGTTTGGTCTCAATGGATGTTAAACATCATCAATATATATATATATATAATTTTTATTTAATATTAAAATATATTTTAATATTAATAATTAAACCAAATTATTAAGAATGATTATCTAATTTTATTTAATAATATAATATAATAATCCTTAAATTTAATTAACTAATTTTGAAATGGTTTATTTTATTTTTAACATTGAGATTAATTAGTAATGGGTATTATCATTAATTACCATAAAACCATTATTTAAATTATAAATTTTAAATTTTAGAAAATTAAAATGTATATTTAACCATATATATATATATTGAATGTTTTTCTTATAAAAATATATATATATAAATTATAAATAAATTATTAAAAATTAATATAATAATATTTTTCAAATTAATATAAGTTAGAGATAGTTTTTTAAATAAAAATAAAAATTTAATTGATTATAATATTATTTTACTCATAGTATATAAAATTTAATTTAATAAATTACAATAAAATAGTAAAAACAATAAAAATAAAAAATAAAATGTTAAACCTAAAATATGTCTCAGTAGTAATAGACTGTAACAAATTAATTAAAAGCATCGTTGAATGTGGTGATTGGGATATGGTGTTTATCATATAATAATAATCATCCTCTCCAAGTGTTTCTTTACCCCTAAATGGGGTGACAGAGAAGATGTGATAGTAGCGATGTTATTGTAATGATAAGTATACTCTGGATATGTTTACTAGTTAAGAGAAATGAGGGACATGTTAATGGGATGAAAGGGAGGAGATGATATAGTAGTGATTACTCTCAAAATGTATTTACCCAATTCTAGCCAGATGACCTGCATCCATGGGCTTGGCAGTAGTGTGGTAGACTATGTTATTTCCGATCTCCATTTATACAACGAAATAATAAGTTTTGACATCTTAGACTCACGATCATAGGCCTTTAACATACAGTAACTTCACAGGGAAATGTAAGGAGTTAAATTTTTTTTATACAAGTTACTCATCATTACATAGAATGTTTAACAGTTCATAGTGTAATTTTATGAATAAGAATAGTAAACTCCTAATTCTCTTAACAACTTCCATTACAATATATTAACATAATACTATATGATGTAACCATCCATTCATCTCATTACTGATATAGTCATCACATAATTTCCATTATGAACATCATAACAAGAAAGGAATCAACCTCATCATCTGGACACAATAACCAACCATATCATTGAACACCAATATACCCTGGAAACCCCGTAGGGTGAAAACCAGCAAACGTTTAATTTTATTATTAAACACTCGTGAGGGTGTTCAACCCATCACTCAATGGCTTATAAGGGAGACCATCCCTTAACCATCGTTTATATATATTACAAGGAAGTATGAAAATATCTAGGTTAAATCCATTACAATAAATATGATACCATTTACCCTCTGGTCTTCATATCTTCAAATCTTCACATCTTGGTGGCATGGATGTACCTACATTGGACCATCGCACATTGGACCTTCCTGCAACTCGCATTCATCTGCATGAACATTAGTCATTTACCTGCCACCAAGACAAGCATAATATTCCTTGTACATGACAAGCATAATATTCCTTTGTACATGTCGCCATCATTCCCTGCTATGATGCCTTCAACAAAAAAATGATGTCAAGAATTCATAAAGTATAAATCAATCACTATAGTAGTTTCTCCATCTACTCATGTGTAATCATGACAAGCAAGTAAAGTACATTGTCATTCTCTCTTTAATAACACCTACCTCATATGTACTGGTTATAGGTCATCACAATAACTAATGCTTACGTCGCATAAGCACACATTCCTGCAAGACAATGGCTACATTTCCCAAACTTTCTTTAAAATAAACTGATACATCAGCTAAGATATTTATGCATGTGATTTACATACTTTTAATAAAAATAGCTAACCCTGAAGCTATTACCTTTAGTGCATGGTATGCAAATTAACCTAACAATTGTTTCTTCCATGCATGCGAATGCATACTGATTCCAAAAGACTCTCCCTAAAGGAGTGCTTACACAATGAAGCACATAACCTCCTTCACGAGTCTTTCCAAAGAAAGTCTCAATGCTAGTGAGCATGTAAACATATGTAAAAATACGTAATGAAGAATATAAATACATGTCTTATTTTCAAGATTAAACTAACAATCATATTCAATGTAGTTTTAATACTACAAGCTATCTTTCTTCATACAAAAATATATATTATTGTTCAATTAAAAGCTAATACATATGTTGCATGTATATGCAAGATCTTCCTCAAAAAGGAATTTAACATCACGTTGATGTTAATATAAAATAATCACTTAGTTTATTCATCTAAGGAATAAACTGATTAGTTCCTTTAACCATGAATTTATTAAATAACTTAACTTACCAACATCATGGTAATTTAATCATGGATTTATTAAATAACTAATGTTTGCAAACACCATGGTAATCTACCCATGGTTTTATGAAACAATTAATCTTCATAACCCCATGGAAAACTACCCATGGTTTTATGAATAATGGATTTATTAATTCATTAACCTCTACCACTATCTTGGTAACTTATTCATGGATTTATTAAATAAATTACTATTTACAACACGGTTAATAAATAGAATATTAATGTGAGAAACTTCTCTTTTCTTCTTCACTATGAAAATAATTCAAAAGTCACTCTCTTTAATCTATTCAAGAAAAAAGTCACTCTCTTTAATCTATTCTTCACTATGAAAATAATTCAAAAGTCACTCTCTTTAATCTATTCAAGAAAATACTTGTTATCACTTCATAATTTAATGAGTACAAAAAATTTCTTTTAAAAATAAGGTGCATGACTAACCTTTAATTGGGCATAAGAGCTAGATAGACCTTTCAAAATAATTAACAAAGTTAACATGTAACCTTTGCAAACCCTCGCAATGGAATTATCTTCTACTCCCAAGAAGAATCCATTCTTATGCAAATAGTCAAGAGTAAATTGATTTATCAAATCCCAATAAATTAATGAGATATCATTTCCTTGATATAGGTAACTTATCTCAAGAAAGATCATTAGTATTCTTTCTAATTTCTAATAATCTTTTTAGTAGACAAAAAGATATAATATATATATCTTTATTTATATCTTTTAACTCACCCAAAAGGAAGACTATATAATAAAAATAGTAGGCCAAAATCACCTTTCTTTGCAATCGATTCTCATTCCAAAGGCATATATTTAAAATATAAAACATGCATCTTCTATTTTTATTGCCTATACAAATTATATAAATATTTATATATATAATCTTTCCTTTATATATTTCTTCTCACAAAAAGATTATATAATAACAATTAACAAATATTTTAATCACTTACCATACACCCATTTGAGCACTGACCGCACAAAAAGAAGTGGTTGAATAAGTATGTCTGCCACAAGCAAAGGCTTCACCTGTAGCAAATTAAAAGAATGGAGTGCATCCTGCGGGAACGGTCTGCACTGAACGCCTAGTAGCAACTGTTTGGTGAATATCGAGAGAATGCCGGTGCCAATATCTCTAGATGGTATTCTGCAAGCACAGAACAATACCTTGTTGCCATACTGCGGAAGTCTACTTAGAATCGAATGAAGCTGGAAAAGTAAAGAACCACTGATGGAACTAGATAGCCAAAAAGTTTGCGTCCAATCAGAAGGACCTGTGGAGTTGTGGTATGTTTCCATTCACAGAGAGGAATCACCAGAATAACATACCTCGGTGCAACAAGTTTAACATACCTCGGTGCAACAAGTTTAACATGCAAACAATTAAACTAAAGCCATGGAAAACGATAGAAATACAAACAGTAGTCGTTCGGCTAGTGAACATTGTGGTTGCAGAACCCACTTTAATACGCAGCACCATTACTCCTTGACAGTCCTCCATGCTGCACACCCCTGCCTTGAGAGAGAAAAACTCCCATAGATAAATAATACCCGTTCAAGAATTCGTTTTATATTAATTGATTCAAGAATTCGTTCATTTTTAACCGATTCTTGATTTTCTACATTGACATAAGTTTTATTTACTGTTGTGTAAATACGTAGGTTGAGTCATATGTTACATACTCCCCCCCTTAAGAGAACACCGTCCTCGGTGTGCTTCTCTCCCTGAAATTTTAAACTTTATACTCATGGTATAATAATATAAACAACCAAAAGGGAGTCCTTTCCCTTCACAATGAAACACTTTCATTTCCTTAAATGCCATTAATTGAGACATTAATGTTTTTATCCATACTCATAAGCATGTATAGCACAAAGAAAATTTCATTTCCATTTCTACTGCTTATCCGTTATTCAATTCACAAAAGTATATAAAAATCTCTATACGAACTTATCAACCAATTACTATTGAAAGAAATGATGGCTTTTTCGCAAGCTCTCATAGAATGGTTGAACACCCATCAACATTTCCTGGAGAGAGCTTGTAATGTATGACTAACCATTCAATCACATTAGTCACATAGTTTTCAAAATTAAAAATACTTGCAACTACCAAACATTATTGCAATATAAAGAGATGTTTTAATCAAAGTACTTCCATAAGTACTTAGAGCAAACCAACCCTCTTATCAATGCATCACGTGCACACTGTCTTAGCTCCTGCTAAATACATCCATACAGCACTTTTAAAAAGTAATCAGAGAGCATCTAGCTCTCTAATCATACCAATGGTCAATCAATGCACCATGGTCATATCCTAGCATCTGCTAAGACATTCAAACAAATTAGTAATAATATAAATGAGCTTATACATTCAATAATTCATTCTAATAACACAACTTTTACTTAACTTGTTCCATTATGAGAACCACAATGGTAAACAAAACACTCCTCCTAAACCATAGGATCGAGTCATTTTTTTTCACATCTAGACAGTCAATCTTTCCACACTAAAATGTCTTTATACTTATCTGGAAATTTAGTCTTTCAAGCTGTGGTCCTCCCAACCATCAAGTGAGGCAATTATGTCCTCCACTTGCCCCCTAGCTCCAGAATCTGGACAGTGTCATGGGTCAACAGTGGATTCTTCTGTTGTGACATCGAGATGGCCAATCCAGTCACACTTAGAAAAGCCTGGAAGAGAAATTCGGGACAGTCCGGTCCAATTCTCCAATTCCAGTCATACTCGGATGTTTTTGGCTTTACAAGGGTTGCTGGAAGCTATTTTCAACTGGTCCCAACCAGCTCGAGAAAATACTCCCCCTTTACCAATTTCACAGAACGCCTACTCCTCCCCGGGGATCAGCTTATCCTCAGAGGATTAGGTAACTGTCTTTCTAACTGTTCCCAACCACTTCCTGTTCTTGGAAACAATTACCATCAGCTTAAAAATATTTCCTTTTCATTAATTAATTTCAGCAATTTAAATAACTTGCTTTATCAACAGTGACGATTTAAGTTTTTCTTGCCAGATAAAAGAAAATTAAACAAATTGTCTTTAACTAGTTAATACTAGTTAGCTTTAATGAAACTGTCACAACTTCCCCCCTGGAAGTAACATACATGTGTTGTACATTAAAACATGATACTTTAACGTTTACTGTTGCAATCCACATTGCCATGTTTGCGATGTTTTATTTTCACAGATTTTTTGTTTCTATTAAGCTACCCATGCTTATTATAAGAAACAATGCTAATCGTAAATATGCATTTCTCAAGCACATATTATCCAATGCCCATAATGTTCTATTCCAACAGAATGACATACGAAGTGATTATCATATTCACTTATTCACAACTTTCAAATAGCTTTAGTCAAACTCGATTTGTGCATATAACTTTCATTAGTTATTCATTCATAACTAGTCAATAGTTTTAATGCATCCATGACGACTCATGCAAACACTAGTTAGTCAACTAGTCATTTAGTTAAGTTTCATAACTTGATCCATTAAGAGACTTCTTTCAATTTAATTTTAACACTCTATCATTTTAGAGTAGGACTTTCGTCATCTTTTGCATTCATGCATTAGTTTCACACACCATTACTATACATGTTCATCTTTTTAAAGTAGTGCATGGTAACTTAGAAATTTTATTGCATGCAAAAACAATTGCTTCTTTTCAAGCTCAATTGAAAAGTAACTATTTTTCTTTTATACTTTCTTTCCTAAAGAAATAAAACATAATACACATATTAATCCCATAAAGAATCAACATGCATATGCATAGACTTCTAAAAATAAAATACTTATCTTTATTTCATTTGAAGGACTTCTCTCCGTACTGCGGTACTCATCCCCATCAGGAAATTCACATTCCTCCTCTATGACAATGTTTTCTTTTAGCAACATCGTCAAGATTTTATAGCAGGATTAGATAAAACCTTAATCAATAATAATCAATCCTTGAATGATCCTTTAACACCTTTCCATGTGCATATATGAGATGTGAATACAATGTCACAACATGTTTTTTCTAACATCTCTACATTAGTGTGAGTAACTAATTATCAATTCATGTCAAATAACTCCCACACTATTATGACATTTTTCACACACACACACATTCGTACAAGACAAATCACTATATCTGTTCAGAAATTCTTTTAATGGAAAACGACACGATGTGCATTCGCTTTACTTAAACTTTTACAAAAGACCCACCACTTCAGCTTTTGCCTTAAGAACATGCAAATATAATAAAGCTATCACATTGGCTATTGTTCCTATGCATACAATGCATAAAGATTCTAATCTTAATTTCCCAACAGAGTACTTAACATAATCGAGTAGGCAAACTCATGATTCCTCTTCGAGAACATATAACATAATAGGCATGCAAAACATGGTTTTCTTTACATGGTTTTCTTTTCCATAAAACTAATGGAATAAAACATAAGAATTACATACCTTATTCTTGAAATATTATACCCAAATTAACCATGTATATTTTTTTAAGGAAACCAAAACATTACATTATTTTTGTACATGTAATTCATCTTCTTTGCCAAACAATTCTTTTCTAAAATATGATAACAAAACATGTTATCTTTTTCCACATATAGACTTATGTTCTTTCCGATGAAATCTAATACAATGATTGCATGCAAAGAACCTTGTTCCTCTATGATTCTACATGCAAGTTGCTCATGCTTTGCTTCCAATAATTTATCATAGATTGCCTCTTTTATGCAAAAAAAAACTACGCAATATTAACAAGGTCAACTTAACCTTTAATATACCTAAATCAAGAAGTTGACTTAATCCATCTAGCAATGTAATATATTCAAGAGGTTATTCTCTTTAGCCTATATTTATTTTCAAGAAAGAACTTGGATTCCTTTTCACTTAACACACAAGTAAGTAGTCCATTTTAAAGAAAAACAAGCTTCCCATCTTTTCTTAAAGAAGATATATATAAAGGCAAGCAAGTTTACATATTTATGTTTTACTACTGCTCACACCTTTCAAGATATGTACTAGTAATCTTTGCAAGACTCACATGGGTTCTTATGTGCAAAACGAGCAACGTAGTTTGGTCTTTTACCATGGTATATCTTTCTAAATGATTGTCATATTAGCAGTGTTTTCTTACTTTCCAAAAGAACTAGCACAATCTTGCATATTAAGTAAAACCACGTTTTACTCTATATTTGTCTCTTTTAGTTGCAAGATTCACATGCAAGAATTATTTTCAAAATATACATATTTCTCTCCTAGAAAAATTCAAATGTATATTAGTTTAAATTTTTCAAGAGAAACACGCACATGTTGCATTTTTCAAGAAACCAAAATCCCATCTTCTTTCATGAAAACTTCAACACAACAATAAAAGTTTTACGTACATGGAAAATACATATCCGTTTTAAAGAAATGCTAACTCAACAGTTATTTAGTTTGTAAGCAGTGTATTTTCCATAAATACAATAACTAGTGTTTTCAATACAAGAAAGATATTAATACTTATCTCTTGACTCGTTGTTCAACCTGGATTAGACATTCGATTCCTTCCTTCACATACGCGCATTTCATCTCGGATCTCCCAACTTCTTTTTGCTAAATCCCAAAGGCGCCAGTTTTTGAACCTTTAGCTCTGATATCACTTGTAACATACACCATTAACTTCACAGGGAAATGTAAGGAGTTAAATTTTTTTATGCAAGTTACTCATCATTACATAGAATGTTTAACAGTTCACAGTGTAATTTTATAAATAAGAATAGTAAACTCCTTAACCCTTAACAACCTCCATTACAGTATATTAACTTAATACTATATGATGTAACCATCCATTCATCTCATTACTCATATAATCATCACATAATTGCCATTATGAACATCATAACAAGAAAGGAATCAACCTCATCATCTGGACACAATAATCAATCACATCATTGAACACCAATATACCTTGGAAACCCCGTAGGGTGAAAACCAGCAAATGTTTAATTTTATTATTAAACGCTCGTGAGGGTGTTCATCCCATCACTCAATGGCTTATAAGGGAGAGCATCCCTTAACCATTGTTTATATAATATTACAAGGAAATATGTAATTTCTAGCTTAAATCCATTATAATAAATATGATACCATTTACCCTCTGGTCTTCATATCCTCACATCTGGGTGGCATGGATGTACCTACAATGGACCATCGTACATTGGACCTTCCTGCAAATCTCACTCATCTACACGAACATTAATCATTTATCTGCCATCATGACAAGAATAATTTTCCTTTGTACATGACAAGCATAATATTCTTTTGTACATGTCACCATCATTCCCTGCTATGATTCCTTTAACATAAACTGATGTCAAGATTCTTAAAGTATTAATCAATGTGTAATCATGACAAACAAGTAAATTACCTTGTCATTCTCTCTTTATTAACACATACCTCACATGTGCTGGTTATAGGTCATCATAATAACTAATGCTTACGTCGCATAAGCACACATTCTTGCAAGACAATGGCTACATCTCCCAAGCCTTTCTTTAAAATAAACTAATACATCAGTTAAGATAATCATGCATGTGATTTACATACATCTTAATAAAAATAGCTAACCCTTAAGCTATTACCTTTAGTGCATGGAATGCAAGTTAATATAACAATTGTTTCTTCCATGCATGTGAATGCATACCAATTAGAAAAGACTCTCCTTAAAAGAGTGCTTACACAATGAAGCACATAACCTCCTTCACAAGTCTTCCAAAGAAAATCTCAATGCTAGTGAACATGTAATCATATGTAAATATACACAATTATGAATATAAATACATGTCTTATTTTCCAGATTAAACTAACAATCATATTCAATGTAGTTTTAATACTACAAGCTATCTTTCTTCATACAAAAATATATATTATTGTTCAATTAAAAGCTAATACATATGTTGCATGTATATGCAAGATCTTCCTCAAAAAGGAATTTAACATCACGTTGATGTTAATATAAAATAATCACTTAGTTTATTCATCTAAGGAATAAACTGATTAGTTCCTTTAACCATGAATTTATTAAATAACTTAACTTACCAACAGCATGGTAATTTAATCATGGATTTATTAAATAACTAATGTTTGAAAACACCATGGTAATCTACCCATGGTTTTATCAAACAATTAATCTCCATCAACCCCATGGAAAACTACCCATGGATTTATGAACACTATCCATGGATTTATTAATTCATTAACCTCTACCACTATCATGGTAACTTATTTATGGATTTATTAAATAAATTACTATTTACAACATGGTGAATGAATAGAATATTAATGTGAGAAACTTCTCTTTTCTTCTTCACTATGAAAATAATTCAAAAGTCACTCTCTTTAATCTATTCAAGAAAAGACTTGTTATCACTTCATAATTTAATGAGTACAAAAATCTCTTTTAAAAATAAGGTGCATGACTAACCTTTAATTGGGCATAAGAGCTAGATAGACCTTTTAAAATAATTAACAAAGTTAACATGTAACCTTTGCAAACCCTCGCAAAGGAATTAACGCAATGGAATTATCTTCTACTCCCAAGATAAATCCATTCTTATGCAAATAGTCAACTGTAAATTGGTCTATCAAATCCCAATAAACTAATGATATATCATTTCCTTGATATAGGTAACTTATCTCAAGAAAGATCATTAGTATTCTTCTAATTTCTAATAATCGTTTTAGCAGACAAAGGATATAATATATATATCTTTATTTATATCTTTTAACTCACCCAAAAAGAAGACATATAATAAAAAGAGTAGGCCAAAATCACCTTTATTTGCAATCGACTCTCATTCCAAAGGCATATATTTAAAATATAAAACATGCATCTTCTATTTTTATTGCCTATACAAATTATATAAATATTTATATATATAATCTTTCCTTTATATCATTCTTCTCACCAAAAGATTATATAATAACAATTAGCAAATATTTTAATCACTTACCATACACCCATTTGAGCCACGGCTCGAACATAGCAATCTTTAAAAATGCACTGACCCCACAAAAAGAAGTGGTTGAATAACCTGCAGCGATTTAAAAGAATGGAGTGCATCCTGCGGGAACAGTCTGCACTGAACCCCTAGTAGAAACTGTTTGGTGAATATCGAGAGAATGCCGATGCCAATATCTCTAGATGGTATTGGCAAGCACAGAACAATACCTTCTTGCCATGACTGCGGAAGTCTTCTTAGAATCGAATGAAGTTGGAAAAGTAAAAAACCACTGATGGAACTAGATAGCCAAAAAATTTGCGTCCAATCAGAAGGACCTGTGGAGTTGTGGTATGTTTCCATTCACAGAGAGGAATCACCAGAATAAAATACCTCGGTGCAACAATTTTAACATGCAGAAAATTGAACTAAAGCCATGGAAAACGATAGAAATACAAACAGTAGTCGTTCGGCTAGTGAACATTGTGGTTGTAGAACCCACTTTAATATGCAGCACCATTATTCCTTTGACAGTCCTCCATGTTGCACACCCCTGAGTTGAGAGAGAAATACTCCCATAGATAAATAATACCCGTTCAAGAATTCGTTTTATATTAACTGATTCAAGAATTCGTTCATTTTTAACCGATTCCTGATTTTCTAAATTGACGTAAGTTTTATTTACTGTTGCATAAATATGTAGGTTGAGTCATATGTTACACTTTTACTCATAACTCTCAATTTTGTCATGCATAGAGATCCCATAGAAGATAATCCTTATAGTCAAAAGAACTTCAACTTTGATAGAAATAAAAATGATCTCTTTCTAAATGAATTAAAAACTAATTTGCTTCCTTTATCTAGTATAGAGAACATAGATAACCTCTATCATAATTTTACTACAACCCTCTCATATTCTATTAACAAGTTCTCAATTGAAGTCTTAAGTAATAAAATAAATAGCAAAACCAAACCATGGTATGACAAATATTGTAAAAGTGCGAGGAGAGAAATTAAGGAAGTTGTTGATGAATCTCTCAAAATTGACAAGATAAAATTCTACAAAGCCCTAACTAAAAGGAAAAAAAGGCAATATATTCGTAAAAGACAAGAGAATCTCTTACACCTCTCTAAGGTGGCTACTAAGAAATTCTGGAGGTAGATTCTAACTAGGAAAACTAAAGATAATAATCAAATTTCTTTACACGACTAGAATTCCTATCTTAAAAAGCTTTATGAATCTCCAAATGCGAGGGATTTTGAAACCCTACTCACAACGAAAGAAGTTTTCTCATTAGAAGACATTGATTTTGGGGTTAAACGCCTGGCAAATGGGAAAGCTAAATACATTGAAGGTTACCCGGGGGGGAATCTTAAAAATTGTAGGTCCTGTCCTCATCTCCCACATCCACAAGATTTTCAACCAAGTGGTCAAGCAAGGGTTCCCTAAACCTTGGAATCAGAGCCTCATTATCCCTATTTTTAAAAGTGGGGATACAAATAACACCTCTAATTATCGGAAAATTATGATCAGCCCTCTCTTAGCCAAGTTATATGGTATTATTTTGGAAAAGAAGTTGAGCATTTGACTTGAAAGTGAAGGTAAGGGAGCTAAAGGCCAAGCGGGTTTTAGAAGGCATCACTCAACAACGGACCACCTCATTATGCTTAGGATCATTGTGGAGGAATGTCGTAATGATAAATCCAATCTCTTCTGTTGCTTTGTGGACTTTAGAAAGGCTTTTGATATGATTCCTAGAAACAACCTATGGAATATATTAGAAGAGCTAAATGTTCCTTTCCAACTAAGAGCGGCTGCTATAAGGTTATACGAGAATTTAATTGCCAAGTTAAAGAGAAATGAGGGGTGGTCAAAAGATATTAAGTGTAATATCGAAGTTAAACAAGGTTTCCCCCTCTCCCCTACCCTATTTGGAATTTACATCGACAAGCTAGAAGGTTTTTTAGAGGAAGCAGGATGTGCTGGCACAATCATAGCTGGGATAGTCATCATCATTCTTCTCTATGCTGATGATATTTTTCTTCTCGCAATGTGCCCATCTAATCTTGATAAGCAACTTAGACTTCTTAAGGATTTCTGCTCCACCATGGGTATGTCTGTTAACACTGACAAAATAAAAGTTATGATTATCAAATCCAAGAAGGACACTTATGCTAATTTTATGTATGACAATAGTAACTTGGAGGAAGTGTCTTCTTACAAATACCTAGGAATTTATATTCATCACAAGCTCAACTGGAACTATAGCATTCAGAAAAGGATTAATGGGGGGTAGAAAGTTGTAAAATGGAAAACCTCGTAATGTGGGATAGAAATAAGTTCCTCTTTGAAACTTTAGTCACTCCTGTTATCTTATATGAATGTGAGGTTTGGGGTTGCAACATCTCTAGAGAATCCTGGAGAAATATTGAGCAAATCTAGAAGCGTTTTATAACTTATAACCTTAAAATTAAAAGCAATACACCCTATCCTAATCTCTTTATAGAAGTGGGTCTTTCCCCTATCGAAAGCCTAGTTATGACTAGGCTTCTTTTGTACAAGCATAAGCTCAATAACATAGGAGACCATAGACTTCTTGAGTTAGATTTAAATTCCAGCCAAAACCACCTAAGGCGTAAATGAGGTTGGCATAAAGACACCAGGGCTTGGTTAAACCATTGGAAGATCGACGAGAATGTAGCATTGCAAAACATTAATAACATTAAAAGAAATTTTACTTCTAAGTTCAAAGAAAACATGTGGTATGAGAAAGATCTAGCAACTAAAAGAAAATTAAGATATTATAAGGAGGTCATCAACCCCACCCTAGAATATCAAAAGTATCTATCTTTTTTAACTAGCTCAAAGAAGAAAATTAATATAGCCAAGATTAGAACGAACTCTCATGAGCTCCATAGTGAAACAGGTTGTTGGACAATTCCTAAAACACCATGGATGGAAAGGATCTGCCATCTCTGTGAGAGTATGAACATCGAGGATGAAAATCACTTCCTCTTAGAGTGCCCTACGTACAACCACATTAGAGCTCAATTTCATAATCTTTGCTGCAATACTGACCTTCCAAGCCTTTTAAGATGTCAAAATTATAGTGAGCTCGAGAGGCTTCTCTCCAAGTTTTTTGAGCATAGGAATAAAATCTTAAATCAAACTAAATAACTCTTTTCTTTAGTTTTGATAGACCAAAGATTGATCTCAGTGGACGTTAACCACAACCACCATCATCATCAACATCATTTATCACCATTATATAATTGATAACTTATGCATTGGTCTTGGGTAGCCCTTCCATTCAGACTTAATCATATTTCTAAAAAAATAGGATTTCAAAACCCATATGCGACTCTGCCCAGAATTTTCCACATATAAATGCGAGTCCATACATAGAGAAACACGTATTCTATTTATAATATTAAAATATATATAACCTCCCTACTTTTGAGGCGGGGTTTATGGTTGTTCCTGTAACTTAACTACCCCAGCCCGTGGCCTAACAGTTCCCCAACTTAAAAACCTAATTTGAGGGAGTATAAAAACCCCTAAAGGGAATGGCCTAAAGGAGGGAAGAGAGAGAATTATAGATATTATACCATGTTATAGCCCTATCCAAGTCTGATATTTGCCCTATGCCTCCTGCACTTCCCAGATTTTTCAGGAAACCCTTGTTTCCTTGATATTTTCACTCATCCTATGTGACATCCATTATGCACTATCCTTGGAGGAAGTTTTATGAGGCTAGGGCTGGACGGATCCAGAGGACGGTATGCTCGAGGCCATGGCATATTTTAGGTGATCTCTCCACATTTGTTTACTATACATGTTGTCAATAAAAGAAGTGTCATCTTCTTCCTAATGTTCACGTGTCATTTATCTCTTATACATGCATAATTATCCTAAATATTTCATTTCTTGTTACTTTTATGAGATTATGCATGCTTTTTGCTAACATCTAGAACTTATATTTGTTGTACAACTAGGTTTTTGTGCTTGTTCTTTGTCAGTTTGCACGTTCTAGAGCACAAGGTGTTGCAAGGGGTTTGAACCCCACTAGGTCTACTACAACTAAAGGATAAAGAAGTAAGGTCTGCAACCCATAGTTTCTAGTTTAGAGCATAGAATTTGGTTAATTGAGTCCTTCTTGTGATGACATGCCCCTGATTTGTGAAGGTTTATCAACCCAAGACCTTAGGGTAAAATTGCCCGTAACAGAACTGGCAACTCCACTAGGTATAACATCCGTGTAATTCCTATTTTGGGTTTTTTTATCTGTCTTGTAGGTTCCCTAATAGGTTTATCACTTTTTATAATCTAGTAAGTCCTTTTTCATTCAGAAAGAAGACCTGGTCTCTTGATCAGGTTTGACTTTTTTTTTTCTTTATTTCAGTTTACGTACACTACTTAGTCTTTTCACAGTCGCATATACCTCCTGTATCTTCCAAAATAACCCACATATGTGTGATTTTCTTTGGTTATAGTCGTGTATACATGCTTGTTGCATACTGCAAAACCATGTATGCTTGGAAAATTTTGAAATTTTGAGTTTTAAACCTTTGTTGTCTTTTTTGTCTGTGGTAAACCATTCCTGTGGTGTCTTTAAGGTGTCTCGAATGTGTTTATTATGGTTGCATATCCATTTCTCTCTTGTTCTTGTGAAAACCTAGACATTTCGTAAATTTCCTATTTTGTGTGATTGCAATTGCGGCTGTAGCACCAAGATCTCTTCGTGGATTTCTTGGTTGTTCTGACCATTTAGAACTATGAGCCTCTGCTTGTTTTCTCTTCTTTTCCTTATACATTGCTTCGCTTTTTGTTTTTTCCCTTTTGGACTACCTTGGTTTTCTTGATTTCTTAGACTAGCCTTGTTGCAGATCTTGAAGAAACCTTTCTTGTTTTTTTGAGTTTTTGTTCACTGAAATATTTTGTTACTCTATTGAATCAGTTGTTTGAGTTTTTTTCTTCTTCTTGCTCACTTGGGTCCCGCTACGAAAGAAGCATAGTTGGCTTGAGCACTTTGAAGCCTTGTTGAGATTGATTTTGTGGGGTAGGGTTTACAGTTATTCCTGTAACTTAACTACCCCAGCCTGTGGCCCAACTGTTCCCCATCTGAAAAAAAACTAATTTGAGGGATTATAAAAACCCCTCAAGGGAATGGCCTAAAGGAAGGAAGAGAGAGAATTATAGATATTATACCTTGTTATAGCCCTATCCAAGTCTGATATTTCCCCTGTGCCTCCTGTACCTCCCTAAATTTCAGGAAACCCTTGTTTCCTTGAGATGTTCACTCATCCTATGTGACATTCAATTTTCACTATTCTTGGAAGAAGTTTTGCGAGGCTAGGGCTGGACGGATCCATTGGATGGTATGCTTGAGGCCGTGGTAGATTTTAGGTGATCTCTTCACATTTGTTTACTATACATGTTGTTAATAAAAGAAGTGCCATCTTGTTCCTGATGTTCACGTGTCATTTATCTCTTATACATGCTTAATGATCTTAAATAGTTCATTTATTGTTATTTTTATGAGATTATGAATTATTTTTGCTAGCATCTAGAACCTATATATGTTGTACAACTAATTTTTTGTACTTGTTCTTTGCTAGTTTGCAATTTATGGAGTAGAAGGTGTTGCAGAGGGTTTGAACCCTGCAGGATCTACTATAACCAAAGGATAAATGGGTAAGGTCTGCAACCCTTAGTTTCTAGTTTAGAGAATAGAAGTTGGTTAATTGAGTCCTTCTTATGATGACATGCCCCTGATCTGTGAAGGTTTATTAACCCAAGACTTTAGGTTAACATTGCCCGTAACAACCCATACCTAGAAGTTAAGGGGAAGAAATCAAGAGAGAAAGAAGAAACACATCCATGCTTTATTGCACGCACACCAGCATTGTTTTTGGGTAAGAAACTTTCTCAAGGCTGGCTGGTAAACGGAAAATTTTTTGTATCATTATTACCTTGCTCAGTATCAAGAAAACTTATAAAACTTCAAAATTTTTAAAGTTGTACGTAACACACAAACAACTATATCAACCAGAAAAAACCTTGAAGAAAGGAGAGTGTACCAGAAAAATGAGTATTAACAACTCTAGTATATTATTGTAGTAGTCAGAAAATTATTAAGAAATAAATTGATTATTCTTATTTTAACATTTTTCGAGTATAGTTGAAGATACTAAAAATGAGACACTTCCAATAATGGTACTAGAATTGATTGGATTCCTTAGGGTTAAAGCCAATAAATATTTCAATTACAATTGTATAGTGTTGAGAAAAGAATAGACATATCAATGTAAAATTAGAATTCAATTAGGAGAGAGAAAAACTTTCCAAAAGCTTAAGCTACTCATAGTTTTCAAATTAAGAGAAATATACTTTTATTATAAATATTAAAAGAAGTATACTTTTATTATAAATATTTTATTACTGTCAAAATATTCCATAATTTCATATGCCACATGTTGAGAAAAATATTACATATCTCACTAGTGAAATGTTCTTAACATTTAGCTCAAATAAATCAGAATAATGAACAAATAACAACCAAGATATGGAATTTAGAAATTACATTTTTTACAACATCTTCAAAATGGTACAAACCAAAATTAATTTTTTATACCTTGCAATATCTTCCTTTTATTTCTAAAATTGTATAAGACAATTTATTATATTCAATGAAATAATACTTGGAGTATGCACCACGTCTCTGGATGAAATTTAAAAAAGAAAAATAAAAATGATGATCACAATATATATGAATATAAAAATTACATTTTTATAACATATTTATAATGATGATCAAAAATGTTTTTTTTTTATTCTTTATACATCATTATATATCTATCTTAAATAAAGACTTAGCAAGAGTTTAGAGGATAAAATATCTTGAGGTGTAAACCCTTTTTATAATGCAAAATTAAAAAAAATTGCATCCCTATAAGAACTTAGTAGATGATGATTAAGATGAATCTCTCTCTTTATATATATGTACACACCAAAATAACTTAAACATACAATTCTCACAAACATTTTCTCCATTCAAAATTAACCCTTAATAAAATAGTCAAAATATAAAATAATGACACTTAATCCTAAAAAAATAAAATTTTGATTTTTCAAATACTTTATATAATATATAGACATTTTATTATTAGTAGTAGTATAATTATTATTTTTACCCATTATTATTATTATTATAAATGGATAAGTTTGAAATAATTTAATTAGCATGAAAATTGATATATTTTATTTAACAATTGGATTTTCCACGTTAAAGATTTTTTTTATTAACATATTTTTAAATACATTTCAATATTGCTTTAAATATTTTTATATTCAATTTAATTTTTCTCTTTACATAATGAAATATTTTATTTCAGTTTAAGCATATATATATATATATATATATATATATATATATATATATATATATATGTATATGTATATCTTTTTTAAAAATTCATATTAAAAAATATTAGTTAAAATAGATATTTAATTAGTTTATTAATTCAACTATGATAATATAAATAATATGGAATTTTTAAAATTATTTATAAAAAAAATTAAAGGTCGATATAAATATTTGTATTTCTTATGGATTTGTAAATATTTTATTTATCACCAAGAGTGTGAGTGGAATATTTTTACCATGTTTCTTTTAGATTGGGTTGTAATATCAACAACTAATAAAATAATACCTTTAAAGTAAGATTATGTTTTATAATATTTTTAACTAAAATTTAGTAGACAATAATCTTTAATTTAAAAATTAATTTATTTTTGTCTAAAAAAACTTGTCCACTACACTTTGAGCACGAACAAAATTACACATCCCATCCCCTCATATTAAGTCTCTAAATCTAATAATTTCTAAATATTATATAGAAAAAATTCCCAAATTCAAAGCAACAATTAAAAAAAACAAATACTCAAATAATTATAATTTTAAAATTTCTAACATAAAATTTTATTACTATTATTAAGTCCAAAAAACAATAAAACATTTAAAATAAAATTTTAAAATTTCAATATAAATTTTATTACTATTTTTAAATAAAAAAAAATAAAACATTTTAAATAAAATTTTGATTAGTATATTTAAAAATATTAAAATACCCTTCAATTATTAATATTAGTCCCTCGTACTCTTTCATGTCCTTAGCAAAATGTCCTTAGCAAATTCTTTGAAATTAAAGACAAAACACTGAAGTAAAAATTCTAACTTATAATAAAGTTGTTACTATCTTATTGTTTTTAACTTTTATGGTTTAAATTTGTATACAAAGTCTATTAGAAATCAAACTTAAAAATATTCAATATTTAAAGATATTAATGTTTTTTTTCCCTCAATATATCAATATATATTTTTATATTGATAAATATAATTATTTTATTTAATCTATTGTTTTTTTAGATTATTAATTTAAATCAAACTTAAAAACACTTAGACATATTTTTTAATACATTGTTTTTATATTTTTGTGATGAGATGAGTTAACATTACTAATTTTAAATTAATTATAAAAATATAAAATTAGTTATAAAAATATAAAATTAGTTAGTAATTTATTTAATTGATTCATTAAATTAAAATAAACTAAAAATATAAAATTGGTTAGTAATTTATTTAATTGATTCATAAAATTAAAATAAACTTTTATATATTATTTACGATTTTTATTTAATAATAAAATATAATTTTAATATTAAAAATTAAATCAAATTATTAAGAATGATTATTCAATTTTATTTAATAATATATAATAATAATCATTATATTTAATTAAATAATTTTGAAGTAGTTTATTTTATTGTTAATATTGAGATAGAATCTGTCAGATATGCTATTCTAAGCAGGCTGAAGATGAAAAGCACTTAGAGTGCCCAACTCTTACTTACATTCTCTCTCATTTCCCTACCATCTGTCATACTTACAATCTTCTCTACCTATTAAGCCAACCCACCTATAGTGATCTAAGAGCACTCATTTCCCTTCTCTTTGACCATCCATAAAAACAATATTTTGAGAAATCAAACTTACATTCTTTCTCCTCTCTTAAACTCAAACGGCATTGATCTTAAGTGATTGTAGCCACCATCATCATATATAGATAGTACTTTATAATATTTATAATATCAAAAGTACATAGATATGAAAAACCTAATTATATAAAGATAATGTTTTTATTATATAAAACTTTGAGAAAATTTTTTGGTAATATATTCAATGTTATAAATAAACTATTAAGAAGTAATATAATTTTATTTTTAAAATTAATATAAATAAGAAATAGTTTAATTGATTATAATATTATTTCACTAAAAATATATAAAATTTAATTTAATCAATTACAATAAAACAGTAAAGAAAAAATATGTTAGACCTAAAATACATGTCTGAGGAGTCAGTATAGTAGACCGTCCCAAAACAATTAAAAGCACCCCTGAATACGGTGATTGGGATACGATGTTTATCATATAATAATAATCATCCTCTGCAAGTGTTTTCTTACCTAAATGGGGGTGACAGAGAAGATGTTGTGATAGTAGCGATGTTATTATAATGATAAGCATCATACTCTGGATCTGTTTACTTATTATATAATGAGTGACATGTTAATGGGATGAGAGGGAGGAGATGCTATAGTAGTGATTACTCTCAAAATGTATTTGCCCATACCCTAGAAGCCAAGGGGAAGAGATCAGGAGAAAAGGAAGAAACACATCCATACTTATTCGCGCTCACACCATTATTGTTTTTGGGTAAGAAACTTGCTCATGGCTGGCTGGTAAACAGAGAACTTACTGTATCGTTATTGCCTTGCTCAGTATCGAGCTCCACTGGTTCTCAATGATTTGATTCAGACGTAATACTAGGTTATAATGGTATTATTTGCCAGTAGGATGGCAGTAGGGATGGAGGTGGTTATTGTTTGATTTGGTACATGGGGATAATATTTGCTATCTTTTTTTCTTTTGTGTAGTTGTTTTCTTCGTCCATTCCTCAAAAGTTTTTTCATCTCTCAAACGTGATTTTGTCTGATCTTTTATTTCTAAGCCTCTGCCATGGTTAACAGAGCTTTTTAACAGCAGAGGGTGTGGTGTTCAGGTTGGGAAGCCCATCTCGCGAGCACTATATTGGAGGAAATCCTCTGTTGGGGAGAAAGCACACCCGGAAGGCAGCCAGCTTCATCTCAAGAAATAGACGTTGAGCTTAAGGCTTTGGTTCTAAATATTGAAAATACTTTCACTCACAATACTCTTATTGTACAATTTAATGGTATTTCCCAATCAAAAGTGTGATGCGCACAGTGTTGATGGAAAAATTCGAGGCTAATCATATTTTTGAAAAACAAATAAGTGCAACTTTAGATAAAAGAAGTTGATAACCAGGTCTTATTTCTGTTCAAATGACTTGCAAATTTAGAATTTGCAGAACCTGAGTACCATAAAGTACATACCCCTGATATTGACACCATACCCTCCACACAATCCCCCATCTAGACTGGTGTACTAAAAGATATCGGGCTTAAGCATATTTTTATTCACAATGTTCTATAACAGACCAGCAATATGACCATGACCAATTTCTTTCTTTCCTGATCAATACAAATTGCAAACTAACTTAAAACAAACAAAAGAAAAGAACTAAAAGTAATTATTAAACACAAAATCACTCAAACTTATATTTAAATTTAAAATTACAACGCTATCCAGAAGATATTATGCCTAATTTTTAAATCAAATCCCTATACTGCCAGAATGAAAAACAAGAATGCACATGAAATCATCAGTACAGAAGTTAAAGGACCTGATGTAGCCATTAGCTTCCTATATATCCCACTTTGATTTCTGCGACTTCATCTTAACCCGACAATCTGATAACATCGAAAATGAGGACAGAGACATCAAACTTAATTCGTACTGACCAAATTTATCTCAATCGATGCTTCCTTGGAAAAAACAACTTCCCCTTGGCTCAGTGACTACTGATTCTTAAAACAACAATTCATAATAAAAGAGCGATTACGTTCATTCTTATATCACGTAACGCAACCTTATGATTTTGCTAAACTAATTACTAACCCTAACTTCGTACAGTTTCCCTTCGCCATATGTGTTCTTAAACCCTATTCATGCACATCTAAACCCTCGTCTGAGGATGAATGCCTATCATATAGATACTTTAATTAAAAATTTATTTTTAACAATCTTTTCTACAGTATTGGACACATTCTAAGAGTTTTGTTAGACATTGGATAAACCATCGCTCTCTTGTGTTTAGTGACATGGGTTAACAGCTTCTCATGGATTCTTATATTTGGGGATGCTATCTTTGACTAACACATGTGGGTTTTGGTCTAAAGACAATCTTGATTCCCAACAAGTGGTATCAGAGCTTAGGTCATGAGTTTCATACACACCTTGCTAGTGTTCCAGTTGGGAGGAGATTATTAGACATTGGATAGAGATTGTTAGACATTAAATAAACCAACACTTCCAGTATGTTTCTTGACATGGACTAACAACAGATCCTTAGATCCTTATCTCTAGTGATGGAAACATTGACTAACACCTACCTGATTCCCAACAAATTCTAACAGATAACACAGTTTGGTGAGAGTATGATATCAGAAATGATCAGAACCTAACAATTCCCACGCTTCCTTCGTGGAAAATTACACAGTTTGGCAATAGTATAATAGAGGAAATGATCAGAATCTAACAATTCATGCCCTTTGGTGCAAAATCAATTTGAACCCTTTCATAAACCAATGTAAATCGACTGATTGCATCTATTTCTAAGCAGAAATTAGATATTTTCTTTCATTGTCAAAGCTTGTTATACACAATAACATAGACAACTGGTGTTCTTTAGGAAAATCGAAGACGGAAGCTTAAACAGAGAAAGTACCTTGTTTCAACCTCAGTTTCCAGTATACATCGCAAAACAAACATCCACTTTGTGCCACTTTGTGTGTGTGTGGGGTACTGAAATCCGCTCTCCTATTGGTGACAAACATTTAGTAGTGTCTCGCTTCACGTAACCTATACAGGTGTCAAGGAAAATAATACATAGAAAACTCGCATTTATTACATAATATCGGAATGTTCACACATTGTACATTTCCAAATGGATATGATGAAAGACAAAAGTCCCAAACAAATTATAGTTCAAACCCTTTTTGTATGAAACCCTATACTTGAACACTACTAATTAAGCAACGACACATGATGTTTCTAGTGCAGAATATACATGAAAGTTGAAACCGAAATTAAGAAGATTATGATATTACACGGAGAAATCCCATAGTGACAATTCTTCTCCTTCCTCTGAGTTTAATGGCTGTTCGTCAATCCGGGCAGCTGGCAGATCGTATTCTATATTCATAGCCCAATTGGCAGAATCCATGATAAACTGATCTTCATTCTCAAATTTTTGCAGGGCAGCTGATTGATCGAATATGTCAACAATGGGACTGATCACAGACTGGTTGGACCTGAACTCTTCAGAAGATATAGAGCCAGTACCTTCAGTAGATTCTGCTATTGGATTAATATTGGAAGTGATCGATGAAGATTCATCGGTTGCGTTATGATGATCGATGGATATGTTCATTATTTCAGGCCGGTTTTTGATCTGGTGGGCCGAACGACTCAGTATTAAATTTATTTTTGCTGCTGCGGCGGCGGCTGCAGCTTTGATATCTGCGGGCGAAGAGGAAGGAGGGCAAGGCAGGAAGTGAAGAAAGTCGGGGAAATTGAGAAGAGCAGAGTGGCCCCTCAAAGCAAAAGCTGCGACATCATGTGCACAAGCTGCCATTTCTGGGGTTGAGTAAGAGCCGAGCCAGATCCTTGACTGCTGCCTGGGCTCCCTAATTTCGGAGACCCACCTCCCCCACTTTCGCTTTCTTACGCCAATGTAGAATGGATGACTTGCAGCAGATCTCTTCTTCTGCCACGTCTTGGTCTTGATATCGCCGCCGCTGCTGCAATCCGTTCCTTGCGACATGGCGCCCCGATTCCAGCCGATATCACTCAATACAAAATATAATGATGGAAATAACTGCAAGACGTTATGACTATATAAAGATTTTCGTCGCAGGGTCGTCCTATCACCCTATTTTTTAGGGTTATCGACTTGCAGCGCCTTTTTGCAGACTAAAATAATACATGTTCTCTACATAGTAATAATTTCAAACTATTACAGCGTATCGATCTCTCCATATGCAATTTCTTGATTCCATTGTTGCAGTCCATCCACGAAGTGATTCACATTGTTCGGATAAATTTAACTTCAGCTCATCCAGTCCATGCTGTTTTCCTTTGAATTTATCATCATAGTTTTTTGTTTTGTTTGATGTAACATGTACCGCAGTAAAATAATAAGCATTATATGCAAGGAAATTTAAACAACATCGTATAGTAAAATATAAATTAAAAAATATATATCTTTTTACTAGTAATGTTTCGAAGATATTTTCAAAGGTCATTTCAATAAAATAATATTCAAATATTTTACCAATTGCACATCTGGGATTACTTTTAGTTCACGTTAGAACTCAAACAACCCAACATACATTAAAAATTACATGTGAAGACTTTCACTATTTACGACTCTCTGGCAAAAGAGCATAAAGAGTTTGAATACATTAACCAAATTACATTTGAAGACTTTCACTATTTACCACTCTCTGGCAAAAGAGCATAAAGAGTTTGAATACCATGAACCTTTTTGCAAAATGCATTCCTTTTTCAATTAGTTTTCGTTCCACTTTACCCTGCAATTTATTCGGACACTATTCCTAACCTAATGCTATAAAATACATTCCTTTTTAATTTGTTCTCCTTTTACTTTACCATGCAATTTTTCAAAATACTATTTCTAATGAAGATGCTACAATATATATATAAATATATTAATTTATTTTATTTTATTCTATAATGGAATTTACTTAAATACTATTTCAAAACAAAAGAAAATGAATTTTACAACTATTGTTATGAGTACTTTTAGCACTATGGTTATGAGTATTTTTAGAATTTTTCTCTTATACATTGTTGTACATAAATGTTTTTCTAAGATTCCTATTTCTATAGAATTAGGTAGATTAAATGTTTTAGCTATTTTCATTTTCTATAACATTTTTTTTTGGCTCATTTAGTTTTTTTTCTTATTATACAAACTCTTTAAATGATTCTAAAATGAATAAATGATGTGATATCTATATAAATATACCGTAAAATATTTCTTTCACTAAAGTTTTTAATGTATTTTCAATAACGTTTTCAATTATGTTATTTAGATGTGTAGTCACTATTACACCAGGTATATATATAAAACTTAAATTGACATCTCAACTTTTCATTTTTTTTAATTCAAATAAAATTTTAAATGAAATATGACATTTAATGTGACAAAAATCCAATTTAATTAACATACTAAATCATTTCCCCTCTTAGTAGAGATTTTGTTCACCTACTTTCACATTCCTCATTGAACAAGTTAATTTTCTAAAAATGTCATGAAGTGAAAAATAAGATACATAAATACCATAGTGAAAATTTAACTATCTAGATTATTAGTTATGTTTCATATAAATATAGAGTAATAAATATACTTGAAATTAATAAATAAATAAATAAATAAAATTTTGTTTTTAAATTTTAAATTTAAAAAAATATATAAAAATCAATATATTATATAATAAAAATATTAGTAATTATTAATTATTTTAAAATAATATAAAAAGATATAGAAAATAACTATATAATAAATATATGGAAAAAACCTAAAAATAAATATTATCTAAATAAACATTAAAAAAACATTACTCTGCATTTTAATTATATATATATTATGAATTAAAAATATTATTCTAAATGGTTCAGATTTTTTTTAATCAACTGTTTTATAAATATGGTTTTATATATTTCATATACTTTAATTATTTTACTTGTATTTAGATTTTTAGATAATTTTTAATTATTTATTATATTGATATATGTAAATTTATTTTTTTAATAAATAATTTTATATTAATGAGTTTTAAACCTATAAATCAGTTTTAATAATTTATACAAATAAGTTTTAATAATTTATTATTATTATTATTATTATTATTATTATTATTATCCCAAAATTATATTAAAAATAATTATCAATTAATTAAAATGGTTTATTATAAAAAATTTAAACATAAAATAAATAAAATATTTCATACAAATTAAAAAATTAAATTAAATTTGAAAAAATTAACTAGAAAAGAATTAAACTTAAAAAAATTAACTAAAATTATTAAATAAATTCTATTGATTTGTAATTAAAATTAAAAACTAATTTTTCAGTCGATAAAAATATGTTATTTTTTAAATATATTATGATAAAAAAATATAAATAAAAAAAGTTAAATTCATTGACACAATAATTAGTCATCTAAATTATGTGATTCTTATTTCTTAGATTGCATCACTAGATTGGTCATCTAAATTATGTGATTCATATTTCTTAGATTGCATCACCAAATATATGTATAGTAATTTTCATGATGCATATAGTTACTCTATCCATACAAATCATATAAGAAAGCTAAAAAGATTAGATGTAAAACTTTATAAAGAATTTACAATCTTAAATGAGAAATGTTTCAGAGTGTAATCCAATACTTTTTAGACAATCAATTTTCTATAAAAAAGATAATCAAACTCATATTTAAAAATTCAAATTGCAATGTCATTTTGATTTGGTATATATATATATATATATATATATATATATATATTCGACTTTCTCTTTCATTTTTATAGTAAAATTATAAATCTTTACCTTATAATTATCTATTTTTAAAATTGATTAAATATTAAAGAGAATAAAAGATTTTCAAATATATATTTTTAAATTTAAAATTTAAATAAATATAAATTATTTTATATCTATTTATATTTAAATGATTTTATTTTATATCTAAATTCTAAAGTTAATTCTAATCATTTCTATCTATATCTTATTATATATTTTAGAATTTAGAATAGATGCTAATATTTTTTATCATTAATACTATTAAGTAATCCAAATTCAATAATAAATTTTTTTAAGAAAATCTTAATTAATAGTAATTTTATTATCAATAGTATTCTACATGAAGTTTTGAAATGCCTTATTATATACTATAGAATTTAGAATCCATACTAGTAATCCAAATTCAATAACATTTTTTCTTAAGAAAATCCTAATTAATAAAAATTTTATTATCAAATAATATTCTACATGTATTTTAGATTTTAGTTATTTGTAATAAATAAATTAAGTTAATACTTCTTTATAATGATTTTAATTATTATTATAATTTATATATTTTAGAGAGAGTACTATATTATTAATTAATGTATATGATGATGATGATGGTTAACGTTTACCATATTTAAAAAAATATTTAAAATTTAAAAAAATTAATTATTAAAAATAATATTTAATTTATCTATATTTAAAATACTAATTAAATTAAGATCTATTTTAATTAAAATAAAATAATAGAATAAATTTCCTCTTAGATTTATTTTTCCCTACCTTAATACTATATACAGAAAATTATCAAACATGAAAATAACATGTCTTTAAACAACTTTAAAATTTAGTAACATGAAAATAACATCTTTTTAAATTTTTATAGTACTTAGCTAGATTTTGTCTCATTATGTTAAATAAAGTTGAATTTAAAAATTAAAAGGAAAAAAAAAACATATTTAGCTATTGTCATGAAAATGAAGTGTCACCTCTTGTGATATTTCATCTTTAATTCCTTTAAGTTTATTCTAGACCAAGTGTTGGGGCAAGGTGGGTCAACCTGGTACACTGGAATCAACCCCAACCCAAAATAAGGCTAGAGAAAGACTAGAATGAAACCCAACCCAATGTAAGGCCACAGAAAGACTCCTAAAATTTGTCCTTCTCCTAAAATTTGTCCCATTTTGATTCTTTTAGTAATGGATAATGTTGGATGTAAAATAATGAATTTTTTTATAATTAGTAATAAGAAAAGATTATTAATTTTACAACCACCATTAATGATAGTAATAAATATTTAGTTCATATAGTGTATTTCAATTAACCAAAATTTTGTTATGAAGTATTATGTAAAACTTGAGATTCAAGATTAAATATTTTGTATATAAAAAAAAAAAATTAACTTTAAATTGTAAATTAATCTTATTAATGGAGAAAAAATATATTTTATTCATTTATAATAAAATGATAATAAATACTTATTTATATGTATATTATTAATAAAATTATATATAATTTTTTAACATAAATTATTAATAAAATTACAATTAAAAAATATTAAGCTCTTTCCACACCTAATACTAATAAATTTATATTAATTAATAAAAAATATTAGCAAATTTTATTCCATAAAAGCAATAATGTATATGGAATTTTAGTATTTTGAGGTCGCGTTTACAAAAGGAATAAAGAACTCATAAATTTCGATGAAATCTCAAGGGAAACAAATATTATTAAAAAACGTTTACCGCATCTTTGTTAATATAATAATGCATACTGTGGTACACGATATCTTAATACATAAAATAAGGATATCAATGTTCCATATAGAAAAGATGCACACCAAGGGCATATGTTTCGTATATAAAAGATGCACACTAATGGCATTTTTTTTTCACACTATAATTATAGTTATTATAAATTTTCAAAGGATTTCTTTTCGGGTTTGTTTCATTTGAACCTTGTATTTTAAAATACCGATTAAACGCATTCGTGAACTTACATGAAGTGTTATATGTTAATTATTTAAATATATATTTTTTGTTTAATTTTTTATTATCTCAAAATATCGTTCCCTATCTTACATGTAGTGTTATATACTAATTATTTAAATATAGAATTTATTATATTTATTAATTAATTATAATAATTGATTATTATATAATTTAATAAAAAAATTTACTTATATACATCAAGTTTTGTTAAATTACTTACCATTATATTTATTAGTTGGTTAATTAGTTGTATAAATATATTATAGGTTTTATAAATAAATAAAATAATAATAAATAAATAAATAATGGAATATTTACTTTTTCAAAGTCAAACTAGCCGTTATCCTAACGGCTAGTTGAGCCATCTCTACATCTATTTATACTTAATGTCTGGATCTGATCTCTCACATAGTCCTGATGATGAACCACACTGGTTGGTTCGAAACGCGTCGACCTCGTTTTAATTCATGTGATTATTACCGAAAGAATTCTGCTAATTTTCTGTTGATTAAATTTTTTATTATCTCAAAATATTATTCATACAAAGTCATCGTCCTGTAATTTTAGCTTAGTTGTAGTATTCCACAAGGGAAACTAGAACTACTTAGAGTGGTCTAATTTTTATGAGTCAAGATTATCTTAAAGTTTTTATCCTTCCTTCACTTAGATACCCAAAAATTTAATTGTCAATTGTTGCTAACTACATAAGTTCATAAAGAATTTATTGTACTGAAAGTTAAAAGCATTTTTAAAGACACTAAGAAGCATTTGTTATTTGAGAAAGTGACTAGGGTTATATCTTGGGCACTTGTTCCTGTTGGAGATGGCAGCATTGAAGATGACCCTCTACGTGGATGAAGGTGAATTCTAGGTTCATGAGATAGGAGTATTGGTGGAACTATGCTCACTCAATCACGTTAAATATGTTATTATATTATTGTGCTCCTCATGCTTTTCCTTGAGGACCCTGCTCAGTGGCATCTTCATATACCACTAAAGGGTGAAAATATAGTGATGACCAGGGTTGGGAACTCAATTAACAACTTCATTTTGGATTTTTAAATTAGAGTAGACTTGATGATCATTAATAGTTAAGGCTTCTATTTGATGGATTTCCTCTTCAATTTCTAGATGGCTGGAGCAACGAAATATGGTTGTAGTGGTTTGATCTTGGGATTGGGCCTGAGGTCATCCATGTGGGCCTCAACTTGTAGACTACCAATGATATATCATGCACTAGTAGCACATAGTACTCATTGAGGAGAGAGGCTTAGGTAAAGGTGAAACCCAATTGAAGGGACAAGAACTAAAATAGGTTGACAAATTTTAATAAGAAATTAAAAGGAATTTATCTGTTTGTTGCCAAAGGGCCTGGGAATTAGATTAACGGGCGGTAAAAAACGATGAGTATATAAATATAAGCTCCATATTGGGTCCAATAACTATAAAATATCTGACAAAACAATAAGAAACCACACCACCAAAATTCCCCGTAAACATTAAACTTGATTCGATCACACAAATACTAGTTGACTAAGAATACAAATATTGGACAAAAACAATTACCCAAAAAATATCTTCCTACTAGGCATGGAGTTGTTGTACAGTAACCCAAAATATTCTCTAGTTGCTTCTCATTCTAGCGATGTATCCCACTGTAGCTACTTCCGATGTGCCAGAAATAGTCACATCAGTCAGTCTCACTATTCTCAATGCTTGGAATATCAACCCAAGGTTCATGTATTGAAGGTTGGCCTCTAAGGGATTGAACCATTTTGTGATAGAGATTATATAGATATAGCACCATGGGATTGAACCATTTTTTGATAGAGATTATATAGATATAGCAACATGGGGGAGATATTCCTGTAGTAGGAGATGGTCACAAAGGCTATTGAATAATAAATAACTATGATAGATGGACAGAGGTTCCATAAAGGAAATTCCATGGGGAGAGTATCCCACTTACAATAGGAGAATTACGCACAAATTTTATAAGAACATGGATGTACAAAAGACGGGCCTAGAGCTTGCAAAGGGAATGGGGGATTCCATATTAATTCAAAGGGATGCATTACGGTTAACATGTGTGACTACACGGCGTTGGATAACCATTCCATCTCCCCTTCCTAAATGTGATTGGAGGGATTAGGGTGGAGGGATCCCTTCCCCTCATCTATTGCCACATATTATAATACCATAATCGAGGGTTAATTATTTAAATAATTAAATAAACAAGATTTTTTTTTAATTTAATAAGAAAATATTTCACACCAAGTGTTATATATTAATTAGGAAAGGCCAAATATTTGGAACGTGTTGGTGTGAGCATGTGATATAATTAAAAAGGTCAGTTTTTGTAGGTGGGAGATGGAAGAAAAATATAATGAAGCAAATATTTTTGGATAGGATGTGATAGCCTCAAAATAATGTCTTTGAATCTGGCATTGGCATTAAATTACAAAGGAATTTATTTTCTTTTTGAATTAGTTGATTTCAGTGTCCATGAGATATCCTTGAGACCTTAAAAATTAGCTAATGCTCTAGACCTTTCATGGAATCAAGCATGGAAATGGACATAATATTTCTAGTCACTTACATCAAATGGAATTGGACTAAGTAGAGACCTAGACAAACTCATGTGGAAAATGAGAAAATATTTCTAGGTGGTGATGGAAAAACTAGCTTATGAAGTGATGGTGAAAACAAAAGTAGAGTCAAACCCTTTTTAGTGGTATAAAGTTGTTTTGAAGTGGCACCGTTCTTCAAAGATGCACATATTTCTATGGTTGATGTTAAATAATAGGATCCTCATACAATATAGTCTCCAGAGGAGAGGCTCAAAAGGGCCTACAAGATGCCTACTCCACTATGATAATCAAGATTCAGTGACACACTTGTTCATGGATTGTGCTTTTTCAGAGACACTATGGAGAACAATTTTATTTTAGGATGCTTGCGTAGGGATGTGGCTAGGTAGGTCATTAGGGGAATGCCTCACAAAGGGGACAAAATTCCCAGCATTAGGGCATCTTTCTAGCTTTCTAGGATTAGTCATTTGGAGCATATGGTTAAACTAGAATAAAACCATTATTGATTTTCAAATACCAAATATGCGATGGGTGGTGAATAAAAAGAAATATTGATGCAGGAATTCAACACATAAGGTTTAATGGAGTAAAGGAAAAAAATAGTTAGTCTTATAATAGATGCTTCGAAGGCTTGGGCCTTCTTTCATTGAGCTAAATGTCATGTAAGGGATGTGTTCATGGTGCGAATTGAATTTCACCTAGAAAATAATCAATATTTCCTTCTTAGCTTGGGGTTCAGGCCTATAACTATTAATAGACAAGGATTTAATTGGGATTTGGATTGTCCTTCACTTTGCAATGTTAAGGAAGGTGAAATGTTTAATGCCTACAAATATTTGTTGATTCTTGAGTGGTTATTGATTATATCTAAGGAATCGATGAATTGCATAGTCTCGATCTCATTAAATACAATAATATTTTGAAGGGTTGGAGGTATCACATATCCACAGGGAAAAAAAGTTGATGTGAACCAAATATCAAAGAAAACATTACCCCAAGTTGTAGGAGATTAAGTGATTACAGAAAAAGTTGATGATGTCCTCAAGTTGAATACCAACAAAATTTTCTAAATTAAAACATTTATAATCACTCGGGCCTTTGTTTTTAAATTGGTATAATGCAACAACTCTTGACATACATGATTAGGAGGTTGTAAATAAATAGTAATTTCTTCACATTGATTTCAATGAAATAAAAAATAAAATAAAAAATTGTCACACAAATAAAAATATGTTATATATTAATTATTTGAATAAATGTCAAAAAAAATTAATAATACTATATGTAAAAAATAAAATTATACTTTGAATAAATATTTTAAAAAAATGATTTTATATATAAATGGAATGATAATTTAAATAAATCAGATTCCTTTATGTTTATATTGAGAGAAAAATATAATAATTATCCAACTACTAATAATAACAGTAATATAATAATAATAAAATAATTCCCTACAACTTAGGGGTTTAGCGTGCATTTTCCCTTCAATCAAGCATTATGCTTCATGATTAATGTTTTTAATGGTTAAATTGTTAATGTTTTCTTATGTATTAAGAAAACATATTTCCATGTTTAACATGCATTTTTTTTGGAATTAAGAATTATTTTTAATTTGAGAATGTTTTTAATGATTAATTTGTTAATATTGTTTATGTATCAAAAAAAATCATCTTTCATATTTTGGTAATTCTATTTATCAAAAATTACATAATTTCACTTGGTATATTTGATATGTTTTTCTAGGTTCTAGTTTTTTCAATTTTCATGTTCTTCCAAAGATAGTTTTGCTTTAACTACTTTTTAAAATTTTATTTCAATATAGTTCTTTTTAAATTTTCATTACAAATTAACTTTTAATACAAAGTTATTACAAATTGATCTTTATCAAAAGTTATAATATTTTTAAGTTGACACAATTAATAAATCTGATTTGATTTCAATATAGTTCACTTTAAATTTTCATTACAAATTTCCTTTTAATCAAAAGTCTTTACAAATTTCCTTTTAATTTTAAGTGGTCAAAATTAATAAATCCAAGGGTTTGAGATTTTCTACTTTCCCATCTTAACATGTTTTGGTGAAAAATTTCAAACAATTCACTCTGACATATCCCATGTACACTTCCAGTGATTGAGTATAATTTAATATTTTTCATGAAATATTTATTTGGAATTATGAAAATCAATTTCTTCTCCTTGTTTTGTGTTTCCGAAAAAGAACTTTTATGAACAACCATATAGCAAAATTTCCTTATTAAATCTCAATATTGGAGCTATGATACTTACTCTATCTTCTAAAGGATGTAATAAGTGACATTCGTGAAATATTCATATATGGTTATTTTGTCAATACCAAATGAATTGGCCTTATTTAATTACCATACAAAACATCTAACTTCTATAGCTTTTCTCTAAAAGAAACCATGATTTTATAATTATCACCTAGTATACTTTTCTATGTCTTATATCAATGCTTAAATTTTCACATATAGTTAATGATTGCAAATACATGTTGGAGACAAAATGATCAAATGGCTTATTTGAATGTTGCATAGTATGGATATGCATTTTTGATGACTCGGAAAGAGTAAATTACTAAAAAAATTCTTTGAACAAATTCATTATTATAATATATAAATTATAAAGGATGAGATGATATTTCAAATAAGTCTCATATGAGATGATCTTTTAAACGAGATTTCAAACGAGTTTCTTTCCTAATAATAATAGTAATATTATTATTATTATTATTATTATTAAGGTTTATTATGTAAGATTTTATTTTTATTTTCCTTAAAATTTGGTTGACTATATTTTTATTATTATATTAATATATTATTTTGATTTGGGTGGGGAATTGAACCCGTAATTTTAAAGGAGTACATTAACAAAAATCTTAATCACAATCTATCCAAAACTCTGTGATGCCAAATCTCTTTTATTTTTCCAAAAAAGAAATTTTGAGATGGATAGTTGAAGATTTTCCATTTATTAGCAATCTATAATAATGCATTTAATATTAATGCATGGCCCATTGTCACATTATGAAAAACATTGTCTCAATATTAAAATCAACCATGGGTTTCCATTTTTAATCATAGTTAGTCGTAGTCAATCAAGGTCTTCCATGGTCAAATGTCACATTGTGAAAAAGATTGTCTCAATATGAAAATCAACCATGGAAAACCATGGTCACTCTTCATCCAACGTCGCAGTATGACAACAATTGTTGAGATTCAACAAGACGATGAGCTTAGTGAAAAGAGTCGCCTTCACTAAGTGGACCCGCAGGCTATTTTTGGCGCAAGTCTATTTTTAGACATGATGATCATATTTCAGAAGTTGCAAGATGCTATTTGTGGATGGTTGATCAAGTTGGAAAAATAGATGAAATTCTATTTTTAGAATATTGGGAAAAGTCTATTTATAGATCGTCAATATAAAAATAGATGCATGTCGATTATTATTAGCTCTTGAGAATAATCAAACTCTAAACAACAACTTATTCTCTTGGAGCACTTCAGTTCAGTGCACGGATGTGGCACATCAGCTGACAGAAGGAATTACGCTATTACTAAGGGTTTACTGAAGCTGTTGCATGGAGGGCTCAGTTAGAACTCAAGTGGCAGAGTTATGACACAGTTGGAAGAAGTAGTTATGGAGTTGTATTCAGTTCAACTCAGTTAGACTCAGTTGAGCTAGTTGTATCTAGTCTAATTGACTGATACACTAGTGAGAATGGAGTGAATTAATTAGTTAATTAATTCACAAATAATAAATCATTAATCAATTGAAAAATACAGCAGTTAACTACAATGCATGGCAGTTTCAGTGGAGAAGAGTGGAGAGATCGGTGAAAGGGCAAGATAGACTATCAGATGTGACTATAGTGATGCATTGATTGCATCACACACTCAGATGCCAATGAGGATTGCGCAATCAAGGATCGAGTAATTCGAATTCATTTAGATCTATTCTTCAGCGGAGATTTCACAGTGGAGGCAGGATAGCAAGTGGCAAATATCGGTGCATGGATTTGCAAGATTAGGCCTGATTAGTGTATGACGATTGTACTGCACTAAGAGCTTGTGATCAGCTTTGTATTCTTGTATGAGATTGTCATATGATCTCCATGTTACATAATATATAGTTTGGGTTTTCAGCTACAGGCTTTCCCAGTTAAAAATTGTGTTATGTACGATTGAATATTTTTTGTTTCTTCTTCACATGTGTGTGTAATTAATTTTTCTAAAAAAGATTAACAAGTGGAATAGATTCAGTATCTTGCATAAATTTAAATAGTGTGAGATCAGGTGGATCTTGGACATATGCATGATTAGTGCATATAATTTCTACATGGTATCGGAGCGTTGTTGATTGAATATTGCAATTGTGAAGTGAGTTTGTGCTGGTGGAAAATTTGAATTTGCTACAGAAGATTCTTGGTGCAGAAATCAAGTATACATTGAAATGTCTTTCAATGGGTTGAGATTGGAATATGCCCTTGATGGGAGCTCGAATTACATATCCTGGAAAGACGGGATGGAGGCGGTGCTGGAGGATAATGGGCTGAAGGAGTTCATTGATAGCGATGTACCTAAGCCGGGATCAAGCGATGCTGCATTACTTGATGCATGGAAAAAGAAGACTGCAAAGACGAGGAGGATTTTGTTGGAAGGTGTGAAGGACCGTATTCTGTCCAGCCTTCATGGGAAATCCACTCCATTCTTAATGTGGAAGGTTTTGACAGACTTGTTCCAAAGCAGAAGTGACCAGAGGAAGTTGGCACTTAAAGACAAGCTCAGAAAAATAAAAATGGAGAAAGGCAACAGCATTCCAAAATACCTCACGAAGTTTGTCCACTGCAAGGATGAGCTAGGAAGTGTGGGGGTTACTGTTGATGAAGAATACTTGGTGAGCTTGGCTATCCTTAGGTTTCCGAAGAGTTTTCATAGCTACAAAGACTCTGTCAATGGACGGGAGAAACTACCAGGATGGGAGCGACTTTGGTCGGATCTTGTGCAGGAGGAGATAAGGTGGGGTACCAAGGATGGATCTTCATCAAAGAATGAAGATGAAGAGAATTTCACTTTGGCTGCCAAAGAAAGGAAAGGGAAGGGGAAGACAAATCCTTCTAAATCTGGTGCTAAAGGAAAGAAGCAGGACTTGTCCAAAGTGAAGTGTTTTCACTGTCACGAGCATGGAAATTTTGCCACTAACTGTCCATAGAAGAAGAAGAATAAGCATGATGCTGGATCTATTGCTGGAGAAGCCTTAGCCTCGCACTTTGAGCTCGATTTTTCCTTGATCTCATGCTTGGTTTCAAGCTACATGGGATCGGTGTGGTATCTTGACAGTGGTGCGTCTTTCCATCTGACGGGAGACAAAGAGTTGTTTAGTGACTTGGAGCAGAAGGACCTCCAGATGCATATAGATATGGGCAATGATGGTCGGTACAGTGCGACAGGCATTGGGACCATTACCTTTGAGAGGGAGTTCGGTAATCCATTCTTGTTGAAGAATGTCATGCATGTTCTAGGTCTGAAGAAGAACTTGGTCTCAGTCGCAACGCTATAAGACAAAGGTTATGATGTTGTTTTCAGTGAGGGAAAAGCCTTCCTTCGACATAAAAAAATGGGTCAAACCAAGAAGATAGGTGTTCAAATTAAGAATCTCTACAAGCTAGAGGTAGATGCCTGCGCTGCAATGGTGGGCAAAGTAGAAGAAGTGGTGAGCCGGGATGAGGGCGAGTTATGGCACAGGAGATTGGGCCATCTTCACCATGGTGCTTTGAAAATTTTGCAGCAAATTTCTACTGGACTTCCCAAGGGTACTCTTGCGAAGTCAGATCAGTGCAAAGGATGTACAATGAGTAAGTTTGTGAAGACCACCTTTCACGAGAAGGAGAACCGTGCTTCGGTGATCCTGGAGAGAATTCACACAGACGTGTGTGGAACATTCTCGGTTGCTTCAATATAAAAACATAGGTATTATGTGATATTTGTTGATGAATTTTCTCATAGATGTTGGATCTTCTTCATGCAGAAGAAGAGTGAAACTTTCTTAAAGTTTTGTGAGTTCAAGGCATTAGTGGAGAAGGAGTTGGGGAAGCAAGTGAAAGCTCTAAGGAGTGATAATGGTGGTGAATACATCTCAGGCGAATACAAAGACTTCTGTAGCAAAGAAGGAATTCAAAGAGAACTCATAGCGCCTCATAACCCACAGCAGAATGGGGTCTCGGAGAGAAAGAACAGAACAATTGTGGGTGTTGCATGAGCGATGCTGCATGACCAGGGCCTACTGATGCACTTGTGGGCGGAAGCATGCAACACTGTAGTTTATGTGCAAAACCATTGTCCCCATAGAGTACTTGGCATGAGTACACTCGAGGAAGCTTTTACTGGTAAGAACTTGATATTTCTCATTTGAAGATTTTTGGCTCACCTGTTTACATTCATGTGACGAAGGATGCCAAGAAGAAGCTGGAGCCGACTGCAGAAATTGGGATATTTGTGGGGTACACAGAATCACCCCATAACTATCGTGTGTATTTTCCAGACAATCGGATGACTGTTGTATGACGGGATAAAAAATTCAATGAGGTGAAAGCCATGAAGTTGTAGCTTGAGAGGGAGCTACACTTGCATGCGGAAGAGGAACTTCTTGTTCCCAAAGATGAGCCTCTGGATGTGGATCAGCCATAGGAGGAGATTCATGGAGTGGAGGAGTCCACTCATGTAAAACCAAACATCAGACAAGGTAGGAAGCCTACCATAGAAGTTGAGAGACTGAAGCTTGATATGGAATAGAATGTAGGAGTCCCTAAATCACAGCGCAGATAGAGACAGTCACCTGACCGATATATTGGATACATGGCTCTTATGAGCAAGTGTATTGTGATAGAGCCACCTTCCTTTGAATAAGCAGCGTAGGAGCCCACATGGGTAGATGCCATGGTGGAGGAGTATGACTCCATTGTTAGAAACAGTGCTTGGGAGATTACTCTAAGGCCGGTGGGAAAATCAGTTGTAGGATCAAGATGGATCTACAAGGTAAAGCAAGCTGTTGATGGGAGTGTCAAGAAGTATAAGGCAAGATTTGTTGCTTGGGGCTTCTCACAGATTGAGGGGATTGACTATGAAGAAACCTTTTCACCTGTCGGACGGTATTCTTCCATACGGACCATCCTTGATCTCTCAGTGCAGATGGGTTGGTACATTCATCAAACAAATTTGAAGACTACGTTCCTTAAATGGATCATTGAGGAAGAGGTGTACATTGAGCAGCCTGAAGGATTTGAGATCTTTAGCAGCGAGTCACATGTGTGCAGGCTCAAAAGAGCGTTGTATGGGCTGAAACAAGCACCCCGTGCTTGGTACACTCGGATCGACAACTATTTCACTGGACTTGGCTTCAACAAGAGTGAGGCGGATGCAAACCTGTACCAGATTGTGGTTGAGGGTAAGCTTTTAATCATTGTACTTCATGTTGATGATTTAATACTAACAGGTGATGAGCAGTTGATACACTCATGTAAGGAAGATCTTGCAAAGGAGTTTGAGATGAATGATTTAGGCCTCCTTCATTATTTCCTTGGATTGGAAATATGACAGTGGGAAGGTGAATTATTTTTGTCTCAAGGCAATTATGTCCGGGAGATACTGGAGAAGCTTCACATGCAAGGCTGCAAGCCTATCAACACTCCTCTTCCAGGAAATTGGAAGAAAGAGGATGCTACATCGGTAGAGGTAGTGGATGCCACTGTTTCTCGACAGTTGGTGGGTTCGCTCATGTATTTAGTGAATACAAGACCGGACATATGCTATGCAGTGAACCAGCTTTCACAAGCGATGGTTAATCCTACCAAGCTCTTTTGGAAGATAGACAAGCATTTCCTGAGATATATCAGGGGCACATTTGAGTATAGTTTATGGTAAAGATAGATGAATGAGGTGAAGTTTCATGGCTTCATGGATGCAGATTGGGAAGGAAGCCCAACAGAAAAAAAGAGCACATTAGGAGGGATTTTTAGTATCAGATCTACAGCAGTTTCTTGGTATAGCAGGAAACAAAGATATGTGGCACTCAGTTTAGTGGAAGTGGAATACATGGCAGCAAGTTTAGCTGCATGTGAGGATATCTGGATGAGGAAGATTCTGGTTGGTTTTTTCAGTTCACATTTAGACCCCACGGTGATTCATTGTCATAATTAGAGTTGCATTAAACTCTCAGTTAATCCTGTGTTTCATGATAGATCTAAACATATTGATATCTGGTATCATCATATCAGAGATTGTGTGCAGTGGAAGATCATGTTGCTTCAGTATATTCCAACGGAGGATTAGGATGCAGATATTCTGAGGAAGGCGCTCACCAGGAGCAAATTCAAATACCATAGAGGCAGGATTGGGGTGAAGGATAATCCTTATCTTTTTAAGAGGGAGTGTTGAGATTCAACAAGATGATGAGCTTAGTGAAAAGAGTCACCTTCACTAAGTGGGCCCGCATGCTACTTTTGGCGCAAGTCTATTTTTAGACATGATGATCATGTTTCAGAAGTTGCAGGATGCTATTTTTGGATGGTTGATCAAGTTGGAAAAATAGATGAAATTCTATTTTTAGAATATTGGGCGAAGTCTATTTATAGATCGTCAATCTAAAAATAGATGCATGTCAATTATTATTAGCTCTTAATAATAATCAGACTCTAAACAACAACTTATTCTCTTGGAGCACTTCAGTTCAGTGCACATATGTGGCACATCAGTTGAAAGAATGAATTATGCTATTCCTAAGGGTTTACTGAAGCTATTGCATGGAGGACTCAGTTAGAACTCATGTGGCAGGGTTATGACACAGTTGAAAGAAGTAATTATGGAGTTGTATTCAGTTTAACTCAATTAGACTCAGTTGAGCTAGTTGTATCTAGTCTAGCTTATTGATACACTAGTGAGAGTGGAGTGAATTAATTAGTTAATTAATTCACAAATAATAACTCATTAATCAACTAAACAATACGACAGTTAACTACAGTGCATGGCAGTTTCACTGGAGACCAGTGGAGAGATAGGTGAAAGGACAAGATAGACTATCAGATGTGACTATAGTGATGCATTGATTGCATCACACACTTAGTGGAGATGCCAATGAGGATTGCGCAGTCAAGGATGGAGTAATTTGAATTCATTCAAAGCTATTTTTCAGCATATATTGTGCAATGGAGGCAGGCTAGAAGCTGGCAAATATCGGTGCATGGATTTGCAATATTAGCCCTCATTAGTGTATGATGATTGTACTGTACTGAGAGCTTGTGATAAGCTTTGTATGCTTTTATGAGATTGTCATATGATCTCCATATTACATAATATATAGTTGGGGTTTTCAGTTTCAGGCTTTCTCGGTTAAAAAATGTGTTATGTGTGATTGAATATTTTTTGTTTATGCTTCACATGTGTGTGCAATTAATTTTTCCACAAAATATTAACAAGTGGAATAGATTCAGTATCTTGCATAAAGTTAAATAGTGTGAGATCAGGTGGATCTTGGACATATGCATGCTTAGTGCATATAATTTCTACAACAATTTTCTCAATGTTTAAGTCAAACATACTCAACCATGTTTATTTTATGTTTTATAGTATTTATCTAAAAAAATTTATACACTAGAGATTTATAATATTAATCTCTTAGGTTCAATATTATTCCCTTGAGTTTATAATATTAATAGTCATGCGACGTTATCGAACCTTTTTGTTTAAGATATTAATTTGTAGGCTCTATTAATCTCTTATGTGTTTCATATTGATCCCTTCACCTTATTTATCTCTTAGGTTTTTAATACTTATCACTTAGGTTCACTAATTCTTTGGGTTTATAATATAAAACGTTTGAATTATTAGTTATTTTTGTTTTTAATATTAAATCGCACATGGGTCTTAGAATCTCTTAAGTTAAAAATATTAATTCTTAGGGTTTTTTAATCTCTTGTGTTTTTAATATTGATCCCTTGGGCTTATTGATCATTTAGGTCTTTAATATTTATCCTTTGTGTTGATATTGCAACAAGATGATGAGCTTAGTGAAAAGAGTCGCCTTCACTAAGTGGGCCCACAGGCTATTTTTTGGCGCAAGTCTATTTTTAGACTATGTCTATTTTTAGACATGTCGATCATATTCTATGAGTTGCAGGATGCTATTTGTGGATGGTTGTTCAAGTTGGAAAAATATTTGGACTTCTATTTTTAGAAATATTGGGCGGAATCTATTTTTAGATTGCCAGTCTAAAAATAGATATGTCGAATATTATTAGCTCTTAATAATATTTGGACTATAAACATTATCTTATTCACTTGGAGCACTTCAGTTAAGTGCACAGATGTGGCACAGGAGCTGACATAAGGAGTTACGCTATTCCTGAGGTTTAAGTGAAGCTATTGCATGGATAATTCAGTTAGAACTCATGTGACAGAGTTTGGTGGAGTTATTGAGCTAGTTGATGGAGTTGTGTTCAGTTTAACTGAGTTAAACATAGTTGAGCTAGTTGTATCTAGTATAACTGATTGATACACTAGTGAGAGTGGTGTGAATTAATTATTAATTAATTAACTAATTATTAACTCATTAATCAACTAAAGAATACATCACTTAACTACAGTGCATGGATAGTTTCAGTGGAGACTAGTGAAGAGGTAGGTGAAAGAGAAGTGTGACTATCAGTTGTGACTATAATGTTGCATGATTTGCAACAACCAGTGATTGGAGATGCCAATGAGGATTTTGCAGTCAAGGCTGGACCAATTCAATTTCATTCAAAGCCATTCTTCAGCAGTGATTGCGTAGTAGAGGCAGGCTATCAGGTGGCAGAGATTGGAGCATGTGATTTGCTAGATCGGTCTTGATTAGTGTATAACAATTGGAGATTATACTGAGAGCTTGTGAGGAGATTTGTATAATTATTGTTACATGATCTCTATGACATATAATATACAGATAGTTGGGGGTTTTCAGCTTTAAGCTTTCCCATAAAATACTGTGTTCATATGTGTGATTTTTTATGGTTTTAATGTGCGCATGCGATTGTTTTTATTTCCGCAATTAATGATCAATGGTGGAAGAGATTATATATTGTGCATAAAGTTAAAATAGTGTGTGATGAGGAGAATCTCGGTGAATAATATATCAGTTATTCAAATTTCTACATGGTGTCAGAGCAATATTGATCATTGGAGCAATTACAAAGCATTGAAGCGGTTAAGTTTTGTGCTAGTGGAATTCGAATTTGCAACAGTGTTTTCTTAGTGTCGAAGTTGAGATGTATTTCAACGGATTGCAATTGGAGTATGCCCTTGAGGGCAGCTTGAATTATATTGCATGGAAGGATAGGATGGAGGCGGTGCTGGATGACAATGGGTTGAAGGAGTTCATAGATGCAGAAATTACAAAACCTGCTTCTAGCGATGCTGTCGCACTTGACGCATGGCAAAAGAAGACAGCAAAGTGTCAAATAATTATATTGGAAGGTGTAAAGGATCACATAGTGTCCAGCCTTCGTGGTAAAGCTTCTCCATTATTGATTTGGAAAGCGTTGACAGACTTATTCCGAAGCAAGAGTGACCAGAGGAAGTTGGCACTCAAGGATAAACTCAGGAACATAAAAATGGAGAAAGGTGACAGTATGCCCATGTACCTCACGAAGTTCATCCAATGCAGGGATGAGCTGGGAAGTGTGGGGGTGACTATATATGATGAGGACTTGGTGAGATTGGATCTCCTTGGGCTTCCGAAGAGTTGGCATTCCTATCAGGACTCTATCAATGGTCAGGAGAAATTTCCAGGATGGGAGCGACTTTGGTCGAATCTTGTGAAAGAGGAGATAAGGCGAAGTACCAGGGATGGATCTTCATCAAAGAACTCAGATGAAGAAAATTGCGCTTTGGTTGCCAAAGCAAGGAAGGGGAAGAGCAATAAGAATGCTTCTCAATCTAGTGCAAAAGGCAAGAAGCAGGACATGTCCAAGGTGAAGTGCTTTCACTGTCACCAACACAGACATTATGCCACTAATTGTCCACAGAAGAAGAAAAATAAGCAGGCTGCTGGATCTGCAGCTGGAGAGGCCTTAGCCTCGTAGTTTGAGCTGTATTTTTTGCTGATCGCATGCTTGGTCTCAAGTATGATGGGTTCAGGGGCAGTGGTTTTCTGGATGCTGGTGCATAATTTCATATGACCTAGAGACAAATATTTGTTTACCGATAGATTTGTTTACTGATCCGGATGAGAAAGATCTTGGAGTGCACATCGAGATGGGCGATGATGGTAGATACAGTGCGACCGGTATCGGTACCATTTCCTTTGAGCGGGAGTCTAGTAAACCCTTTGTATTGAAGGAAGTGATGCATGTTGTAGGATTAAAGAAGAATCTGATCTCAGTGGCCATGTTAGAAGACAAGGGATATGATGTTTTCTTTAGCGAGGGAAAGGCTTTCCTGTGCAGTAAGGCAACTGGTGAAACCCAGAGGATAGGGGTTCGAGTTAAGAACCTTTATCAGTTGCAGGTAGGTGGTTGTGTAGCAATGGCAAAGGGGCAAGTGTATGAGTGGGGGAGCTGCAGATGATGGTGAGTTGTGGCACAGGAGATTGGGCCACCTTCACCATGGAGCTTTAAAAATTTTGCTGCAGATTTCTACCGGGCTTCCCAAAGGTACACTTGCGCAGTCAGATCAGTGCAAGGGATGTACTTTGGGAAAATTTGTGAAAGCCACATTTCACGAGAAGGATAGTCGCGCCACGACAATCCTTGAGAGAATTCAAACAGACATGTGTGGACCTTTCTCAGTAGCTTCGATAGCAAAGCACAGGTACTATGTGATATTTGTTGATGATTTTTCTCAGAAGTGCTGGATCTTCTTCATGCAGAAGAAGAGCGAGACATACTCAAAGTTTTGTGAGTTCAAGGCACTGGTTGAGAAAGAACGATGGAAGCGGTGAAGGCTCTTAGAGCAACAATGGTGGTGAATTCATCTCTCGGCGAATTCAAGAATTTCTCAGCTGTGAGAAGGAATGGAAGAGGAGTTTATAGCGCCTCATAACCTGGCACAACATAATGGTGGTTACGAGCGAAAGAACAGAACGACTGTGGTGCTACACGGTGATGTTTCATGATCGTGCCTTCCCATACACTCAGGTCGAGGCATGCAATACCGCAAAAGATATGTGTAGAATCGTTGGTTCCTGAAGGTAGATACTTGGCATGAGTACACCCGAGGAGGCGTTTTCTGGTAAGAAGCCTGATATTTCCCATTTGAGGATTTTTGGTTCACCTGTTTACATTCATGTGACGAAGGATGCCAGGAAGAAGCTGGAGCCGACCGCAGAGGTTGGGATATTTTTGGGGTACACTGATATGCCCCACAACTATCGTGTGTATTTTCCATACAGTTGCAAGACTGTTGTGCGACGGGATATCAAATTTCAGGAGGAGAAAGCCATGAAGTGTTCGCTTGAGAGGGAGCCACACTTGCATGCAGAGGAGGAGCTATTGGTTCCTAAGGATGAGTCTCAGGATGTGGATCAGCCACAAGATGAGGTTCATGGAGTGGAAGAGACCACTCATGCAGCGCCAACCATCAGAGGGCGGAAGCGCACTACAGAAGCTGAGTGACTGGCTCAAGATGCAGAGAGGATTGTAGGAGCACCTACATCATAGCATAGACAAAGACAGTCACCTGATCGGTACACTGGATACATGGCTCTTATGAGCAAGTGTATCGTGACAAAGGCATCCTCTTTCGAGGAAGCTGTGGAGGACCCCGCATGGGTAGATGCCATGGTGGAAGAGTATCATTTGATTGTAAGAAACAGTGCATGGGAGATTGTCCCAAGGCTGGAAGGGAAATTAGTGGTAGGTTTGAGACGGATCTACAAACTGAAGCAAGCAGCTGATGGGAGTGTGGATAAGTACAAGGCAAGATTTCTTGCCCGAGGCTTCTCACAGATAGAGGGGATCGATTATGAGGAAACCTTTGCACCTATCGAAAGGTATTCTTCCATACGAACGATTCTTGCTCTCTCAGCGCATATGGGGTGGCACATTCATCATATGGATGTGAAGACTGTGTTCCTCAATGGGGTGATTGAGGAGGAGGTGTACATAGTGCAGCCTGAAGGTTTTGAGATCTTCAGCAGCGAGTCCCATGTGTGTAGGCTCAAGAGAGCGTTGTATGGGTTGAAACAAGGACCTCGTGCTTGGTACACACGGATAGGTAGTTATTTCATCGGACTTGGATTCTACAAGAGTGAGGCGGATCTGAGCCTATACCAAATTTTGGTGGAGGGTAAGTTGCTGATTATTGTACTTTATGTAGATTATTTGATTTTGATGGGCGATGAACTGTTGATACTCTCATGCAAGGCTGATCTTGAAAAAGAGTTTGAGATGAAGGACTTGGGCCTCCTTTATTATTTCCTGGGATTGGAAATTTGGCAGCGCAGTGATGGACTGTTTGTGTCTCAAGGCAAGTATGCCCAAGAGATACTGGAGAAGTTCAACATGCATGGATGCAAGCATATCGACACTCCTCTTCCTGGTGGTTGGAGGAAAGAGGATGCTACATAAGCAGAGGTAATGGATGCCACTGTTTATCGACATTTGGTGGGTTTGTTTATGTATCTGGTCAATACACGACCCGACATATGCTATGTTGTTAACCAACTTTCACAAGCTATGGTTAAGCCTACCAAGCTCTACTGGAAGGCAGGCAAGCATGTATTGAGATATCTCAGAGGCACATCGGGATATGGATCATGGTATAGACAAGAGGATGAGTTGAGGTGGCATGGCTTCACGGACCGGTATCATCATATTAGAGATTGTGTGCAGCGGAAGATCATGTTACTTTCATACATTCCCACAGAGGATCAGGATGCTGATATCTTGACGAAGGCGCTCACCAGGAGAAAATTCGAATACCACAGAGGCAGGATAGGGGTGGCAGATAATCCTTATCTTGTTGAGAGGGAGTGTTGATATTGCAACAAGATGATGAGCTTAGTGAAAAGAGTCGCCTTCACTAAGTGGGCCCGCAGGCTATTTTTGGCGCAAAGTCTATTTTTAGACTATGTTTATTTTTAGACATGTCGATCATATTCTATGAGTTGCAGGATGCTATTTGTGGATGGTTGGTCAAGTTGGAAAAATAGATGGACTTCTATTTTTAGACATATTGGGCGGAATCTATTTTTAGATTGCCAGTCTAAAAATAGATATTTCGAATATTATTAGCTCTTAATAATATTTGGACTATAAACATTATCTTATTCTCTTGGAGCACTTCAGTTAAGTGCACAGATGTGGCACAGGAGCTGACAGAAGGAATTACGCTATTCCTAAGGGTTAAATGGAGCTATTGCATGGATACTTCAGTTAGAACTCATGTGACAGAGTTTGGTGGAGTTATTGAGCTAGTTGATGGAGTTGTGTTCAGTTTAACTGAGTTAAACATAGTTGAGCTAGTTGTATCTAGTCTAACCGATTGATACACTAGTGAGAGTGGTGTGAATTAATTATTAATTAATTCACTAATTATTAACTCATTAATCAACTAAAGAATACATCAGTTAACTACAGTGCATGGATAGTTTCAGTGGAGACCAGTGAAGAGGTAGGTGAAAGAGCAGTGTGACTATCGGTTGTGACTATATTGTTGCATGATTTGCAACAACCAGTGATTGGAGATGCCAATGACGATTGCGTAGTCAAGGATGGACCAATTCGAGTTCATTCAAAGCCATTCTTCAGCAGTGATTGCGCAGTAGAGGCAGGCTATTAGGTGGTAGATATTGGAGCATGTGATTTTCTAGATCGGGCTTCATTAGTGTGTAGCAATTGGAGATTATACTGAGAGCTTGTGAGGAGCTTTGTATAATGATTGTTACATGATATCTATGACATATAATATATAGATAGTTGGGGGTTTTCAACTTTAATCTTTCCCATAAAATATTGTGTTCGTATGTGTGATTTTTTATGGTTTTAATGTGCGCATGGGATTGTTTTTATTTCCGCAATTAATGATCAATGGTGGAAGAGATTCTGTATTGTGCATAAAGTTAAAATAGTGTGTGATCAGGAGAATATCGGTGAATAATATATCATTTATTCAAATTTCTACATGGTATCAGAGCAATATTGATCATTGGAGCTTCGACAAACTTCCCAGCGAGCCGAACTCAGGTTCGACTGCACCTCGAACAGTTCCATACTCACTGCTTATATTATTGTGACTCTCCGTGAAGAGATTCCAAATATTGCGTCGCCCCGATCTGTCACTCCCATTTCCCCTCTGGTCTCAGGCTTCCCCTGCGAATTGATGGCTCCAGCTACTTTCTCTCCCAATCCTTAGAACGAGCAAAATAAGGAGGTGGAGCACGATGACATGGAGGACACTATCACTGAAGGGAGGATTGACAGCAGCAATGAATTTGGTTGCAGGATTATCGAAGAACCTCCATCGCCGACTCATGAATAGCCTCTGCAAAGCACTCCAGGTTTTTTTGCTCAATTATGGTAGAAATTTTATGTTATCTTGCCTCACAGCTCAGCTGAAAAGGCGGCTTTTGAATTTCAGTACTTATTACTATGTATGTTTGGCATGTATGAACTTAAGACCGGTTTCCCTCTCAAGGGCGGTCCAGACTTTGTGGTTAAACGGACTGGTTTCCCATCCCGGGCAGTCCAGACTCTCTTTGAGTAGCTTGTTCATCAAGCCCAATGATCAGGCTCACACAGCTGACACTGTGGCAGTTTTGTACCAATAGCTTTTATACATAATAGAATTAGTCATACTTGGAAAAAAAAAATATTGATCATTGGAGCAATTTCAAAACATTGGAGCGGTTGAGTTGTGTTGGTGGAATTCGAATTTGCAGCAGTGTTTTCTTGGTGTCGAAGTTGAGATTTATTTCAACGGATTGCGATTGGAGTATGCCCTTGAGGGTAGCTCGAATTATATTGCATGGAAGGACAGGATGGAGGTGGTGTTGGATGACAATGGGTTGAAGGAGTTCATAGATGCAAAAATTCCAAAACCTGCTTCTAGCGATGCTGCCGCACTTGACGCATGGCAAAAGAAGACAGCAAAGTGTCGAAGAATTCCATTGGAAGGTGTAAAGGATCACATAGTGTCCAACCTTCATGGTAAGGCTCTCCATTCTTGATGTGGAAAGCATTGACAGACTTATTCCAAAGAAAGAGCAACCAAAGGAACTTGATGCTCAAGGATAAACTCAGGAACATAAAAATGGAGAAAGGCAACAGTATGCCCAAGTACCTCACGAAGTTCATCCAATGCAAGGATGAGATGGGAAGTGTGGGGGTGACTGTAGATGATGAGGACTTGGTGAGCTTGGCTCTCCTTGGGCTTCCAAAGAGTTGGCATTCCTATCAGGACTCTGTCAATGGTCAGGAGAAATTGCCAGGATGGGAGAGACTTTGGTCGGATCTTGTGCAAGAGGAGATAAGGCGAAGTACCGGGGACGGATATTCATCAAAGAAATCAGATGAAGAAAATTGCGCTTTGGCTACCAAAGCAAGGAAGGGGAAGAGAAAGAAGAATGCTTCTCAATCTGGTGCGAAAGGCAGGAAGCACGACATGTCCAAGGTGAAGTGCTTTCACTATCACCAACACGGAAATTACGCCACCAATTGTCCACAGAAGAAGAAAAATAAGTAGGCTGCTAGATCTGCAGCTAGAGAGGCCTTAGCCTCGCAGTTTGAGCTAGATTTTTCAGTGATCGCATGCTTGGTCTTAAGTATGATGGGTTCAGTGTGGTCTCTTGACAGTGGTGCATCTTTTCATATGACCGAAGACAAAGATTTGTTTATTGATCTCGATGAGAAAGATCTTGGAGTGCACATCGAGATGGGCGATGATGGTAGATACAGTGCGACCAGTATCGGTACCATTTCCTTTAAGAGGGAGTCTGGTAAACCCTTCATATTGAAGGAAGTGATGCATGTTCTAGGATTGAAGAAGAATCTTATCTCTATGGCCATGTTAGAAGACAAGGGATATGATGTTGTCTTTAGTGAGGGAAAGGCTTTCCTGCGCAGCAAGGAAACTGGTGAAACCCGGAGGATAGGGGTTCGAGTTAAGAACCTTTATCAATTGCAGGTAGATGGTTGCGCAACAATGGCAAGCAAGGCAGAAGGAGTGGTGAGCCGGGATGATGGCAAGTTGTTGCACTAGAGATTGGGCCACCTTCACCATGGAGCTTTGAAGATAGTGCAGCAAACTTCTACTGGGCTTCCTAAGCGTACTCTTGTGTAGTCAGATCAGTGCAAGGGATGTACCTTGGGAAAATTTTTGAAAGCCATGTTTCACGAGAAGGATTCGCGCCACGAAGATCCTTGAGAGAATTCCACAGATGTGTGTGGACCTTTCTCAGTAGCGTGTGTGGACCTTTCTCAGTAGCTTCGACAACAAAGCACAAGTACTATGTGATATTTGTTGATGATTTTTCTCGGAAGTGCTGGATCTTCTTCATGCAGAAGAAGAGCGAGACATACTCAAAGTTCTGTGAGTTCAAGGCACTGGTTGAGAAAGAATCAGGGAAGCAGGTGAAGGCTCTTAGGAGTGACAATGGTGGTGAATTCATCTTTGGTGAATTTAAGGACTTTTGCAGCATAGAAGGAATTCGAAGAGAGCTCATAGCACCTCATAACCCATAGCAGAATGGGGTTGTTGAGTGAAAGAACAGAACGATCATGGGTGTTGCACAGGCGATGTTGCATGATCAGGGCCTTCCCATACACGTGTGGGCTGAGGCATGAAATACTGCAGTATATGTGAAGAACCGTTTTCCTCACAGGATACTTGGCATGATTACACCCGAGGAGGCATTTTCTAGTAAGAAGCTTGATATTTCCCATTTGAGGATTTTTGGTTCACCTGTTTACATTCATGTGACAAAGGATGTTAGGAAGAAGCTGGAACCAACCGCAGAGGTTGGGATATTTTTGGGGTACACTGATACACCCCACAACTATCGTGTGTATTTTCCAGACAGTCGCAAGACTGTTGTGCAACGGGATATCAAATTTCATGAGGAGAAATCCATGAAGTGTTCACTTGAGAGGGAGCCACACTTTCATGCAGATGAGGAGCTATTAGTTCCTAAGGATGAGCCTCAGGATGTGGATCAGCCACAAGAGGAGGTTCATGGAGTGGGAGAGACCACTCATGCAGCGCCAACCATCAGAGGGCGGAAGCGCACTACAGAAGCTGAGCGACTGGCTCAAGATACAGAGAGGATTGTAGGAGCACCTACATCACAGTGTAGACAAAGACAGTCACTTGATCGGTACACTGGATACATGGATCTTATGAGCAATTTTATCATGACAGAGCCATCCTCTTTGGAGGAAGTTGTGGAGGACCCCGCATGGGTAGATGCCATGGTGGAAGAGTATGATTCGATTGTCAGAAAAAATGCATGGGAGATTGTCCCAAGGCCGAAAGGGAAATCAGTGGTGTGTTCGAGATGGATCTACAAAGTGAAGCAAGCAGTTGATGGGAGTGTGGAGAAGTACAAGGCAAGATTTGTTTCCTGAGGCTTCTCATAGATAGAGGGGGTCGATTATGAGGAAACCTTTGCACCTGTCGCAAGGTATTCTTCCATACAAATGATTCTTTCTCTCTCAGTGTAGATGGGGTGGCACATTCATCAGATGGATGTGAAGGCTATGTTCCTCAATGGAGTGATTGAGGAGGAGGTGTACATAGAGCAGCCTAAAGGTTTCGAGATGTTCAGCAGCGAGTCGCCTGTGTGCAGGCTCAAGAGAGCACTGTATGGGTTGAAACAAGCACCTCATTCTTGGTACACACGGATAGACAGTTATTTCACCAGACTTGGATTCTCCAAGAGTGAGGCGGATCCGAACCTATGCCAGATTGTGGAGGAGGGTAAGTTGCTGATCATTGTACTTTGTGTAGATGATTTGATTTTGACGAGTGATGAACTGTTGATACTCTCATGCAAGGCTGATCTTGCAAAAGAGTTTGAGATGAAGGACTTGGGCCTCCTTCATTATTTCCTGGGATTGGAAATTTGGCAGCGTAGTGATGGACTGTTTGTGTCTCAAGGCAAGTATGCCAGGGAGATACTGGAGAAGTTCAACATGGATGGCTACAAGCCTATCGACACTCCTCTTCCTGGTGGTTGGAGGAAAGAGGATGTTACATCGGCAGAGGTAGTGGATGCCACTTTTTATCGACAGTTGGTGGGGTCGCTTATGTATCTAGTCAATACACGACCCGACATATGCTATGCTGTTAACCAACTTTCACAAGTTATAGTTAAGCCTACCAAGCTCTACTAGAAGGAAAGAAAGCATGTATTGAGATATCTCAGAGGCACATAGGGATATGGATCATGGTACAGACAGGAGGATGAGTTGAGGCGGCATGGCTTCACGGACCGATATCATCATATCAGAGATTGTGTGTAGGATGTTATTTATGGATGGTTGGTCAAGTTGGAAAAATAGATGGACTTCTATTTTTAGACATATTAGGTGGAATCTGTTTTTAGATTGCATGTCTAAAAATAGATATGTCGAATATTATTAGCTCTTAATAATATTTGGACTATAAACATTATCTTATTCTCTTGGAGCACTTCAGTTAAGTGCATAGATGTGGCATAGGAGCTGACAGAAGGAATTACACTATTCCTGAGGGTTAAGTGGAGCTATTACATGGATACTTCAGTTAGAACTCATGTGACAGAGTTTGGTGAAGTTATTGAGCTAGTTGATGGAGTTCTGTTCAGTTTAACTGAGTTAACCATAGTTGAGCTAGTTGTATCTAGTCTAACTGATTGATACACTAGTGAGAGTGGTGTGAATTAATTATTAATTAATTCACTAATTATTAACTCATTAATCAACTAAATAATACATCAGTTAACTACAGTGCATGGATAGTTTTAGTGGAGACCAGTGAAGAGGTAGGTGAAAGAGAAGTGTGACTATCAGTTGTGACTATACTATTGCATGATTTGCAAGAGCCAGTGATTGGAGATGCCAATGAGGATTGATCAGTCAAGGCTGGACCAATTCGAGTTCATTCAAAGCCATTCTTTAGCAGTGATTGCGCAGTAGAGGCAGGCTATCAAGTGGCAGAGATTGGAGCATGTGATTTACTAGATGGGGCTTGATTAGTGTGTAGCAATTGGAGATTATACTGAGAGCTTGTGAGGAGCTTTGTATAATAATTGTTACATGATCTCTATGACATATAATATACATATAGTTGGGGGTTTTCAGCTTTAAGATTTCCCATAAAATATTGTGTTCATATGTGTGATTGTTTATGGTTTTAATGTGCACATGCGATTGTTTTTATTTCCGCAATTAATGATCAATGGTGCGAGAGATTATGTATTGTGCATGAAGTTAAAATAGTGTGTGATCAGGAGAATCTCGGTGAATAATATATCAATTATTCAAATTTCTACACTTTGGGTTCACCAATTTCTTCGGTTTGTAATTTCAAACCCTTGAGTTTATTAGTTCTTTTTGTTTATAATATTAATAACCCCTTGGGTTTATTAATCTCTTGAGTTTAAAATATTAATTCTTAGGGTTTATTAATCTCTTGAGTTTAAAATATTAATTATTATGGTTTATTAATCTCTTGGTTTATAATATTAATATTTATTCCTTAGGTTCACCAAATACTTTGGTTTATGATATTAAACCCTTGGGTTTATTACTTCTTTTGGTTTATAATATTAATAATGTATTGGGTTTATTAATATTTTTAATTTAAAATATTAATTATTAGGGTTTATTAATTTCTTAGGTTTTTGAGTTTAGAAACTTTATTCTTAGGGTTTATTAATCTTTTGTGTTTTTAATATTGATCTCTTGGTCTTATTTTTTTTTTGTAAGTTTGGTAGTACCTTTCATTTTTCACTTTTTTCATTTTTTATTTATTTTTACTCCATCTTCATAACATGTCCACATACATCACCTCGATCGCAGAAGGGAATTGAACCTGTCATGAGTGCTATAACAACCCGCCTCATCACCGTTTAACCAAGACCCCACAGACGATCCCTTGGTCTTATTGATCGTGTATGTTTTTAATATTTATCCATTGGGTTCATCGATTCCTTTGGTTCATAATATTAAACACTTGCATTTATTGGTTCTTTTGGTTTGTAATTTTAATAATCCCTTGGGTTTATTAATCTTTTGAGATTAAAATATTGATTATTATGGTTTATTAATATCCTGGGTTTTTGAATTTCAAATATTAATTCTTAAGGTTTATTGATTTCTTGTCTTTTTAATATTAATCCCTTGGTCTTATTGATCCCTTGGGTTTATTATTTCCTTGGGTTTTTAATATCAATTTATTAGGCTTATTGATCCTTTAGTTTTTTAATTCGTTTCGTTTATAATATTAACAATCCCTAAAGTCGATTGTTCTCTTAGGTTTATAATATTAATAATCATGTGAGTTTATCATTAAATTTTTTTTTTGTAAGCTTAGGTGGTACCTTCTATTTTTTATTAATAAAATCAGACAAAAGATACAAAATTAGATCTCAACCTCCCCGCAGGAAACCAGGTATTTTGGCCATCGAATTTCAAAGTAATTCAGCCACAACATAAAAAGTCTTAACAACCTATACCATATCTGTCGATACTGAATATCGAAGTCTAGAGACAATATCATATACAAAAAAGATTAAAAGGATTAGCCATTTAAAACGAAAGTGCAACATAAGAACAATAAAGTCTTAATCCTCCTCGGATTCAACAGGCGGTGGATCCTTGGCTGAAAACCTGTTGCATTGCCTTAATTTTCTTCTCCAATCTTCCAAGCCTTGCATATTGATGCAGCTGACGTAATTCCTAAATTTTATTAATCTCTTCTCTTTTTAATATGGATCTTTTGTGCTTCCTGATCTCTTAGCTTTTTAATATTTTTCCTTTGGGTTCACCAATTCCTTGGATTTATAATATTAGACCCTTGAGCTTATTAGATCTTTTATATTATAATATTAATAATCCATCGATATATTTTTAAAAAAATTATACTTATTATAAATAGTAATAAAATACTTGAAATATGTTATATTAGAATTTTAGTATAGTTTGAGTTATAACTATTAATGTATTGAAAAATTTTAATAATATTTTATTATTATATATTTATTATCAAATAATAAAATATTATATATTTTAATATATTATACTCATATATATATTATCAATATAATTTATATTATTAATATATTACAAGTACATATATAAAATATATTGGTAATTATATTCATAAATATATAATGATTATTTTGATAAAATACATGTGGTGAGTGGTGGATATAGGCTTATTTGCTTATATTAACTATATTGGTAAATGTGATTGTATTAATTTTATTATTATGTTAATATATAATTTTTATTTGGAGAGGAAATTAAACCCTTAATTTTAAAAGATTACATTAACAAAAACACCTAAGCACAATTTATCCAAAACTCAATGATGCCCCATCTCTTTTATTTTCCCAAAAAAAAATTTCGAGGAAATGGACAATTGAAGAAGATGATTGTGCAGAGGAGGAAGAAGAATTTTTCCTTTCTAATCGTTTGCTAGTTTCTTTTTTATTTCTTCAAACGTGTCTCAGGTCTGTTGTTGGAAGGGAATGCTTTGCTGCGTATTTGTGGGCAAATGTGAGAGTTGCTGATCATGTGTTTGAGCGCCTCTGACTTACAGATCTCTTATGGTTGCTTCTCTGTAATGACTCTGCGTGGTCGTTAGGTCATTTATAAGAATGAGAGAATTTGGTGGCATGGTCAGTGCAGTTTAATCATTTGTATGTATTGAAGGCATGGCGACTTCTTGATCTTCTTTCAACTCCAGCCTTCGTCTTTCTTTGAAAACTCGATTAGAAATCAGTCCGTGGAAAGCAAAAAGCCGAAGATGCTGTGACATTGATATCACACAAAAGGCCGAATATGTTGTCACATTGATATCACTTAACTTGGAAGGTTCTCCAAATTTATCCACCATTTTTTATTTAATTGAAAATTTTCTTGTGCAAATACATAGCAGTTCGAGACAGAATAAAAATTATACGATGATTTTGGTGATTTCTTTTATCTTAAATTTTGTAATTGTTTGAAGGATGGCGCTTGTTCATAGTTTCTGCAGAGTATATACAAACGTTTTAGACGTTTTTTACAAATTTTTTAAATGTATCCAAACTTTGTATAATATAATTGGTATGTCATAGATTGCAAACAATTAAATATAGGAAAAAGTTTCCATTTCAATTAAAAATATGTGATATTTTACCGAGTCGAAACCAGGTCTTAAAGACATATATGCTTAAAAACATCTCTTCCGCTACCTAAACGTGATTGTAAAGTAAAAAACTTAAATCGAAATACATGTTTAAAAAATCAGCACCAAATGCATCTTTTAAGTCTAAGGATATAAGAAGCGATAATTTTCTACATGAAATCTTATATATGCGAACCCAAACCAAGTTTTGACATCTAAAGTCAAAAGATTGATATCATAGTCAGAGTCTATTGATTGCATGAAATGTTGAATAAGTGGCGGGTGAGAGAAAAAGTATGCACACATATATTATTAGAAGAATTAGTGTGTTATATATATGAAGTGAAAATAGATGGGCTCTCTCTGTTGTGTAGATTACGCCTTTTTATCGTGCTAGAGTCTCTCAATCTAACTTCTGTTTTGGATGTTTTGGATCTTGGTGAACGCTTTTAAGAAAATAGCCAATATACATTATAGTGAAGGGAAGTTTTTCCATAAATTTTATGTAACATTTTCGTTTAATTTTAAATGTTATGTTCAAAAGATTTTTATACAATATATTTAATTTTGTTTAGTGGAAAAGAGATGAATTGATATGGTTATTTGTTAGTAAAACTTGAGTTACTTTTCTTATGACCATATTCTTTAATAAAAAGGAAGAGGCAATTTTTTTTACAGTTACCTTCCTCAAGAAGATAAAAAGGAAATCCTGCGAAGGAGAAGGGGTTCTCTACATGAAGAAAGAAAAATGTTAACAACAAATTGTTGTAAATGAAAGAGTTGTCTAGAACTCATTGAATACCAGTGGAGCTCTGTAACCCAAAAGGAGTGTGGTGTAGGCTGGAGGTCTTGAGGCCTAGCTTCTGACAAATAATTGCTACTTTAAACTCCGGTGCAGAGCACGAGGGGAGCAGAGGATAGGATCACCTCTCTCATGGTTGAGTGGCACAATTAGTTAAAGTGAAAATACAGAGATAAGTATTTAATTTTTCTGGTTAAGTTATAGGAAATGATAACAAATCTGTCTTTAAATTTTATGCTTGATGTATTACAGGAATTAATGAGGGTTATCTGCTAAGCTAGATTTAACATTGGTATTTTATTATCTAGAAAATATGAAATAGTCTGAAAACTAGAAAAATGAATAGTATATGTCATGATGAAGCTAAGAAAATTGAAATATAGATACTCATACAGTATAAATACTGCAAACCTTTGTACAATTATAAATTCTTCGTAGTCAGATAAATACATATTATACAAACAACAGAGAAGGATCTTCAAATAAGTAGACTATGTCTAGCAGCGCATTTGTTCTTACAATGTCATGTTTCAATGTACAAATTAAATAAATACATTGAGAAATTAATGAAATAAATTATAGTGGAATGTATCGAGGGTAGAACAAGAGCAGATGATATTACGCATGTTGTAACCTATAAAACTACTTTTACATTTCCAATATCCTACGTAAAGAATCATTAGGCTTAGAGGTTTAGAAGTCGAGCTCCGTGGTGAACAGAGCAGGGATGAGTGTCCTTTGGCCACTTATTACTTAACGTACACAATGAATGATTTTTAGAAAACAAAGCAAGAAAAGAAGCTATGATTCTTAAATAACTGTCAACTCCAAAAAATGGAAAAAATGCATTAACACATAACTCAGTTATCAACCAATAAACTCATAAATTTGTCTCGAAACTTTCCATCAAGGAAGACTATATATTAAAACACAAACTGAGAATGAAAACTCTTCTTACAATAACTGAGCTGAGAACTTTGGCTAGAAAAGTAATTAGAACAGGTATTATAAGTGCAGATATATATATATATATATACAATACCAGTAAGGGCTCGCGAATTGCGGAACCAAATTGGAGGATAAATCCTTCAAAAATTTATACTCAGTAAAACAAAAATAAATATACAATTATCCTCATAATTCAGATTGGAACTTCTACAAAGTTCAAAATGGTAATAAATATTAAACTCTAAATAATAACTACACTAAAATCCCTTTACATTAGGGTTCGAAACCCAACCCTCTCGAGGGAAGCTTTAAACTAACTCATGAAAGGAACTTGGGATGGTTTCTGGTTCCTGCTGCGAACAGAGGGTTTTACCCTCAGTAACCCTTAAGAATATTATGGAAACAACATATATGCGGATAAGGGGTTTGGCTTACCTGTGGTGGCCACCCGAGGTGATGCATTGAGGAATTCGAGGTGACCTCCTATTCCGCCAGGACCCTTGCAACCAACCTTAGCTTGCAACCAAAAATCAAACAGAGGGTTCATGAGAAAATTAACAAACAAAGGGTTCATGAGAGGCTCAATTCAAATATCAGAGATAAAATAAGAGCAAAAGACATAGCAGAACATTCCATTACCTGAGTTCCAACTCTTGGTGTGCTTGGAAGACTGTGTCCCGAATTTTTTTAGTGAGAGGAGAAAAAGAAACAAGTGTTGAATGAGAAACCTTTGGGTAATGTGGATTTACCATCCTGAACAGGTTTAACCGAATAGAAAATAGAATTAATAGATAATACCCTCACTGATGAAAAATATTGAACATTATCTCTATAAACCTAAGCGAATATGAATAGAAAATGTCATCAAAATCATTACCTGCAAGTTTCAGAGAGAACTTAGTGAGAAATGGTGCAGAAGAAGTGAAGACAATATTTGAAAACTAAACCCTTGCTGCATGGATATTCGACACAGTGCCACATTGAAATCAAGGACTAGAGAAAACAACATATACCTAAGGCACAACAGAACTTAAACCAACCCACACTCTCTATTGAAGGAGAGGTGTTAACCTTGCTATGGAAGTTTAGAAACTTGAAGGAAGAAAAATTGCAAAGAAAAATCGAAAGGGTGGAGACTCAAATGAGCTTTGTTTGTGGTGCTTAGGGTCGGGTATTTACCCTAAACCCTCCCGCAAAACATTCCACCATCGGATCTATGTTTTATCAGATCGATGGATAGCACCATTACCCATAAGAAAATCACAACTAACATGATCCAGGTGGATATTGGTGGCCATCCACCTATTCCACTTGGGGCTCTACCATTTTCTTTTCTAGTTTCAACATGACATACTATTTTAAGTAGTTTTTTGGGTCCTAAACTTCCAGAGTCGTTTTGAGGCCCTAAACGACGTTTTTTTGGGAAACCTGGTTGCAACATGGGTCCATAGACCAATTTTTCTCACATAAAAAGTTGTAGTCCTCATATAGATCTCTCTAACAAGGTATGGTGTGCGTTAAATAGAGATCATATGCCAAAGTTACGTCTCCGGGAAGTTGAAACACCAATTTACCCAAACGGGGCCCATACTTTTGGCGCTTCATCTCCTAGGGTTGGGGTTTTGTATGTTTATGGTTTTCCATTGTTTCTAAATAATAAATATGCCCTCAAGCCTCATTGTAACATAGTTCAAAGGCCTATAGCCACCACATCGCTTCTCAGAGATAAGCTACCAGCGCCCTAGCTAGTTTATTTCCATTCTGTCTATAAGAAAATTTCAGTTCTTTGATATTAATGAAATTAAGTGTTATTTCTGCTGCATATTTGTATTTATGGTTATATGTGTATTCTTTTGTGTTATTGCATAAATCTGGATCAATGGTATTAGAGCGGTCTGCTTTTTCTCAATCCTTCTTTGCATGTCCCCAACGAGGTCGAGGTATAAGGAGTTAGGGCTCGATCTGGTGGAACCTTTGCAAGATCAGCCTCACAAACCCCGATGGCCGCCCATGGGGGATGAAAATAAAGACGAGGGAGCAGGAGATCCTATCAAAATATTGCTCAAAGAGGCCCTCCAAAAACAAAGGAACATGATGATGGATAACTTTTCCCAAATCCTTCAACAACTGCCAACCGGCGGTGCATCTGCATCCAGCAGCCACTCTGGATGCGCGAATCCCTTTAAGGTACAAGTAAACTTTGACATTCCCATATTTGAGGGTCGAATAGATGCATAAGCAGTAGATAGATGGTTGAATCTATTAGAAGGATATTTCTCGGTTCATGACTTTTCCGACCGAGAGAAAAATATTTTTGCACTCCTCAAAGCTACCACCCATGTCAAGGACTGGTGGGAAACATACTGTGAGAAAAAGGAAAAGACAAAACCCTCTATTTTCTTAGTCGTACCCACTTGGAATTCTTTCCGAGACGCCATTAAGGAACAATACTATCTTGTGGGGAGCTATGAGGACAAGTACATACAATGGACCATGCTAAGGCAAAAAAGGGATCAAGATGTGCATGAGATGATGAATCTAATCCATAACCTGCACACAAATTTGGGTATCAAAGATTCAAAGAAATATTTGGTGCTAAAGTATCGTAATTTTCTGCACAGATACATTCGGGAGGAAATAGAGTTCCTCGACATCTCCTCGCTTGGTACGACATACCAGTATGCTGCCAAGATTGAGAAGAAATTCAAACAAAAGAAGTGAGATCTGTGAATAAAAAGCAAGAGTAAGGTGCCCCCAAACCGCAGAACCAAGGACAAAGCCAAGGCATGGTGACCCAACACAACCTATCAAAGCCACAAGCAAGGAATAACACCATGAAGCCAAAGAAGGACACGGGAAAGTGGTGTGAGTTCCATAAGAGCTCCACTCGCAACACAAGTGAGTGTCGGGCCAGGCAGTCATTCATGGCCGAGATGAGGGCTTTTGAGTTGGATCTATGCTCTAAATCTGAATCAGAACTTAAAAATGGGAATGACAAAGGGAAACAATTTTTTGATGCAGAGCCCAATGCCACTATTGCCACTGCAAAGATCCAGAAGGAGGAATCAGATGATCCAGAGGAGGAGGAGTGTATCTTCCACTCCCAGATGTGGGTAAAGGGCTCCCTGCTACAGTTCATTATCGACAGTGGGAGCCAAAAGAACCTCATTTCAGCAAACCCCGTGAAGCGTTTGGGCTTGCCGACCACAGCACACTCACAACCATACACCATCGGGTGGCTTCAGCAAGGACGGGATCTCTGTGTCAGCCAACAGTGTCGCCTTCCATATAGCATCAAGCCCTTCACATATGAGGTATTGTGTGACATTTCTCCTCTTGATGTTTCTGATGTATTATTAGGCCAACCATACTTGTAGAAGTGACATGCTGTGTATGAGTCCCAGCCTCACGATGATATTTTTACTTTGGGAAATAATCTTGATAGGATACCAGAGGCACCACCACCTGTCGCCATCTCTTTGGTTACTACAAAACAATACAATAAGATTATTTCCCAAACCAGGAAATTTGTTTTCCTGATGATCTATCCCTAGGGAAATAAGAAGACTATGGCCAAGGCCTTCAGACAGGGCTCCTTTGCACGACAACAATAAATGGACAAGGTTGTGGAGGATTACGGGGACATCTTCACCTCACCCACAAGGGTTCCTTTACACTGTCAAGTCAAGCACCCCATTGATCTGACCCCAGGTGTGCCACTACCCAATGTACCGATTTATCAGTGCTCTCTTATGGAGAACGATGAAATCAAGAGGAAGATTGAGGAGTTGCTACGAAAAGGTCACATTCAGCCAAGTTCGTCACCTTATGGGAGCCCGATCGCATTGGTACAGAAGAAGGATGGGACTTGAAGACTCTGTATTGACTATCGTGCGCTCAACAAGATCACTGTCCAGAATAGGTACCCGATCACACGGATTGATGACCTTCTAGACCAACTCAAAGGGGTGAAATATTTCAGCAAGATCGACTTGAAGTCTGTGTATCACTAGGTACCAATCGAACCATCTGATGTGTGGAATACTGCCTTCAAAGCAAAGGAGGGCCTTTTCGAATGAATGGTCATGCATTTCGGGTTGATGAATGCTCCCGCAAGCTTCATGAGGTTGATGGATGACATCTTGCGTCCATTCACCAACTCATTTGTAGTGGTGTAGTTTGATGACATTCTAATCTTCAGCCAGACTTGGGAAGAGCACCTCCACCACATCCGGCAAGTCCTACAAACACTGCGGCAACACAAGTTGTGTACCAATTTAGAGAAGTGCACTTTTGGCATGACCCAGGTTCAATATCTGGGATACACTATTCATGAAAGGGGGGTGCATGTGGATCCAACCAAGATCCAAGTCATTCGGAATTGACCAGCCCCAACCACTCTAACAGAGCTTCGCAGCTTTCTGGGTCTTGCTAATTTCTACCGTAGGTTCATGTTGGGATTATCTCATATCACTTGGCCCTTGAGTCAAGTCATGAAGGGAGCAACGAAAGAAAAATTATTTTGGTCAGAATCTCAACAGAAGGCATTCATAGTGTTAGTTTCAATCTTTTGGCCTTATCAGTGGGTGTGAAAACTTTTGCTCTGCAAACTACAATTTTAAGGTGTCAAGGTCAGTTACACACATCATGGTGGTCTGGAGCGGTGCTCACTTAGGTGTTGGAAGTCTTTAACCTTTCTATTACTCCTTTCCAAGTTGTCAGATTTGGATTCTCTATGTCACATTGGATGATTACCATCAATTGGAAGAGTTTTCATCATCCATATCAATTCCATTGGATCATTACCACACCTTGTTCATACTTGATTATTACTAGGTAAAGTTCATTTCCCTCTCTAAGGTTTGGTATTCTATTGGATGATCAAATCGCTAGAAAAACATGTTGATGTTCATACACCTTCCCCTATCCTTAATTCACCTTATTAAACACTTCCCATCACTGATATCCCTCAAATTCCTCATTTTCTCACAAAACCTAGTTTCTTGCTACAACTTGACAATTTTCTAGGCTAGGCCTGTGTTTTTCCCTTTTGGACCCCTTCCCCTCACTAAATATTTTAAATTACACTTTCCCCTACTTCCTAAAATCCCTCCCTCCTTCCCAAAATTTTCTCAAGAATTTAGAAGCCCCTTATCCCCTTCATTTTACTTCATTTCGACAAATCCCTTGTTCCACACAGCGGGATAGGCTTTACTCCAATGATGTTTATGAGAAATAAAAGATGCATTTGGGAAACCTGAGACAGGTTTTTGTCCAAAAAAGGCCAAGGACGACAACCCTCCTTCACTTTTTACACAGGTGTCATTTTTGTAGAGAAATGTCAAAACTACAGTTGCCTCAGGAGAATTGATGCACCTCTGAAGTGACCTTGGAAAAATCAATCTTTCTCCTAGCTTGGTTGGCCAAATGACTTTCTTGATGAGTCCAATGATAACTAGACACAAATATATTTCCAATGAGCTATCATGAGCTCAATTTTTAGTTGAGGAAGACCTTCAAAAGTTGATTGCAACAGCACTCTGCCTTGAGGCAGCCTCTTTGCACATTTTGACCAGTCTTGGGAGATTTGATTTTTGATAGGGAAAATGAACTCCAAATTGAAACATTCCAGTTGGGTTGGAAAGTAGACTCAATAAGCTTTCCAACGAGATATCCTGCACCCAATTTTGAGACTGAGAAGTTCTCAAAAAGTCTCCTGCAAAAAGGAATGACGCATTGTGTAAGAGGCGCGACACATTGGGTTTGTGGTGCGGCGCATTGGGTTTGTGGCACGACGCATAGAGCTGCAAGCCATTTTCAACACGAATTCATCCAAATATTAAATTTTCTTGGTTTCCTCCAGTCCAAAGTAAGTCAAAAACTCTTCAAATGCCAATGAAAGTGTGTCTTAAGATGTTTATGATGATTTAATAAAAAAAACCTCAAACCCTACTTCCTTGCAATTTTTGCTTAAGACATGATTTCTTAGGGTTTGTAAATTGGTTTTTTGTGGCTATCACTCCCTCACCTTTTATTCCCTCACTTCTTTCCTAGCTTTTTTAACCCATTTTACTATCCCCCATATCCCTAAATTCATTCACCTCTACCCCTAATTCCCATTTTCCCAAATCCTAACTACAAAATCCCCAAACCCTACTCACATCCCTAAAACTCTTACTCCCATCCCTAAACTCTGTTCACACATACATTTTTACACTCTCTTCCATACACTCTACCCATTTCATTCCTCCACCATATTTTCACACTGTTATTCACAAAACCATCCATGTACAACCACATTTTTCAAAACCAAAGGAAAACAATGGAAAGAGACAGTGATCATGGGTATGAGCAAGAGATTGAACATGACCGAGAATATTGGCTTGAGAGAGAAAACTTGCACTTGGGAAAGGATGCTAGAGAAGGCCAACAATGAGAAAAACATGTTAAGGAATATGGCATACCACTACTTGTCAATATATATGGTGTGCAAAGCAAGAATCAAGATTTTGAAAGCCAAGTTGAAGAAGGCATCAAGGAGGCAAAAAGAGCAAGATAGACTTCAGACCTTGGCTGAGGCTTCCTTGGCCCAACACAACACTTGATGAAGAACACTCAGCCCAAATTTCAAAAAATTTGGGACACTTTTTGCAATTTTGAAATTTTTGGGCTAAAACACAGGTTTTTCTGCCCAATGCGCCGCGCCACCTGGCGCGCGCTTTTGATAGGGGACTCCTTTTGATGAAAACTCAACATTTTTGGATTTTTCATGGAAAAGTATGCATGCCTACCAATGGCCAAGAAATTTTGACAGGTTTTGGGCTTCCAAAAGGGTAAAAAACACCCCAAAAATGACCTTTCTGCCCCTTTTTTGACACACAGGAAGCAATGTTGCGAGAAATAAATTTTGGAGGGGCCAATGAAGGCCAAATTCAGAAATTACACTTGTGTTGGAAATTAGACAGGTATACCTTTCGAACAAGCCCACTTGGAGAAAATTTGGAAACCAAGAAGGCCTCCAAAATCAGCTGCAAATAGGCGCGACGCGTAGGGAAATTAGGCGCGACGCATTGGAGGATTTTGCTCATTCTTGGTCAAAAAATCTGTTTTTCGCCTAGTTTTTTCACAGTTTGACTTTTTTCCTTCTAGTTTTCAAACTCATGATGTAATTAAATGTAACATGATGGATTTTGATGTAATTTTTCTAAATTTTCACTCATAAAGGTAGATTCATCCATCAAAGGGTAATTTGCAACTGAATGAATCAGTTTCCTAGTTTTTAGAGGCAAGCTGTTCCATTGCCTACTTTCTAGTTCTCAGTTTAGATTTTGTTGGAACAACTCCTAAACTTTGAGCTCGACCCCTAGAGGCTGGGATGAGTTATTTTTTGTCTATATCTTGTGATTTTTCATTCATTAGCATGGTTGGACTTTTGGGAATGCTTTGAGCATCATTGTACATTCATCTCTGTAGTTTGGCAAAGGAATAGACCAGGGTTTGCAGCACTCTATGGGATTCATGTGAAATTTTTCTATGACAGTGTGTTTCTCTCTGTAAATGTAATTTTACTAGTGTTTTATGTATGCCATTTTCTCTCTTATTTATTCTTAACTAAAACAAACAAGGATAAACGTAGAATCCATTGAAATTGCAGTGCTCTACCTAGGGTTTGTTTAGTTATTTATGTTTTCAGCTGTTTGAAGAGGATCCATGAAGGTTTCTTGCCCTCTTCAACTCCTCACCTATCTAAAGCTCTCCATTCTTTCGATTAATTAATATCAATTTCCTACCTTGCCCCATTCAGATCTCTGCAAAACCCTCATTCCCCAGACCCAAATATGTCGTTCCTTTTGAGCCAGCAAAACATCATTAAAATCAATCAAACTCTTTTGCACATATACCTAGCCTAAAATCAGTTTTCATATTAAGTCCTCTCAAGCCTCATTGATCATTTTTTTTTGTTGAGATTGACAAGGAGAGAGCCCTCTCCCAATCTGGTAGGGCTAGCTACCAGGTTAAGCGTGGTTTGATGTTACCCTAGATTCTGCCTTTCCTAGCCTGTGGTAGATTTAGGCCATAACATAGTGGTGACCATACTAGGGAAGAATAGTTTGTTGTTTAGTTTATAAACTACAGACGGAGCCTGAAGTTAGCCAGGAAGCCTTCGAAACGCTCTTGCTTTGCATTAGCGAAAGTAGATGAATGTTGCTTCAGTCAATCTCCAGTCTAGTTTATGAACTGAACATCTGGTTTCCTCAGTAAAATGTAATCAATTTTAGATCTAATTGTGATGGTGGACAACGATCAGACACCACAAGGCTGAAATCATTCACCTAGCGACTCTAAATCAGTTTCGAGATCAGATCAAGTACTCCACTGGAGGATGAACTTGACCAGTAGAAACATGAAAGGACAATATGGAAAGATCAGGTATTCAAGTTGGAATTTCATCCAAGACATTTTGTTCTTTGTCATAAATTATTTCTTCTCTTTTCCCGAGAATGTCAAGAAGGCTTTGCAAATTATATTGTATTTGAGAAAATACCCTTGGCCTGTAGTTGACTCTTTCCCTTTGAATATTGTAAATACCAAAGATTTGCATGCCTTTGAGCTTGATCAAGAACCTTTTTATGAATCTTGTGATGATCGTCTTCAAAATGATGAGCCTCAAGAGACCACGACTGATTCTATACCTTCTGTGTGTACCCCTATACCTTGTAAAATTCTGGATCATTACAAGCCTCTGATTTTGCCTCCTATACCCCATGCTTTCCATAAAAATCATGATCTATATCTACCAAGATTTGATGGTGAATGCAAGAACATCACTGCTGAGAGACGTGTTCTGAATTTTGAGTCTTTTCTTGACCTTTTTGAAATTGATGAAGAGGATGTCAGTATTAGGCTTTTTTCTCTTTCTGTGCAAGGCAAAGTCAAGAGTTGGTTCAAAACCCTGCCTGATGCGAGCATCTCATATTTCTAGTAGTTCGTCAAAGTTTTCCTCGATAGGCGGGTGATCAGACAGAACCCTTTCTTGATTATAGAAGAGTATAACCAGCTGAAAACACTACCACGGGAGACAATACAACAGTTTTCTGCCAGATTTAACCAAGTTTATTATTCGATGCCAGTTAATATAAGACCTCCTCTTGGATCTTCTCTCTTTCACAACCCGGGTGCCTTTGATCCAGAAATGGAGTTTCAGCTGAGAGAAGGGAATCTTGCAACACTTGAAGAGATGCAGAACAATGCAGTAGATGTAGAGGCGCATTTGTTGATCCGAAGGGAAAAGTTGAAGGAAGAAGAGATGAAAAACATAGATCCAGAGGAATCGATATCTCTAGAGGTAAAGCTTGACATTTTGGTAAGTGCAGTGGAAGATATGATGCAAAATATCACCACAATGAATGAGAATAATGTTCAAGCTCATGGCTCGCTGATTGAAGAAGAACAAGTTGCTGATCCAAAACATATTCTTTCTTATCCTAATCGTCATAGATCTGATAATGATGGTTTTGTAGATCATCTTAGAGAAGAGAGATCTGTTGATATGACATGTATGCTTGATGATGTGTCTTATACTGATGATTTGGCTCAGTTTTATCAGTATGATGATGATTATGTTCTCCAAACAGAAGCTAATCTTGCAGACAAGTCAGCAACTAGTTTGTGGAAGGAGGAATTTCACTTTCAATAGCTCGAATACATTGATCAACAGATGCATATCAGCTACGGAAATGATGGGGAAAGTGCAGCAAATTTTGAAGTAAGTGAAGGATCTTTGCCTTTTTGTTTTGATTCATTTCAGTTCATTAGAGACAACTTTCATGCAATCCAAAATCAATTGTCGACAAGTCTTGATTTGGACCATCTTGAGGGCAATGAAAACCTTGTTAAAGACTTCTCATATCCATATTTTTAGCCCCCGAATGCCATTTATTGTCAAGTTGCAGATGAGGACTTCAAAGCTAGCACATACGATCAAATGATACAGGATGATTCTGCACCATTTTTTTTTGAATCATTTCAGTTTTTGAAGGGAAATTGGCATAGTAAATATTCAAATGAGCAGCTTGTAGGAAATCCTGTAATCTCATTAGAACCAATAGAAAATGGGTTGCAGTAGTCTTTTCAAGTTTTTCACGATCCAATAGCTGATGTGTTGGATGATGTATACAGTCAAAGTCCTTCTCCATTGACTCATGTGAGCTTGAAATATGTGCTGATATAAACTTGATCCGGCAGCTGGTTTCTTTGTCATTTTTAGCAGGAGTCTCATCACAAAGCTCAAAAAAAAGTTTGCATTCATGGTATGAGGAGAAGAGAAGTAATCCATTGGATGAGCTAAGTCCCAGTGTGCATGAACTTCAAGATCCTTATGTAGTGTTTTTGGAGGCGGATAGAGAATCCATATCATTCAACGGATCTGTTCACAAGTTTTCATGGGAGTTTCCTTTCAGTAGTTCTCTCTTGTTGTTCATAAGAAAGCACTTGCGAAGAATTCAAGTAGTAGCCAGGATGCTTACATGGTTGCATTGGTTGTTTCATTTCACTTGATCAATTGATGAATGGAACAACTAGAGTAGGTTGTATTGAATAAGCTTCATATTGAGCATATTTTCCAGTTTGTCAGTTGTGTTTAAGTATCGAGTCAGTTTTTAATTGAGTGAGATTCAATCTGTGTCATCAAGTCATTAGTTTTCAGTCATGCATTTCAGCTTGAGTTTTTGACTCCATTGCCCAATGGATGAAGGCACTGTCTGCTTTCCAAAGATCTGTAGTTCTTGGCACTTCCAAGGAGATACCATTCCCATTGGAGATAATGTTAGTGTCAGTCTTTGCAACCTTCCTCCAGTGACCAAACATGCTCTTAAAAAGTTATTTTAAGGTGTCAAGGTCAAATTTTGTCATTTCAGTGAGTCTTCAAGTAAAATATGGTCACTAGGTATTAGGTCTAGGGTTTGCTAACACTCCTTTAAAAGTTGTCCAAATATCAGTCCATGTCACCATTCAGATGAGTGTACCATCATTCAGAGGGTTTTCATCATCATGTCAAGTTCCACTGGGTCATTTTACAGCTTGTTCATGCTTCAGTTGTGCCTAGGTAAGGTTCATTTCCCTCTCCTAGGGTTTTGGAGGTAATTTCTCTTGGATGGTCAAATCATCAACAAAACTTGTATCCTGATGTTCATACACCTTCCCCTATCCTTAATTTACCTCATTAAACACTTCCCATCACTGATATTCCTCAAATTCCTCATTTTCGCACAAAGCCTAGTTTCTTGCTACAACTTGACAATTTTCTAGGCTAGGCCTGTGTTTTTCCCTTTTGGACCTCTTCCCCTTACTCAATCTCTGAAATTCAACTTTCCCCTACTTCCTAACATCCCTCCCTACTTCCCAAAATTTTCTCAAGAATTTAGAAGCCCCTTATCCCCTTCATTTCACTTCATTTCGACAAATCCCTTGTTCCACACTTAGGATGGGATTTACTCAATAAATCTTTGGGCAGGAAGAATGAATTTGGAAAAATTGAGAGAGGTTTACATCGAAAATAGACTAGGGAATAAAAAACTTAACAATTTGCAGGTGTCATGGTTTAGAGAAATGTCAAAAATCTGGTTGCTCTAGGAGAATTGGTACTGAAGCCCGTACGGAAAATCAAGTTCTCCCCAGCTTGGTTGGCCAAATGACTTTCTTGATCTGTCAAATGATAACTAGACACAAAGATATTTCCAATTAGCTATCATGAGATCAATTTGGAGTTGAGGAACACCTTCAAAAGTTGACTGCAACAGCACTCTACCTTGAGGCAACCTCATTTTGCACATTTTGACCAGTCTTGGGAGATTTGATTTTTGACAAGGAAAATGAACTCCAAATTCCAAAATCCCAATTGGGTTGGAAATTATACTCAATAATATTTCCAACGAGCTATCCCGTGCCCCATTTTTACACCGGGAAGGCCTCCAAAAGCCTCCTGCAAAAAGGCGCTACGCATTGGGTTTGTGTTGGTCATAAATGCAGTCATTTCCTACAATTGTCAAATATTCAATTTTGTTTGATTGAAAGTCCCTAAGTAAGTCAAAACTCTTCAAATTCCAATGAAAGTGTGTCTTAATATGTTTATGATGATTTAGTAAAAAATTTCAAACCCTACTTCCTTGCAATTTTTGCTCAAGAAATGATTGCTTAAGGTTTGTAAATTGGTTTTTTGTGGCCATCACTCCCTCACCTTTTCATTCCCTTAATTATTTTCTAGTTTCATTAAACCATTTTACTATCCCCTATATCCCTAAATTCATTCACCTCTACCCCCAATTCCCATTTTCCAAAATCCTAACTACAAAATATCCCAAACCCTACTCCCATCCCTAAAATCTATTCACACATACATTTTTACACTTTCTTCCATACACTATAACCATTTCATTCCTCCACCATATTTTCACATTGTTATCCACAAAACCATCCATGTACAACCACGTTTTTCAAAACCAAAGGAAAACAATGGAAAGAGATAGTGATCATGGGTATGAGTAAGAAATTGAGCTGATCGTGAATCTTGGCTTGAAAGGACAAAATTTCACTTGGGAAAGGATCCTAGAGAAGGCCAACAATTAGAAAAATATGTTGAGGCACATCGCATACCATTACTTGGCGAAAAACAAAAGTTGCAAGGCAAGAATCAAGAATTTGAAGGCTAAGTTGAAGAAGGCATCAAGGAGGCAAAAAGTGCAAGATAAACTTCAGATCTTGGCTGAGGCTTCCTTAGCCCAACACAGCACTTGATGAAGAACACTCAGCCCAAATTTCAAAAAATTTGGGACATTTTTTTCATTTTTTTCATTTTTTGCCTAAAAAATAGACTTTTCTGCTCTATGCGCCACGCCACTTGGCGCTCGCTTTTGATGGAGGCATCATTTTGAAGAAAAATCAACATATTTGGATTTTTCATGAAAAAATATGCATTCTCACAAATGGCCAAGAAATTTTGACAGGTTTTGAGCCCCCAAAAAGGTCAAAAATACCCCAAAAATGACCTTTCTGCCCCTTTTTGGACACACAGGAAGCAATGTTGGGAGAACTCAGTTTTGGAGGAAAATGAAGGTAGAGTCAGAATTGCCATGTTGGAAAGTGAGCAGTGTACTGTGACCATGGAAAATTTTGACAGGAAGGCCTCAGGTAGTACAAACAGGTGCAACGCACTTGGGAAATGGGGCAATGCTGCAAAGTTGGAAGGATTTTGCTCATATTTGGTCCAAAAACTACCCATTTTTAGCCTAGTTTTTCAGGATTGTTTTCATTCAGATTGTCAAAATCTTGTTATAATTAATGTAAATTACTGGATTTTGCTAAATTTTCACTCATAGGGGTAGATTCATCCATCAAAAAGTAATTTGCAACTGAATGAATCTGTTTCCTAGTTTTTAGAGGCAAGTTGTTCCACTGCCTACCTTCTAGTTCTCAGTTTAGATTTTGTTGGAACAGCTCCTAAAATTTTGAGCTCAACCCCTAAAGGTTGGGAGGAGTTATTTTTTGTCTATATCTTGTGGTTTTTTAGTTATTAGCATGGTTGGACTTTTCGGAATGATTTGAGCATCATTGTACATTCATCTCTGCAGTTTGGCAAAGGAATAGACTAGGGTTTGTAGCACTCTATGGGATTCATGTGGAATTTTTCTTTGATAGTGTGTTTCTCTCTATAAATTTCAGTCTACTGGTGTTTTATGTATACCATTTTCTCTCTTATTTCTTCTTAACTTAAACAAACAAGGATAAAGGTAGAATTCATTAAAATTTGCAGTGCTCTACCTAGGGTTTGTTTAATTTTCTATGTTTTCAGCTATTTGAAGAGGATCCCTGAAGGTTTCTTGCCCTCTTCAACTCCTCACCTGTCTCAACTCTCCATTTCTTTCAAATTAAGTTTCAAATCAATTGCCTACCTTGCCCCATTCAGATCTCTGCAAAACTGAGCCTCATTCCCTAGACCCAAATCTGTCGTTCCTTTTGAGCTAGCAAAACATCATTAAAATCAATCAAACTCTTTTGCACATATATCTAGCCTAAAATCAGTCTTCATATTAAGTCATCTCAAGCCTCATTGATCATTTTTTTTTGCTGAGATTGACAAGGAGAGAGCCCTCTCCCAACTGTTAGGGCTAGCTACCAGGTTAAGCGTGGTTTGATGTTACCCTAGATTCTGCCTTTCTCAGCCTGAGGTAGATTTAGGCCATAACACATAGAATTGAAGCATCACCTCTGTTCTGCCCCACTGCTCACATTACTAGACTTTCAACAACCATTTGAGATCGAGATAGATTCCTATGACTATGCTATTAGGGAAGTTCTTACTCAATAGGGGCATCCAGTGTCATATCACAGTGAGATATTTTCCGACACAGTTTGCAAGTATCCCACTTATGACAAAGAAATGTATTCCATTGTGCAGGCTTGTCAAAAATGGAAGAATTACATTTTGGGGAAGGAAACACTCATCCACATAGACCACCATCCCCTGCAGTTCATACAGACATAAGGGAAGTTGCAAAACGATCGCCATCAGAAGTGCTCCACATATCTGCAACAGCTTCATTTGAACATCAAGTACAAGAAGGGTAGCACCAATAATGTTGCAAACTGCATCAACCGACCACCGATCGTGGTGCTAACCACCGTTCTCAACTATTGTAGGCACGAGACTTCTAATTGGTCACTTCTCTACGAGAGTGATCTAGAATTCGGCCACACATACAAGGCACTCTCGGGGGATACACAAGTTCCAAATTTTGACCTCCAAGATGCATTGTTATGTCACCTAGGGCACCTTTGTGTTCCTTCAAGTGAGCATACCAAGATTATATGGGAAGCACACTACAGTCGAGTCGCTGGTCATTTCGGGGTTGAGTAAATAGGGGTAGTACTGCAGAAGTATTTCTATTGATCGAACCTTCGATGGGATGTCAGGAAGTACATCAAATCCTGTGCCATTTCCAAATCGACCATCAAGAATTAAGGCCTCTATACTCTGCTACCTACCCCTAGTCGACCTTGGGAATCCATCTCGATGGATTACATTTTGGGCCTTCCTTCTACTAAGAATGGAAATGACTGTGTTTTCGTGGTCGTCGACAGATTCTCGAAGATGGCAATTATGGCGGCCTGCAAGAAGAATATCACAACAGAAGCCGCTGCTAAACTCTTCTTTGAACGAGTGTGGGTGCACTTTGGGATCCCACAGTCTATCATATCAGATTGGGACAAAAGGTTCCTCAGCACATTTTGGTCCAGCCTCTGGTCAATGCTGGACACCAAGCTCACCAAGTCCACAACTTTCCATCCCCAAATTGATGGCTAGACAAAGGTCCTCAACATGATTATTGTACACATTCTTCACATGTACAATTCAAAGCATCAACTCACGTGGGATGAGAGCCTCCCCTATCTAAAAAACATTTATAATCGGACTCTCCATATCTCAACCAGCCATAACCCCTTTTAGGTGGGCTTGGGATTCCAGCCACTATGTCCCATTGACGTAGCCATGCCATTTGTGGCTACTTAGGCCAATTCGAATCATGTCCAGTCTAAAGCTGACAAAGAGAACAACTTTATCGAGCGCATTTAGCACATCTGCCAATAGGTTCATGAAATATTGGATAGAGCCAATGCTAAGTACAAGAAATGGCATGATCAACATCGGGTGCCACACAACTTCTAGGTTGGCAACAAAGTGTGGCTACATTTGCAGAAGGAGCGCCTCACTAGACCCCACCGCAAGATTCACCCACTTCAATATGGGTCGTACACCATCACCAAGGCTGAAGGGAACAATGCCTTCGAGCTCAGTATTCCACCATTCATTGGTCTGCACCCAGTATTCAATGTGGACTGCCTTCGTCCCTACTTCCCACCTCTACTGGACACCTCTCACATTGTAGAACAACTCACACCAACAGAGTTAAACCCACAATGCATGGAATAGACCACCACAGATTGTATCATGGACATGAAAATCAATAACACTCACCAACAAAAGATCCAACTGTATCGGGTTGTCAAAGCTAGCCAACTCATGCACCAAGGCAAGTGGTTCACCAGGGACCAAGTTCAGTAGAAGTTTCCTCATCTCATGGAGGAACTCAACGCAATGGGGATCATTGCTTACTAAGGGGGGAGGAATGATCCAGGTGGATATTGGTGGCCACTTTCCTATTCCACTTGGGGCCCCACCATTGTCTTTTTCATTTTTTCAATTTCGACATGACTTACTATTTTTAGCAGTTTTTCGGGTCGTGAACTTACGAAGCCATTTTGAGGCCCTAAACGACGTTTTTGGGGAAACCCGTAAGCAACATAGGTCCATGGACCAATTTTCCTTACATCAAAATTTTTAGTCCTCGAAAATATCTTTCTAATGAGATATGGTGCGCATCAAACGAAGATCGTATGCCAAGGTTATGTCCCCAGGAAGTTGAAACACCAATTTACCCAAATAGGGCCCATATTTTTGGCACTTCATCTCCTAGGGTTAAGGTTTTAGATGTTTAGGGTTTTCCATTTTTTCTAAATAATAAATAGGCCCTTGAGCCTCATTGTAACACAGTTCAGAGGCCTGTAGCCGCCACATCTCTTCTTAGAGATAAGCTACCAGTGCCCTAGCTAGTTTATTTCCATTTTGTCTGTAAGAAAATTTTAGTTCTTTGATATTAATTAAATGAAGTGTCGTTTTTGCTGCATCTTTGTATTATGGTTATATGTGTATTCTGTTGCGTTCCTACATAAATCTGAATCATGACAACTGCCAATCAACACATCAAACGAGAAGCTTCCTACCAGAAGAAAGATGAACAGGCAACTAGATTGACTGGATCTTAACTAAGTGTAGATTACGAATAATAAATAAACCTAAAACAAAATCTCGCCTGATTACGTTGCACATGTGGATGATTATCAATCCATGGCAATGTAATGTAAGGTTGAACATTGATGTAATGAAGTTCACATCCGAAGAACCAAATGATAATTAGAATACTATTGCAATGATAAGGTTAAGATCAATGTACAATCACTTTCACATGATTTGCTTACAAAATGACATAGTTGAAATATATATATTATAATGTGCCAATTTTGGGTGTGGTAATAATTTTTTTTTATGGTAAGTATTTGATGGTGGTGACAAGTGGTATCAGAGCGTGGTTACACGTTGGGGCCAGATGGGCCATTTGAATAACCTTGGGTGTTTTCACTTTTTTTAATTTCGTTCACATTGATATGAATTATTGATAAGTTTCGATGAGGAGAGGATCTAGTCATCAGATGCCAACAACTACAGGGGAAGCTCATTCCCTGCCTAATCCAGAGATTAACCCAGAGATGTGGGTAAAATTGAGCATGTATCAGCATCAAAAAACTAGTAGATTACTTGAAGAACAACAACGTCGGACCAACAGATTGTTAGATTCGGTAAAACAACTCCAGATATAAGTAAGAAGAGACAATGAAAGCTTAATGTGGGAATAGTAGAAGATTTTTAAGAGCCTCTCAGGTAAGTAGAATCATCGGGCAACACAACCTAGCTCGGAGAGGGACACCCATGAAGGTAGTGAGCAGTAACAACAAGTTAATGACAATCCAGAAGGAAGTCGTACTGAGAAAAGTAACAAACACAGAACTTACAATGAAGTAGATTTTGGAAATTATTCAACAATAGGAGATGAAGAAACAAAAGGTGGATCTACAAGGTGAATCTCAGAAAATTAAACCTCCTACTTTCGATGGAGAGGTTGAGGAAGTGGCAGAAGCATGGATAATTAATATGAACAAATATTTTAAAGTTTATGAGTATAACAGTAAGCTCAAATCTCGCTTGGCTATTTATAAACTATGGGGAGAAGCCACAATATGGTGGGAGGAAGTTAAAAAAGTGTGGGGAATTGAAGATCAGAATGTGACTTGGGACGAGTTCCAGCAATATTTTAAAGAAAAGTACCTAACAGAGTAATTCTATGATGAAAAATCTTGAGAATTTCATGACTAGAGGTTTGTTCAACTGTCTATGGATGAGTTCATCACTAAATTTACCTCCTTGTTAAGGTACGTACCGTATTTGAGAGATGAAACATACCAAGGACAGATCAAGGATCAATGCTGCATTAGAAGATCGACAAGAAGATTTCCATCCAACCATGATAGAAATGGAAGGTAAGTTATATTCCCAAATTGTTTATGTTTTAGTTGATCCTGGGGCAAGTTTAAGTTATATAAATCCCCGAGTAGTTGAAAATTGTAAATTGCAAAGCCAGAAATTTAAAAGTCCCTGGTTGGTATAATTGGCTACTAGAGAAAAGAGAAGGGTTAATGATAAAATCTCAAAATGTATCATAGAAATAGGAAGACAACCTACAATTGTTGAACTCAATATTTTATCTTTGGGCTCTTATGATATTTTTTTGGGAATGGACTGATAAGAAAGACATTGGTCACTGGTAGATTGCAAAGATAAAATCATCCATTTTAAGGCCAAATATGGTACTCGTCAAGAACTACAAGGAATTAAGAAACCACTTCAATTTTTCCCCATCAATGCATCCCAGCTGGTTAAATGCATCAGAAAACAGTGTCAACTTTACACTATTCAAGTGGGTTTTACTAACTCTAAATACAAGACCCATATGTTGGAAAATATTCCAGTTCTTCAAGAATTTATGGATGTGTTTCCTGAAAATATTATGGGATTACCCCCAAAGTGAGATATTGATTTTACTATTGAGCTAATACCCATAGCAACACCTATGTCATGAACACGATACAGAACGAGTGTGCCTAAGCTGACAGGGTTAAAAATGTAGCTACAAGAACTATTTGATAAAGGGTATATTCGACCAACTCTGTCCCCTTGGGGAGTACCAATGTTGTTCATTAAAAATAAATATGGTAAGTTGCATATGTGTATGGATTACATACAACTTAATAAGCAGGTTGTCAAAAACAAATATCCACTGTAACGAATAGACGATATTTTTGACCAAGTAAAAGGAGCAACCATATTTTCAATTATTGACCTGAGATCCGGGTATCACTAGATACGGATTAGGGATGAGGACATATCCAAAACAACCTTTCCTAACAGATACTGACATTATGAATTTGTGGTGTTACCATTTGGATTAACTAATGCACCAACAACTTTCATGAGTGTGATGCATGGTATCTTCCACCCATTTTTAAATAATTTTGTTTTAATCTTCATTGGTGATATATTGATCTACTCTAAAAATATGGAAGAACACAAGGAACATTTACAATTGGTGTTGAAAATTTTGCAAGAACATCAAATCTATGCCAAATTTAGCAAATGTGATTTTTACAAAGAACAGATCCAATATTTGGGCCATGTAATATATGCGGAAGGAATATCGGTAGACCCCGAAAATATAAAGATGATTATAGAATGGAGAGTTCCCAAAAATGTAGTAGATATACGTTCTTTCATGGGCTTAGCTTGTTACTATTGGCTCTTCATTGAAGGATTCTCTAAGATAGCCTTTCCCATTACTTCCTTATAGTGGAAGGGGCGTGTTTTTAGGTGTACTAATGAATTCTGAGGTAGTTTTGAAGGGTTAAAACAACTGTTAACTACTACCAATATATTGAAAGTAGTTGACCCAAGCAGAGAGTTTGAAGTTTGGACTGATGCTTTTAAGGAAGGGGTGGGAGAAATATTGACACAAGATGGAAAGGTAATAGCATATGAATCTAGGAAGCTAAAGAACCATGAGTAGTGATACTTTGCCTATGATTTAGAGCTTAATGTGGTAGTACATGCCCTTCGATTTTGGAGACATTATTTTTTGGGGAAAAGGTTTGTTCTGAGAACCAACTACAGTAACTTGACTAGCTTCTTTAAAAAATATGATTTGAATGCCCGCCAAGCAATATGGAATGTGTTCCTAAGTGAATTCGACTTTGAAATTGAACATGTGAAAGGTAATGAGAACCATGTCGCTGATGCTTTACATAGGAAACTACATTTCATATATGACCTTACTTTAATCAAGAAAAATTTAAGTTCCAAGAGAAAATAATGGGGTCAACAAAGAGATACCCTGAGTAACAATTATTTGGTAGAAAGCACGAGAGGTAGAAAAACAAGGAAAGCAATCCGATTATGGGATTAATGATAAATAGCTTTTGATATTTCGAGGAAAAATATGTATTCCAAATAACATGATCTTGAAGGAGCTAATTTTGGATGAATATCATTAGATTTCCTATGTTGGACATCCAAGATATCAAAAGATGCTAACAACAATTAGAAAGGATTATTTCTGGCCTAGAATTCGTAAAAACATTGTTGAATACCTGACCAAATGTTTGGATTGTCAGCAAGTCAAGGTGGAGCACCAACATCCGGCAGTATTACTGCAGCCTTTTCCTATGCCAGAATGGAAATGGGAAGTCATATCACTTGATTTCATCACGTGTGTACCGAAAAGCAAGAGACACAATGATTTAATTATGGTGGTTGTGGATAGACTCAACAAGGTATCTCATATCATACCTATCCAGTCAACTTACAAGATTGTACATATTTCTCACATCTTCATGAGGGAAATATTTAAACTACATGGCATTCTGAGAGACGTCATCTCAGATCGATATTTAAAGTTCACCTCAGCTTTCTGGAAGACACTATTCACTGGTTTGAGAACACATATCCAGTTTAGTACAACCTATCATCCTCAAAAGGATGGACATAATGAAAGGGTTAATCAAATATAAGATTACATGCTACACATGTATGTGATGCAGCAACCCACAAAGTGGGAAGAGTATTTTCATCTGGTCAAATTCGCCTACAGTAATGGATACCAAGAATCCCTCAAGGTGAGTCCTTTTGAAGCATTGTACGGAAGAAAATGCCAGACCCCCATAAATTGGAGTAGTCCGGAAACCAAATTGATGCTTGGGTTGGACATGCTAGAGGAAATATAGTGTGAGGTAAGAAAGTTCAGACATAATTTAAAAGTAGCCTAGGAAAGGAAAAAGATATATGCCGACCGAAAAATAACTTTTCGAGAGATTGAGGTGGGTGGCCATGTTTATGTAAGAATTAAACCTAAGAATAGAACCTTAAGATGGAATACCTGTGACAAATTGGCTCTAGGGGATTGTGGACCCTTCCAAATTTTGGGACGAGTAGGGTCTGTGGCTTATTGGATCGCATTTCCTAGCCACATATTGGTACACAACGTGTTTCATGTATCATTACTGAAATGATACCTACATGACCCCAGGAATGGTATACAATGATAGAGAGTACATGTAAGTTATGTTTACATTATGACTTCTAGAAAAAGAAGAATCCTTAATTAAATTAATTATGAATTCGACTGCATGTAGGCAGAACTGGACTATGAATTTCTGGTAAAACCTCAGCGTATTCTCGATCAGAGAGAAATAATGCTTCGGAGGTGAGCCATCCCCCAAGTTAAAGTGCAATGGATGCACTTTAGCCCAAAGGATGTTACTTGGCAGGACGAAAAATCTATACAAGAAGCATATCCTGAAATGTTTGTTGTGATGAAGTAAACAACGAAGGTGGTGTTTACCTCTAGTGGGGGAAGATGTAACATCCCATTTAATTTTAAATGTTATGTTTAAAAGACTTATAAAATACATTTTATTTTTTTTAGTGGAAAAGAGATTAACAAATATGGTTATTTGTTAGTAAAAATTGAGTTCTACTTCATGAATAAAAATTACATTCAGTAGTTGGTTAACTGATTGGTAAATAATTCCAAGAATTCAGAGTAAAAAGGAAGAGGAATTTTTATTTATTTTTACATTTACCTTCCCCAAGAGGATAAAAATGAAATCTTGGGAAGGAGAAGGGGTTCTATACATGAAGAAGGAAAAGGTTTAAAAACATATTGTTGTAAAGTAAAGAATTGTCCAGAGCTGGTTGAATACGAGTGTAGATCTATAACTTGAAAGCAGTGTAGGCTGGACAGAGGTCTTGAGGCCTAGATTTTGACAAATATCTCCTACCTTAGACTCTGGTGTGGAGCATGAGCGGAGCAGAGGATGTGATCAACTCTCTCATGGTTGGGTGGCACAATTAGTTAAACCGAAAACACAGAGATAAGTATTTAAGTTTTCTGGTTAAGTTATAATAAATGATCACAAATATGTATTTAAATTTTGTGCTTGATTTATTACAGGAATTAATGAGGGCTATTGGCTAAGCTAGATTTAACACTAGTATTTTATTATCTAGAAAAGATGAAATAGTCTAGAAACTAGAAAAAGGAACAGTATATGTCATGGTGAAGCTAATAAAAGTGAAGTATAGATACTCATGTTGTATAAATACTGTAAACCTGTGTACAATTCTAAATTCTTCATAGATAGATAAATATATATTATACAAACAACATAGAAGGATCTTCAAATTAGTAGACTATGTATAGCAGAGTATTTATTCTTACATTTTCATGTTTCAAGGTAAAAATTAAATAAATTCATTGAAAAATTAATGAAATAAATTACACCTGAATGTATCGAGGGTAGAACAAGAATAGATGATATTACACATGTTGTAACCTATAAAACTACTTTTACATTTCCAATATCCCGTTTAAAGAATCATTAGGCTTAGAGGTTTAGAAGTTCAGCTCTGTGGTGAACAGAGCATGGATAAGTGTCCTTTGGCCACTTATTAGTTAAAGTATACAATGAATGAACTTTAGCAAACAAAGAAATAAAATAAGCTATGATTATTAAATAATTGTCAACTCCGAAAAATGGAAAAAATGAATTAACACAGAACTCGGTTATCAACCAATAAACTTATAAATCTAACTTGAAACTTTCCATCGAGGAAGACTAGATATTAAAACTCAAACCCAAAATGAAAACTTTTCTTACAACATCTGAGTTGAGAAATTTGGTTAGAAAAGTAATTAGAACACGTATTATAAGTGCCGATATATATACATATACATATACATATACATATACATATACATATACATATACATATACATATACATATACATATACATATACATATACATATACATATACATATATATATATATATATATATATATATATATATATATATATATATATATATATATATATATATATATATATATATGTATGTATGTATGTATATATAACGACCTGTACAAAATGTGAAAGGACTCGCGAATTACAGAACCAAATTGGAGGTTAAATCCGTAAAAAAATTATATAGAGTAAAACAAAAATAAATATACAATTATCCTCATAATTCATATTGGAACTTCTACGAAGTCAGAAATATATTAAATCTTAAACTCTGAATAATAACTACATTGAAACCCCTTCACATTAGGTTTCAGAACCCAACCCTCTCGAGGGAAGCTTTAAAATAACTCATGAATGGAACCCAAGCCGTCTTCTGGTACCTTTAGAAAACATAGGGTTTTACCCTCTGTAACCCTCAAGAATCATATGGAACAACGTATATGTGGATAAGGGGTTGAGCTTACCTGTGGTGGCCACCCAAGGTGATGCATTGAGGAATTTGAGGGGACCTCTTATTCCGCCAGGACCCCTCCAACCATCCTTAGCTTGCAACCAAAAATAAAACAGAGGATTCGTGAGAAAATTAACAAATAAAGGGTTCATGAGATGCTCACTTCAAATATCAGAGATAAAATAAGAGGAAAATACATACCGAAACATGAAATTACCCGAGTTCTAGCTCTCTGCATGCTTGGAAGACTCTGTCCTAAAATTTTTTTAGTGAGAGGAGAATAAAAAACAACTGCTAAATGGGAAACCTTCCGGCAGTATGGATTTACCATCTTGAACAAGTTTAATCAAACAGAAAATGGAATTAATAGAGAATATCCTCACGGATGAAAAAAACCAAACATTCTCTCTATAAGCCTGAGTAAATATGAATTGCAAAGTTCATCAAAAGTATTACCTACAAGTTTAAGAGATAACTCAGTGAGAAATGGTGCAGAAGCTATGAAAACAGTATTTGAAAAATAAATGCTTACTGCATGGCTATTCAACATAGTTCCGCATTGAAATAAAGAACCAGAGTAAACAACATTTACCTAAGGCACAACAGAATTGAAACCAACCCACACTCTCTGTTGAGGGATAGCTGTTACCCTTGGTGTCAGAGTTTAGAAGCCTGAAGGACAAAAAATTGCAGAGCAACACCATAAGGGTATAGAGTCAAATGAGTTGTGTGTGCAGCGCTTAGGGTCGGGTAGCTACCCCAAAACTTCCACCAAAAATTTCCACCGTCAGATCTAGGTTTTATCAAATCAATGGATAGAACTATTACCCGTAAGAAAATCGCCACTAACAACTACCAATCAACACTACAAACGAGAAGCTTCCTACCGGAAGAAAAATGAACAGGAAACAAGATTGACCAGATCTTAACTAGGTACAGATTACAAATAATAAATTAATCTTAAAACCAAATCCCAGCTGATTACATTGCACGCATGGATGATTTTCAATCCATGCTAACATAATGTAAGGTTGAACATTGATGTAATGAATTTCACATCCGAAGAACCAAACGATAATTAAAATACTATTGCAATGATAAGGTTAGGATAAACGTACAATCAATTTTAAATGACCTTCTGAAAAAATGACATAGTTGACATATGTATATTATAATGTGCCAATTGTGGGTGTGGTAATAAAAAAATTTTATGGTAAGTATTTGATGGTGGTGACACTAAAATTTTACCTTTTTTTCTGAAATTATATTTTTTTTAATGATTTAAAATGTTTTTTAATTGATGTTATATATTTCTTTCTATATAAATATAATTTTATTCCATGATGGGGTGATTAACAGGGCAGAAAATGGCGTTCCAGTGCGTGGCCGCGGGTGGGAGGGTCAAACTCCCCATCCTCTAAATATACCTTGTGTACATGAGGGTTCAATGTAATCTGTGCGAAACTTCATTCCGTCTTGGTTCTCATGGGTGGTGGCATTTGTTGGATTTTTATGGAGGGTGGTGAGTTTTGCTACCAAAAATTATGGGTTTGGTTGAGTTATGGTATTTGTAGTGTGAGCTCTAAGTGGAGATGAAGTTTTTTTTGTGGGTACCCCATCTCAGAGAGGTGGCATCCTCATCCTCGTTATCCCCTCCTCCACTTATGAGTGGGCATTATTGTCATTTTATAGTTTTTTTTTTTTTTGTTCAATAGTTTATCATATAGGAAAGATATCGGCCTGTCTGGTTTTGATTGTGTTTCTTTGGTCATGTTTGGGTTGGGTGGTATCCCTTCTGTTCTGGAAGGAGAGTTGATTTGCAGCCCTCAGCGACCCCTTATCAGGCTCTTGCAAGGCTTGGTGTTGTTTTGGGAGAAGGAATATTGGATTTTGGATGCGATGGAAAGTGAGGGTTCGTCTTTGTATGTGGTATGACGATTCGTTCGTGGCTGCTACAAAGTTTTGGCTCTTTTCGTTCAGTCTGGGCTAGTTGGTGGTGGTCACACCAGTGAGGGCGGTGTGTTTCTCCTTGCGGATAGTCATAGTGTTGGAAGGTTCTCTTTGGTTCGCCTCTTTCCTTCTCTATAGTGTTTGTTTTATCATCATGCGTATGGTTCCCCACTTGGCCGCTTCTCTCAAATTAAGCCCATTTTAAGCATCTCAAGGGGTGGTGCATCTCTCTCATATCTCTAAGTGGCAACCAACACAATTAGCATGAGGAGGGGTGCCATCGGCAGCAGATGCATGGATCAGACGAACCCAGGTGGTCAAGGTCATGGAAGGGCTTGGCGTTCTAGTCATGTAGGGTGATCTGAATGAAGTATGTTAGTGTTTATATGATAATTACTCTTTTAGACTCCAAATACAATTTTGTATGTGTGCTTAAGGGTTAAAGTTCTCTTGCAAATTATCAAGTCTGATGAGTATTTTTCATGTTAATTTAATGAACAATTTAACATAAAATAAAGGATGAAAAAAAACAAATAAAAGTATAGTACACAACCATACAACACATCAACACAGTTATTTGATGAAGGATTTCACCCCTCCTAAGCTACATCTCCTTGGTCCAGCTTCCATGGCTTGGGCCTCTATATTATGCTTAAATTTTCAAAATGACTTGTTTACAATTCTTTTTTGCTCCTGAAACCTGCACCGATGAGTCCAAAATGCCAAAAAATGGTCATCTATCCTACTTCTGCACCTGATTTGGTCGAAAACTCAAAACTTTATGACCATTTACATTTTCTCCACAATTTTAGGCCTAAATTTAGCTAATTGGAGCTAAAACCGGCTAGCTAGAGCTAAACTAGTAGTTTTTGCCGAAATTAGCAGTCTGCTAGCTTAATCTTCATTAAGTTAATTAATCTTAGTTAGCGTTAATGAACCTTTCTTAGCCCTTAACTCAGTGCTTTTGTGCTAATCCAGTTTAGTGATAATAAATGTGGATTATACACTAATTAATATAGGTTTAGTGTTTAAACTTCGTGCTTAGGATTTGGCTCTGTCAGTGGTCTTCGCACTGAGGTCACATGCGCTAGGGGCTGGCCCCCTCTCCCCCCACCGTTGAACATGGTATAATTTAAATATATGTCGAACCAATATGTAGTTAAGAACTTACATGTGGCGAAATGGTAACGTTTGGCATTGACTTTTGTGAGGTCATGGGGTCAAACCTCGACGCCTCCGCTTGGACTCGAAAAAAAAAATTTGGTCCATGATCCACCATGGGGGGGGAATGTGGCGGCCCGACGCTGCACCACATGTCCTCACCCAATTGGCCCAATTTCAAACCAATAATAACTTTCCGCCGAACCCAAATTCTTAGCCAATACCATGCTGCCACTTGGAAATCCATTATTCGCCGAAGGAAAATGACAAAATTCGACCCTGCCTAGTCAGCATGCCACATTAATGGTATGGACCACTGACTGGAAACCTCTCTGTCCTTTTTTTAAAAAAATTGCATGTTTAACAAAGATAACATGACTTGTTTCTGAGAGCATACAGAGTTGATTTGCACAAAACAAAGTGAGTTAGATTCAGAACGACGAGAAATATGTGGTCGTTCAGGTTTCGAGCCATTATGAGAACTTTTAATTTTGAGCATAAAACTAAGCCCTTGATCATTCATCCCCACCGGAATATTTTGGACCCCAAAACATCATATTTAGTTGCTGAAGAGGTGAGTGCATATTTCCCTCACATTCCCAGTTTCAATCCATTTTTCTTTTGAAGGATTTGTTCCTTTAAGCCCCACTCGAAGATAGTGGACACTTCCTCTTATCAATGTCCTTGTCCTCCCATCAAGTATAATGTTTTGTTTTAACTCAACAAATAAATATGGCGAAAAGTATTCAATAGATGGTAACTAAACATTCTCTCCTTGATCTTGTAATATTTCCACTTTTCCATTAGTTAATTGGAATATTAGAGTTCTTACTTTTCTTAATTAATTAAGTAAATAAGAGGGTAGAGGGACGCATAAACCCCATAGATGAATAAAATCCATTTTTGGTGTGTGTATGTGGGTTATTTAGTAGTAGATCAACATTGTGGAGTAATGGAGCAGCTTATTGATAAAGGAAGAGTGGAGATCATGCAAAATTAATGAGAAAGATCATGGAGATAATGGAGAAGTCAAAGTAAGATCATGGAGGAATAAAAGTAATATGATAGAGAAATAATGATGAAGTGATGGAGGAATTGGTGCATTAAATGCGCACATGATGGGGAGAGTGGATATTAAACGCAAATATTATGGAGATCATTGATTAGCAGATCATGTATTTTTCTCAAAATTGAAAGTGCTTGAAACTGTATCAAACCTGAGCGACTGGGTAGATCTCGTCATTGCGATTCTGGCGCCGTGAACGGTTCGAAAAACCGATGTCATATGAGGGAGATATTTCATTCTGATCATTTTCCTAAACAGCTAAAATTTTGTGACATGAGTGATTGGGATGCCAAGTCAGCATGTAGGTACATTCAGCAAAAATATAATATTCCAGGAATATTCCATTTTCTCAATCCAACCAAGATTCGCCAAGTGGTAGTTTCTGCGCTATTGATTTGGATTTGTATGAGATTTTTTGGATTGTTGGATGGGTGACATGTGGCTAGCCCAGAGGCTGCCACGTGTCCGCTGTACGGAGGACAAAAATTTTGTTTGGGTCTGGGGGGTCGACCGCATGACGTCTGGCGTGCCTGCACAAGCCATCGACCAAGGGTGTTACTTACCATGTATTGGGTGGTGGTAATATTTAAGTTTTAAAAAGTTAATAGTCAGAGGGGGGGACCACTGACGCTCTCAACCCACCGACGGCCCCAATCGTGGTGGTCACATGTTCCATACACTCTGGCATATAAATTTATCTCCAACGATTCCGAAGACCATGACTTTAGGTGGCTACAACGATTATTCACTTGTGTTAACAAACAACTACCGTGACATAAAAATTCAAACAACCCATGGTTACTTCGGTGGATAACTGCAAAGGTATCACATGGGCAATCTCCAGAAAATATGTCGACGGTTAATCCAACAAGTTCGGAACTCCGCATCCATAGGGTTCCGCTCCAAGTTATTGGCAGAATTTTAATGTAAACCATGTGGTTTATGGGGGGGTCATCTTGTGACCACCCCTCCCCTAACCACCATATTTTAATCTTAACGGTTTATAACTGGTGGAGTTAAAGCATGCCTCCAAAATTAGGTGGAATTTGCTAGTTTAACTACAATTAAATTGCAGTTCTCAACATTTAGAGGATCATTTGTAGCTGTGATTGGGAAAATGGATAGGGAGGTCAATTTTTGACCAATTTGGGTGAAACAAGAGTCTATCTAGACTAATTTGAGCATTATGGAGCCACTAGTGCCGAGAAAACAGCCATTAGAGTCTTGTAAGAACATGTATTTTCAATTTTGAGCATACTGACAAAGAGGGACATGCAATTGGGAGCTAGACCAGTAGATGTAGCCCAGGAGGGTGAATTTCTTCATCATGACTGTTGTGTAAAACTTATGTGTGATGTTTTTCTATGTTATACACTATTTTTCAGTGTTATTTAGGCTTATTTTCATGCTTAAGACTTAAAAATTCATCTATTTTTCATGGTTAAATTACCCATTCCTTAAGCAAACAAAAGGAGACAAATTTTACATGTTTTTATTACTGGAAGGAAACTTAGCACAACAAAATAATACAGTCCTCTTAGATCAGGTTGGTATCAGAGCCAAGTTTATTCTCTGATGTTGTTGTGTGAAAATATTTGTTTAACTATTTGCAAGTGTGCACATGATTACTAGGCTCAAGCTTAAGAGAGGAGAGGGAAAATTGGTGGAAGCAAGAGGTTCTCAGAGTTAGACACAACAAAGGAAGGAAATATTTCCACATTCTCCACCACCTAGTTCACCTCCAAAAGAAGGAGAAGAAACATAAATCATGCCTCCAGAGGAAGAAGAAATCCATGAAGAGGTGGATGCCAAACAAGAATAAAGAGTGTTTAGGAAAGCATTCCTTGACATGACTGAGATGGTGAGAGTCATTTATCAAGAAAGGAATGAGATACTTGAAGGATAAGGATCCCAACTTCACAAGGAAGGTCAGGGATCATCAGGAGGTCAAAATGATGAAGATAAATCAAGTAAGGGAAATGGAGGAAATGGAGGCAGTGGAAAGTCAACATCCTCACCCTCATCATCATCATCCTCTACTTCATCTTCAGTACATCAGCCACACTGAGTCAAAGAAAACTGGTAAAATTCCTTTTCTAAAACTTGATGTTAAGTTTGAATTGCCAATGTTTAATGGTGAAGTCAATGCAGAAAATCTTGATAATTGGATTAGGCAATTGGAGGTCTATTTGAGAATTCAAAACCCTCATGATGATGATACCAAAATCCAACTAGCTTCATTGAGAATGGAAGGTGAAAAACATGTTTGTTGAGAAGCCAAGACAAAGGAGAAGATCAAGAAGCATGGTAAGATTATCCTATCATGGATTGATTTCATTACTACAATAAAACAACAATTTTATCCATTAGCTCATATGCAGAAAGCCATAATGAATTGGAAAAATTTTAGACAATTGAAAGGACAGAATGTGCAAGAATACACCTAAGAATTTATGAGAATAGCTCTCTTATTAGGGGTAGATTTGCAGAGCCAAGATACTTTGCTCAAGTACAGAGGAGGCTTACATAGCTACCTAAAACATACTATTCTCATGTTTAACCCTACAAGACTAGATGAATTTTTTGTTCAGACCACACATCTAGAAGCTAAAGGGAAAAACATTATTGATGAGGGTAGAAAGAAACATTTTAAGGAGAAAAAAAAAGAAAAGACCTCAAAAGGTAAGGGAAAAAAAATGCATCTGTCAAGAAAGAGGGAGAAAAAGTGGTCTGTGAACATTGTTTCAGAGAAGGGCATGAGGAGAAAAATTGTTGGAAATTACATCCTGAAAAGAGACCCAAGTATAACAATAAAAAAGGGAAGCAGAAAACTAGAGCTACAAATCAACATGATTTAGGAGAGGATTCAGGTGATGAATCTAAAATTACAGACATGGGATTGAAGAACATGAAGGGGAAAGAAATTGAAACAAAACCCAATACTAGTACATCAAAATGTAACATACAATATCCAAATGAAGAAGAGAGAATGGAACTGTTTCATGTGAGGGTCATATCAAAACATACCAATATTGACACACTGTTTGACAGTGGGTCACAAGAAAAATTAATCTCTAAAGACTTGGTCAAGAAACTTAATCTTGAGGCCATTGAACATCAAAAACCATATCCACTTGGGTGGATTTGTATGGATGAAAATTGACAGGTTTCAAAGAAGTGCATATTGTGCTTTATAATAGCTACACATTTTGTTGACATAGTTGAATTAGATGTGGTTCCGCTTGATATTACAGGTATTGTGTTGGGAAGTCCTCATTTGTATGATAGGAAAGCGATCTTCCATCGCCATGAGAACAAATACCATTTATTTAAAGATGGAAAGGAGTACATTGTTAGAGAACATCGCAAGAAGAGAAATATTGCAATGGTAAATGTTGGACAGGTAAAGAGGCTGGTGAATTCAAGTAAGAATTTTGTTCTTCTAATGATTAAGCCTAAAGTTGATGTTAATCATGAATCATTTGAGGATTGTGATCCTAAGTTGAAATTAGATTTATATGATGTAGTTGATGCACATCATGAGTGTTGTCTTAAGGGGTTCTAACCTAGTTTCATAGGTTAAGGTTTGCCAACAAACCCATATACTACTGGCCCTTTTGGAAATGACCTACTCACCAGGCCAAGGTCTCACCCAAAGTAGTATGGGAGGGTGATGGAACCACGTTTATGCACCCTAGGAGAGTGTAGGTAATTAAGGTAGATCAGTGTTCTAATTATCAAGTATGTACATAACAGGTCTATTTGCAGGCTTTCAACAGTACAATCAACAAATAACACTAACAGAGCTATTATCATTCACAGATCTGATCAATGCATTCGCATCCACATCCATATCAGCAATTACCATCACAAAACATTATAATCGTAGCTAACACATAAATCAGAGATATATTCGCATCTTAAATGAATAACACAGATGTACTTCAGTCATAAATGTGATCAATCCAGATATTAGAAGGGTACTTCAAATATATTCTACATTCATTAGTATCCAAACCCCAATTACAACCCAAAACACAGCCTGCACACACAGCCAGTAGGGTCTACACACAACAGGACTGAGGATCTCTGCGCACATAGCCAGCAAGAGTCCTTACCCCAAAACAACCCAAACAGATCTCAATAATTTGCATGCAGCATCAATTCTAATTTATGCCTACCTTTGGACTTAAACTATTCATCTATTTATATCGACATAGCCCTTGCTGTCGTGTAGTCCACAAACCATGGTTTGTGGACTCTAGTTCTACCCTTTTACCCCTTTTACAAATCATTGGGGCTTTGACCCACCCCAAAGCCCTGTCGCTAGGCTAATTGGTACCAAAATATATTTAAAAATTAGATTAAAATATACATAAAAATGCAACTAAAGGACCTTGTTCCAACAGGCCCCCAACACAATCTCATGACTCATCCTGAGTGACAGCTTGGGTGGAGTCTTCATTCACTCTTTGCGCTTCTCCATTGTGGTAGTAAGTGGGGCCAGCAATTGAAGGCTATATGTGACGGCTGTCTGCGCGATTTCCATCAGTTTCTAAGATGTTGGTCCTTCTGAGGCAGCAGTGACCCTGTCAAGAGTCTGGTTCAACTGTTGGACCACCCCATCTATGTCCTATGAGAGCTTAAAGGCGTCCTCTGACTAGGGTGTCAAATGGTCATTGAGGATTTTATTTTTTCGTTGGAGTGTAACAATGTTGTTGTGAAGCACATGGCTGGTTTGGAGTCATGCAAAGCACTGATTTGGAACAAGGGTAGACATCGTAACTTCCATTTGTTCAAATTCCTACTCCTTCTGGGTAAACTCTTGATCGATCTCATGGAGGAGAGGATCGTGTTGCACCTTGGACCAAATTTCCATAGAATTTTCAAGCTTAGCGACACCCTGACTGATTTGTGCAGAGATAGTAGTAGTGGCCTCTGTAATTAGTGTATCTCACTGGGCACGTTCCTCTGGGAGAGTTCTAGGCTGGAGCTTGGCCTACAACGACACAATCTGAAGCTCGAATTCAGTCCTGACAGTCGATACCTCAACCAGGATGCCTTCAAAGTAGCTATCAGACCTTCAACCTTGGCCAGGGGCTCAGCAGACGTGGGAATTACCCCAGGCATATCTTCACATAGTTGATTGATCAACTGTGCCAAGGTATCTTTCTGTGTGATAAGGGAAACATGCACAACCTTGATTTGGGCAGCTTCGGCAACTTGGGTCACAATAGTCTTTTCGACCTCGTTGATGTGTTTCTGTGCACGTATTTCTCAATGCTGAACTTCACTGGTGAGGGTGGTAAGTATCTCATGCAGCTGCTCGTTGGGTAGTCGACTAACATCAAGGGTGACTAGGCCTTCCTAGACTTGGTGGCAGAGGTGAGGGTGATTTCTTACCCTTATGCTAACTTGAAGGTGGTATAGCTGGAGGACTATTTCCTTCGTGTGCAACCGATTCTCTTAATGGAATGTAGATGGATCTATCTCCTTCTCAATTAGTCCAGTAGTACTTACCACTTCAAGTTGTACTCTCGCTCTGATCAGAGTTCATTCATTCGGTGTGGCTGCACAGAACTCCCTTTTCCCGCAATAAAATTTTGATTAAAAATGGCAATGTTTTCAAGAACTTACCTCGGAAGCCCTTGAAGATCCTCTGCTCTACCTCAGAATAGGATACAAACTTTTTGACTGCAAATTCTTTCACGAATTCTCCCAGCATGCTATCCACCCAGTGATCTGCCGTACAGGTGATTGTATTGTCAGTCCTCTCTAGCTATTGAATTAATTCTGGTATCCACTGCGTAACTTGATCATCCTTCTAACACGTCTGGAATTCGACAAGCCTTGCCAACCACTCCTAAAGCTCGTGTGCAAAGGTTACAAAGAAAATCTCATAGACTTCGATGAATATGTACTTGTGCTTCCACTTCTCAGCTGTCAGCTTCGTGCTGCAATTCTCCTTTACATAAAATTCTTGAATCTGTCTTTCAAACCACTCTTCAATTTCTGCCCTTTCAGGTCTCCAACGACCTTGTGGAATTACCCGATCTCTCTCTCAAAATTCTCCTAGTCCCAAAAATGGAACCATTTGTTTGCTTAAGGAGTCCTAACCCGGGTTCGAAGGTTAAGGTTTGCCAACAAACCCCTATACTACTGGCCCTTTCGGCAATGACCTACTTTCGCAGGCCAAGGTCTCACCCGAAGTAGTATGGGATGGTGTTGGAACTAGGGTTCCACACCCTAGGAGAGAGTAGGTAATTAAGGTATATCAGCGTTGCAATTATTAGGTGCGCACAAAACAGGTCTATTCGCAGGCTTTCAATAGTATAATCACTAAATAATCCTAACATAGCTATTATCATTCAAAAATCTGATCAATAAATTCGCACCCATGTGTGTATTAGCAATTACCATCAAAAAACATTCTAGTCACAACTAACACATAAATCATAGATACATTCGCAGCTTAAATGAATAAAGCAGATGTAATTCAGTCATAATTGTGATCAATCCAGATATCAGAAGGGTACTTCAAATATATTCCGCATTCATTAGTATCCAAACCCCAATTACAACCCAAAACACATCCTGTGCACATAGCCAGCAGGGTCAACACATAGTAGGACTGAGGATCTCCACACACATAGGCAGCAAGAGTCCTTACCCCAAAACAAGCCAAACAGATCTCAATAATTCACAAGAAGCATCAATTCTAATTTATACCTTTAGACTCAAACTATTCATCTATTTATATCGACACAGCTCTTGCTATCCTATGGTCTGCAAACTGTGGTTTGCGGACTATAGGTCTACCCTTTGACCCCTTTTACAAATCATTGGGGCTTTGACCCACCCCAAAGCCCCATCGCTAGGTTAATTGGTACCAAAATTTATTAAAAAGACAACTTAAAATATACATCAAAACACAGCTAGGGGACCTTGTTCCAATAATGAGATGTTTCAGGAGCCAACAGGATTTCCTCCAAAAAGGGGGATTCAACATGAAATTCAGTTGCAACAAGGTTGTCCTCTTCCAAACATCAGCACATATTATATGCCGATAATGGATAATTCTAAAATTAAGAGGCAAATCAAGGACATGTTGGACAAGGGACTCATAAGGGCAAGCACTTCGCCACGCGGTTCACCCATAGTCTTGAATCCGAAGAAAGATGGGACTTGGCACATGTGTGTAGACTTCAGAGCTTTGGACAAGGTAACGGTAAGTAATCGATACCCACTCCCAAGGATATATGATTTTCTTGATTAGCTGAAAGAAGCAAATTTTTTCACTAAGTTAGATTTATGAAGTGGATATCATCAAGTGAGAATTGCAGAAAGTGATATATGGAAGATTGCATTCAAAACAAAACAAGGAATTTTTGAGTTGTTGGTTATGCCGTTTGGTTTTTGTAATGCATTGGAAACTTTCATGCATGTTATGGATAATGTTTTGCATCCATTTCTTGATGACTTTGTGATTGTGTATTTAGATGATATACTGATTTTCAACAGAACAAAAGAACATGTCTTGCATGTGAAAATGGTGCTTGATGTTTTGAAGAAAGATAAATTATTTCTTAAGATGTCAAAGTGTGAGTTCATAAATACTTCTTTAGTTTATTTGGGACACATTGTATGAGGAGGCTAGTTGAGAATTGATCTGTCTAAAATGGAAGCCATTGTGAATCGACCCACTCCCAAAAAAGTAACCGAGGTAAGAAGTTTCTTAGGCGCAACTCAGTATTGGATAAATTTTATTGCTAATTTTTATGCCATAGTAGCTCCTATGCATGCAGTGACAAGTGTGAAGAGAGGCTTCCAATGGGGAGGCAAAAAACATGAAGCTTTGGAAGCTTTAAAAGACAAGATCAGTTCAGCTCTGGTCCTTGCATTACTGAATTTGAGACATCCATTCGAGATACAAACCGATGCTAGTGATTATGCCATGGGCACAGTGCTTTTGCAGCATGGTAAGCCTATCACTTTTCATTCTGAAACATTAAATGGTGATGTAACTAATTATCCTACATATGACAAAGAGCTATATGCATTGGTACAAAGCATCAAGAAGTGGAAACACTACTTGATGGGTAAAGAGATGATTATACATACCTATCACCAACCATTACCGTACTTGCTATCGCAAACAAAATTGCAGCAATCATGACATTTCAGGTGGATGGGATTTCTTCAATAGCTTCACTTGGTTATAAGGTACAAGAAAGGTATTTTCAATAAAGTTTTTGATATGCTTTCAAGGCCAAATATAAGTGCTTCTACTTTACTTAAAAATTATTATATTTTGCATGAGAGTTACATAGAACAATATGCACATAATGCTAATTTTCAAGATCTGTATGCTAGTTTGAGTGAAGGGAATCAAGTTGAGGAAAATGATTATCACATGCATAAAAATTTACTGTTTCATTTGGGCAAGATGTGTATACCACAAGGAGAGAGGCTAAGTGTTATGAGAGAGGCTCATTCGTCTCTTATTGTTGGACACTTTAGGGTAAAAATAAAAATGGCACATCTACAGAGGTATTGTTTTTGGCCTCGCATGATAGATAGTGTGTCATGTTTTATAAGAGGTTTCTCTATGTGTGAAATAAGAAATCCTAGCAATAGGAAGCTTGGGTTGTACACACCACTACTAGTACCATCAAGGCCATGGGAGAGTGTCTCCATGGAATTTGTTGGAGGTCTACCTATGTCAAGAAAACAACATGATTATCTTTATGTAGTTGTGGATAGAGTCAGTAAAATGTGTATAATTATGCCATGAAAGAAAACCATAATTGCTGAACTTTAGTTTCAACATGTATGGGTTCATTATGGATTGCCAACTTCTATTGTTAATGACAGGGATTCCAGGTTCATTGGGAATTTTTGGTCAAATCTTTGGAAGATGATGGACACAAATTTGAAAAATAGTATTGCTTTTCATTCACAAACTGATGGCCAAACCGAGGTGGTGAAGAGAACCATTGTGCATCTATTGAGAGGATATTGCAACAAACATCCAAAGTTGTGGGATGAAAAAATGCATTACATTTAGCACGCTTACAACCAGGCAAAGCACTCTTCTACAAATACTTCACCTTTTGAAGCTTGCTTTGGGTATTTTCCGAAATCACCATTAGACTTCATCTTTGAGAAGGATGTTGCCATTGATGGGCATAGTGATATTGACAAGACTCGAAATTTCATTGAGAAAATTCAGATTATTCATCAACAAGTTTAAGAAAAACTTGAGAAGAGTCAAAGAAAATACAAGGAGAGGCATGAAAAACGTAGAGTTGAACACAAGGTCCAAGAAGGAGATGAGGTATGGTTGCACATAAGCAAAGAAAGGATGTAAGGAGAAGGTAAAAAGCTCAATCCCATTCACCATGGTCCATTTAATATCTTCAAGAAATTTGGTAATAATGCATTTCAACTTGACTTTCCTTCATATATGCAAATGTATTTAGTTGTCAATGTTGAAAATTTACGTTTGTATGAGCCTCCTTTGATTGATGATCAAGGTAGTGATGTTTAGCTTCTGTCTATACAATATTGCTTGCCATAATTTCTAGATGATCTCAAGGAGGATGCCATCCTTGATAGAAGGACATGAAAATCTAAGAGGGGAAGTGTTGACTACCTTCGAATTGGGCTCAAAGGAAGTAAGCCAGGTAAGGCAAGGTGGATGGAAGTTGGAAAGGTGACGGAGATGTACCCTTATCTACTGGACAGGTATTTAAAGTATTTTGGGGTCCAAAAGCTTCCCAATGGGGAGGTGTGATCAAGAGATCATGTATTTTTCTCAAAAGTGAAAGTGCTCAAAACTCTATCAAACCTAAGCGACTCGGTAGATCTCATTGTTGTGATTCCAGCGCTGTGAATAGTTCGAAAAAGCGATTTCGTATGAGGGATATATCACGTTCTGATCGTTTTCCTAAATAACTAAAATTTTATGGTAGGAGTGACTGGGATGCCCAGTCATCATGCAGGTACAATCATCAAAATAAGAATATTCTAAGAATATTATGTTTTCTCAATCCAACTAAGATTCGCCAAGTGGCAATTTTTGGGCCGTTCATTTGGATTTGTATGAATTTTTGTGGATCGTTGGATGGGTTACACATGGCTAGCCCAGAGGCTGCCATGTGTTTCCTGTACAGAGGACCAATTTTTTTTTGGGACTGAGGGGTTCGACCCCGTGACCTCTGGCGCACCCACACAAACCATCGACCAACTCTGCTATTGGGTGTTTATTTCCATATATAGGGTGCCGATAATATTTAAGTTTTACAATGTTAATAGTCGGAGGGGGGGACCGCCGATGGTCCCAACTCACCAGCGGCTCCAATCATGGTGGTCACATGTTCCATATGTCATGGCATATAAAGTTATCTCCAATGGTTCTGATGACCGTGACTTCAAGCAGCTACAACGACTGTTCACATGTGTTAACCAAAAGCAACTGTGACATAAAACTTCAAACAACCCATGGTTACTCTAGCGGATGAGTGCAAAGGTATCACATGGGTGGTCTCCAGAAAATATTTTGATGGTTAATCCGATGGGTTTGGAACTCCGCATCCACAAATTTCTGCTCCAAGTTGTTGGTGGAGTTTTAATGTAAACTATGTAGTTTATGGGGGGGTCGGCTTGTGACCACCCCGCCCCTAACCACTAGATTTTAATGTTAACGGTTTATAACTGGTGGAGTTAAAGCACACCTCAAAAATTAGGTGGAATTTTCTAGTTTAACTGTAGTTAAACTACAATTCTCCACATTTAGTGGAGCATTTGTAGCTGTGATTGGGAAAATGGCTAGGGAGGTCAATTTTTGACCAATTTGGGTGAAAAAAAAGTCTATCTAGACTAATTTGAGAATTATGGATCCAATGGTGTAGAGAAAACAACCATTAGAGAATTGTAAGCACATGTATTTGCAATTTTGAGCATAATGACAAAGAGGCACATGCCATTAGGTGTTGGACCAACAGATGTAGCCTAGGAGGGGTGAACTTCTTCATCATGCCTGCTATGTAAAACTTATGTGTGATCTGTTTTCTCTATTATGCACTATTGTTCAGTGTTATTTAGGCTTATTTTCATGATTAAAACTCAAAAATTCATCTATGTTTTATGGTTAAATTACTCATTCCTTAAGCAAACAAAAGGATACAAATTGCACATTTTTTTACTACTGAAAGGACACTTAGCACAACAAACTAATACAGTCCTTTCAGATCAATCAAGGAGAGACAACACAGTCTTCATGGAGGCTCATGACCACATTTGCAATGCAGTAATGAGGTGGGCCAAGGGTAGGGGAGGAACACAAAGCATAAAAGGAAGATGAAGGCAGCCATCTAACTCAGATTTTAGATTTCAGAATTTGATTTTAGATCTAGATTTGTCATTTGACATGTCTTGCATTCTTCAACTGTTTAGCTAAGTCTGCAGTTTTTTTTAGCACACGAGTGTTCTCAAGTGGGAATCCCACCCTTACCCACAGGGGTCTTCAAGTGCCTACTCTAGGAAGGTTTCTTTGAGTAGACATTCATCATCAAGCATTGGTGCCACATTTAGCCCCTCTCTACAACACATTCAGTCTTAGGAATTACACATTTCTACTTGAGGGTTTGAGAGGTGCATGTAGTTCTTGGCATTTCAGCTAAGAAACCAGTGGAGGATTCATGATTTCACCTTGTGCTTCAATATCAGTCTTCCAGGAGCAGCATATTGATATCCAGCATCAAGCCATCATTCTACACCTCCATGTAGCAGTAGTTCCCTCAGGAATTGTGCAGTCCAGTCCTGTAGATCTATTGGAGGAAGGAAGTTTCCAGTATTTCAGCTGGAAATATTGTGAGGGATCATCCCCCCACCTTGTTGAGCTTATTTCCATCATTCTTGAGTGAAATTGCAGAATCTAGCATCATGATATAGCCTAGCGCTCTAAATGTTTGCATTAATGTTACAAATAATCCTTAGTTTGATTCAAAAAACTTTACTCTTTATCTTTTATTAAGTTTTATTTTTGGGGTACACCAGGAATGTCACCTAAATATCGTAAAATGTAAACTAGCATGAGGAAATTGAATATTTCTCATTCAATGAAAATATATCAATCGAAGGGAAGATATAAAGAGTATGCAACAAAAAAATTTGAAAAATTCAATCCCTTTCCAATGCAACTGTTCCAATTTCAATGCACACAAAAAAACCTAAATTCCAAAGAAAATATTTTTATTTTCAAGTCTCTTAATTTTTTAAAATGAAGAAAACTAAGATGCAAATTTCAATCACTAATTCAAATAAAAATTTTAGAATGAGGACTAGAACAACAATTCATCCAAGCGAAAAATGAATTAAAAAAAAAGCAGTTTGCAAGCAACCTAATGATAAGAACAAAGTAATATATTCAAAAAAATCCTTAGCAATCATATCAAAACAAAATAAAACCAAATGGAGGCTTCAAAGGGACCAGAAGGCACTCATAGAGTCAAAGAAGGGCAGCTCGAATAAGGGTTATTAGAGAGAGAATCAAGAGAAAAGAAAATTCATGCATGAACAAGGGCCATCATAGGTGTAGAAGAGGCAATAGTTCCTTATAACGCAAGAACAAATATGGATCTGCAGAGGTGAAAATATCTATCCCTAGACCAGAGGGAGTTTTGGTCAAGAATAGGAGAATTCTGGAACAAATTTTCCAATTGAGACTCAATGAAATGTTTTCCTAGGTCTTTTCTTGATTGAAGATGATAGTGAAGGTATGAAGAAGAGGTGAAAAAAACACCAAGGACAACTAAAACACCAAAGGAAATAACGATCCCCACTAGAGTCACCAATTTGTTATACAAAATCCATGACTATAAATAAAAGTGTCTTCCTAAGACTGGGTGGCTTAGGCTAGAACAAAAGAAAGAGAAAGTCGCAATTGTTTTCCTTAAAGTAAATAGATAATGGGATGAAGCCTACCTATCATCTGTCGTATTATTAATTTCTTTCTTGTATTAACTACTCCAATCCTGGTTCTCGTTTCTATAATTAGGACATACAGAATCAGAAAACAGAAGCCAATGATCTACAATATCTATGTAGCATCATCTAAACAATTCATTCAGTGGATCAATGTTACATCGAAATACATGAAATCACAAAAACACATATAGGAAAACAAAGAACTCTTTGAATTAATATAAATGGAAGGAGTTACAACCAAGAATAGGAGTTGATATTGTAAAATAGCTCCTCCAAGTTGACTTGTTCCTTCAATGTAAAAAAGTGCACCTATAATCACCCTAATGCATGGAATGTTAACTCTATACAACAACAACATGAGGCTATAATTCTATCTCCAAAAGTGAACCCCTAGCTTTTGTATGGCCACAAATATATATAATAGGAGGGAAAGTTGGGAGTTCTTATCTATTTACCAATCTAGGGCTTGAGATCCACTCTTGATGGGAGGATGGGATCAAAGGATAAGGTATGGAAACTCCAAGTTAGGATAGGATAGGCTATGAATTTCTCTCTTTTTCCCGAATTTATGGAACCAACGTAGGTGCATAGTGGAGCAACTTGTAGGTGATCAATGCAGGCCACAATGGAGAAAATTGTTGGTGAAAACTGTCCAGTAGAAGGCCAGGGAGCGTTGGTCCTCAAAATGACTGAAACAAGGTGTTTTTAGGCATAAATTCTAGGATATGAGAGTTTCATGCATAGGGATTTGTGCCATAATGATTTCTAGGGGTAAAAGGATGTTGATTGATCTAGTTTTTGGGTCGACTAACCAAATGTGACAAATGGGCTATAACATGGGGTTTTTTCAGGAGAAAAAATTTCGAGAACAACTTTCTAAACTCCCTCCAATTCTAAATTGAATATATGGGAAGACTATGACATGAAGGAAGCGACCTACCATCTAAGTTATAAGAAAAGAGTCTACATGGAACATTGTCATAACGTACCTCAAACATCTATAGGTGTAGAAAGAAGTTATCCAAATGGTATTCCATTTTGATAACTTCAGGGTAATATTTCATTAGAAACCTTTCCAGGTTTCTTTGCATCTAATGTAAAATACTCAGAAGGGAAATTGGGTTCCTGAGCCATCCAATCTAGACCTTGGTCTACCAATTTTCTCATCTTTATACTCCTCTTCTTCACAATATGAGGAATATTCTCTACGACCACCAAACCTACCAAAAGTCTCGTCTAAGAACAAAATGTTGTCCTCGTCCCCCTCATTTTAATATGGAGGTTGATCTATTAAAATCCACTATCCTAGTAGGATTCGTTTCTTTATTTTTTGGGAATAAGATTATGTGGTCAAGGGATTAATCCATTAGCCTTCACAAAGTGATGATTTAGAAGCCAAATTTCCTATATTTTCTCGTAAGAAACTTCATAGGTTTGTTCTGGCTAGGCTGAGAAGATCCTTGTACTTTAGGAATATGGATCAAAGAGTTGTTGGGAATATTTCTACCTTGTCCAAAAGAAGTATGATGTGGGTGGGTGGAGCTATCAGCCATAAAAATCTGATTTCCCTCCTCCTAGTGCTAGAAATATTGACAGTGGTAGACCTACCAATATTCAAATGGGTCTTTCGATACAAGGTCCCAATTAGACCTCATATTTTTTGATATATGAGCCCCGTGAAGAATACAACGATGTTTTCATATACTTAAACATTTTCATTGGCTTTAGTTGTTAGCAAGAGAGAGAATCACATATTTTCCTTTGAAAAAAAAGTAGATGTGCCTGGTGAATCTTCGGTTGTAGGTGTGTCATGGTTCTGATATTGCGAAGGGAAAATAAAGTGATCCCCTAAGAGAGAGGTAATAGTATGACCCTAACAGATACACATGTGAACAAGCAAGATTCATCTAATATCCAGTGGAATAGTCCACAAAGATGCGATGATCATTACAACCATTAAAACATATCTTCAATATGATAAGCACTAAAATATATGAAATAATTAAACTACTTTAGTATAGGTGAAAACAAATATGAATCATAAATATTTACAATTTTTTTTTACAAATATTCATAATCCATGCATGATGAAGGTGTTGGCCATTGGGCTTCAAATATTAAGTAAAATTCCCAAGATACATGAATACAACAAACACCACTAGCTTCAATAGTGGAGTGTTGGAGCCACTACTTGCTCCCCAAAATCACTAACTTTGTCTCTTTAATGCCTTATTGGAGAAGCCAAGGTGAAAAGTCCTTTTCTTGTATAATGAGAGTATATATATAATAAATGGGGTGATACTTCACCTCCCCTATGACTCTTGGACTACCCTCATGATTGTTTAACTTCCCTACAACTTTTCAACTATTACACGACTCTTTTCATTCTATACATGTCCTTTGGACTTCCACTTTACAATACATTTCAAATAATAATTTACATAATTCACAAATTATGTGGCACATGATGACTCATGACATGACATGAAACGATATGACAATGATGACATGGACTGCATGATGACATCGGAACTTCATGCCATTCTTTTTTATTGCTTGCTTTGTGTCTCCTTCAAGATAGAACATGATCTCTTCTTCCACCTCCATATGGCTAAAGATGAGAAGTCCTTAGTGTTATTGGATATTAAGCTTTTATCAAAAAGTGATGTCCCTTTGCTTCCTCCTAAATTATCAACTTTTATTCGCAGCTACAAAGGTTTCTTCTAGCATGATCTCCTTCTCCATCTCCTTCTTCATCATCTTTTCATAGCATGATAGAGTACCTACATCTACAATTCACTCATTGAATTAACGCCATCACTTTGATAAACTCCTAGTTTAAGAAGTTGCATAATGATCCACTGATTGAGCTGAAACTGGGTGGAAAGTTGAGGCAGAGAGTCAAGGATTGTGAAATTGTGTAGCTCAGGTAGTGCTGAAGCCTCGAAAATCACTGCTTCAAACATTGGGGGATAACCACCCGGTCCAGACCTTAGGACAGCTCCTTTTCCATTTGGTGTGGTGGCTCCGACTGGATTTATAGTACTAGTTTCCTAGTAATTTAAATGGGTTGGTAATGGAATGATTGAATAAAGGGAAAAGGGGACTAAATGACTGAAATAAAACTATTTAAACTAACTTAAAATTGATAAGATAATTCTAAAACAAATCCGGTCATCAAATATGAATACAACTTTAAATTGTTTCAATTGAACAACCATGAAAATGTATTATAGCTTAATTGAAATATGCAGTAACAAATAAAGATAACTCTCTTTAAGAAATTAAACAGAGTTATAATAACATATTGCATTCATCATCATATATCGTTTGCATATATTGTAAAAGATAAATATTTCTATACACTCAGAAATGATATGTATAAAGAAATATTGTAAAGCGAATACACATAAACGATAGCAATTTAAAAGAGAATATCACATAACATAAGAAACTAACAGTGAATAGATAGAAATACCATATCCATCTCGATGCTTTCTAATGCAATCCGATATTAAAATCCAACAACTTCAATGTAAAATCGACTCCAAGATACATAAATGCAATTCTTAAAGGAAATTTAGCAGAGAATCACCAGATGTGATCCTTTATAAAAATATAGGAGTCAATGGAGTACAGAAATGTAATATCCAAGTCAAAATATTACAAATTCAGGACCCCTTTCTAAATGCATGAAAGGGGTTTAAATGGGTACTTAACAAAAATAACTAAAACTATTCCTACAATATATCTAAATAAAAAAAATCTAGAACATAAATGTGATCTTGAGGTAAACCGACTCATTGATTATTTGTTTTGTTTGATGTGCCCAGATGGTAGATTTTGAGCATTTCCTTCACTTCTTCAGGATGACTAAGCTTTGAGTGCAACCACCCTGTATATGTGGCATCAAAGAATTCGGGAATGATGCAATCGATGGCATTTGAAAGAAATTTTATTGTTGTTTGTTGACTATGTGGCTTGATCAGATAAGTCCACATTTTATCCCATGATATTCCTTGTAGTTGGCCAATTTGCTAATTTTTATCAATTATCTCTTGTTTCCATCTGTGATCGGTTTTGTTTATCCTAGGTAATTGGCCAGGAGTACAATCTGCAATTAAAATGATTGCATATAGATTATCATTCACCAGCTGTGTTACATTGTTCATTATGATTTTAGCTATGGATTTAGCTCTTTCTGCTTTCATCAAACGCTATTCCCATTCTGCAAAAATAATTTCTTTAGGTCTCTCCATAATCTTTGGAAGATTTTCTTTTCTTCCTGATTCTGAGTCTTACCATAAAATAAATTCAAAGATATTTTCATCAGCTTCATAAAATTCAATCTTAAGAGTGACTCCTTCATCTACCAAGGAAGATGTTAATTCACATAGGGATTCTGCTTCTGCAACCTTTAGAAAAAAATCATTTAATTGTTGAGACAATAACTTGTTTGTCTCCAGGGCTTCATTTTTGAATTGATCCAAACTAGGACAATTCTTAAACTTGTCTAATTTAGATTGAAACATCTTCTCTTGCTCAATCTTTGAAGTCTCCTCATTTTATAGAAGAGCCTGTAGTTTTTCTATTTCTTGATTTAGCTGTTGCTGCTTTTCTAAAGTTTGCTGATCGATCTTTTCCTTTTCAACAGTAAGATGCTCTTCTAATTGTTTAGATTTGAGCTCTCCATCTTGCAATTGCTTTTCTAACTGAATGATTTTCTGTTGATTCTATATAACCTGTTCCTCTAACATGGCTATTTTCACATCCTTTTACTTGATTAATTGTGTAACTTCAGAGGCTTTTTCTATAGTAGCAGCACTATAGGAACCTGCATACTGGGATAATTTGGTGAGATCCTCAGATGGATTCACCTCAGCATTCTTATAAACAATATTCATGAATTCCACCTGTGATGTCAAAAGTGCATCTTGATCAGTTCTCCTCTTTTTCCTCTGTTTTCTCACAACAGCCCTATGTTTAGGACTGTAAAATATATCCAGAGGAGGTATTTCTTCTATCTTCAAACATGTTCTCACCTATGGGATTTTCAGGGATGATTTCTATATCCTGGTCTTTCGAATCATCAACTTAGGGAGTGTTCTGTTTTCCTATTTGCTGGGAAAGTTATTCATATTGGCTCAGAAAATGAGGAGAAACAATAAGTTTAGTAGCTTCTTCTCCTCCAAGTTGAGAATTTGCACTATTGTTTATATCACTTTTAGGTGCCTGTTCAATATTTTTACCGTCTGTGCCTCCCTTTTCAATATGCACATTGGCATCAATGCTTTCTTTCCTTGCCTGGGCTAAAGACTACTGTACATCAATATTAGCAGTTGTTTCTGTCTTTTCAATATCAACTTTGCTTCTAATATCTTTCTTTTGTAAAACAGGATTAGTTCCTATTACTTCTTTGCTAGATGTATTCCTTGTTTCTTTCTGTTGTGATTCACATTCCTGTGTAGAAACTCTCAACTGATCCAGAGGAACTTTGAGCAACCTCTGACTTCTAAATAGCAAAAAATTGTTCATTTATTCAGCCTGAAGTTTAGACTTGGCCAAATCAAAAACTTGAGACATTTTATCTACAGAAACAAATAAATTATAAAACATATCTGGTTCATGTTCGAACCGAGCAATTGAAACAGAATTAGTAAAATCATATGCCACCTTCCTAGGATCATATTGCCTTCCTGGTATTCTTGAAAGCTTGAGATTGGTTAACTTAACAACTTCTTTTTCAACATGGACAAAATTTCTGAGAGTATAGTCACCACATTTAAAAGGAAAAGTAGGCCACATAAGCTTCTAGTTGTTCTTCAAAGTTCTAGACATGCCTTCTACTGTCAACTGATAAGAAATTTCGTGTGCTAACAGTTTGTTTGGAACATACAAAGGAAGGATGTTTGGTTCTACAATAATTTCAAAAACTGTGACATATGTGAACTTTTCCTCTCCAAACCAATCTTCAATTGAGGATAAATCAACTCTAGCTTTGTCAGAAAGTCTAGGAGGGAATCGGTTAAAAATGATTTGGTAAATCAGAATAAGAAAACCATGACAGACTCTGTAAACATGACTTCTGAAATACCCCTTCCATAAGAACTTGTGACATATATGAATTGTAACAGGTTCTTTAGGAGTCCATTTCGATCCTAATAAGGGGAATTCAGAATTGAAACAAATGGCATCTAGGATATAGGCACAAAAATAAAAAGGAGTGGAATTTCCTGAATTTTTTTCTTTCCTGTACTCAAGAATTATGTTGGCTATCTTATCAGACAGAATGACAGCCCAATCCATTATCTTAGAATTAATAGTAGAATGTATTAATGGGAACATTTGAATGGAAAACCTAGCTGAGTTATCATTTCCAAACAATATACACATCATTGCTGCGGCATAACAGTAGGGAGGCAAAAGAGACTCCATAGAGTACATATCTGATGCCTCCTGTCTGAGCTTTTCAGGAGCCCTTCTGATGCAGGGGAACCCTGCAATACCCAGAATCTCTCCCAATGTGCATATAAAAATGCAATTCCAATTTCATGCCAAGTAAATCCACTCACGGGCAATTTCAACTCATGCAAAAGCTTTACTTTTACAAAATAAAACAATGGTTATAAAACCATTGGCATTCCCACTTCATGAACATTTGAATCATAATTTAAAATCCCACTTTCAATATCACTTGCGGAAGCTATTTCAAACTTATCTTCAATTGAAAGTTCCCTACCTTTTCATCAATATTCTAAAAACCAAATATGAAGTTTAAACCCCATATCAAACCAACACAAACCCACATGTGAAGTTTATTTTTTTTTGTTATTGTGCTTATAGCCAAAACCACATATTGATACCCAATCTGCTCTCTTTTTAAAATTCATGGGACCTTTTGTCTCATACTAATCCAGTTAGTCAACCAAGGTTTCATTTATATATGCACTCCTTACTGTTTAACTTACCAAGCTCATGGCAATGGAAATTCATATAAAACTTAGATTTTTGACTAGAAATCAAATGCCACATTGCATACCTGTCCATCCACGATGGATATTCATTGTGCTCAAGCTTTCAGCGATCCGGAAAATATAGCGTTACAAGAAAACCACAACTTTTGAACGTGTTGGAGTTGGGTTTCAATAAACTTCTGATTCGATTCAAACCAGAATCAAATCGCCTCTATCAAGCATGTCTCATCCGGATTTAACTTTATAATCGGCCTTCAAATTCCGTTTATCTTGGAATTAGACTTGCACTTGACGTATTTGGCTCAACCAATTCATCTCTCCACCAATTTAAGATAAGAAGCATTCCAACGCTATAACCTGCCATTGGAGTTCACATCCCCGTTCTGTAGCGATCTGCAAAGACAATTCTTGAACAAAAAAAAATCTACCGGTTGCTGCGCCTTCCTCTCCTGTGATATATCTATTGTTCTTTCGACTTTATACCCAAAGTCTTCACACAGATACTTAGTGCAATTCCCTCATGCTGCAATTTCAATGACTTGCCAGACTATACTTCGGTAATTCTCCAGCGCTACAATTCACCGACTTTTCCAAGCTCAACTCAGAATAAATTGACTTGCATTTCTTCTGTGCAATTTCAGATGTCAATTTACTGTAGAATATCTCATACACAGAAATCGAAACATTAAAATCTTGTCTCCTTCATCTAGACTGTTGTGAATCGATTGCACAGACATCGACTCATCAAACAGGTCAATGTATATTCAAAAATTCAATGCCATCCTAGCGCGTTCTCCATCGAAAAACCCAACTTTATTAACACCCAATTAAACCTTTGCACATGATAATAGCGCATTCAACATTCATCTCAATGATTCTGGATTGAGTTTGTAATATGGAAATTGACATGGATTTATAAAATCGATTCTTCCCTGATCTATTGATAGCAACGAAATTCAAAATAAATAGAGTCTTATATAATGGGTTCAACACAAAATCGTAGACTCAAATGCATTGGAATACAACCATTCACGCAAAGATTAATGCCTTCTATATTTAGGAATTATGTATTGTGGTTCTCACACAAAATCGATGTGGATTCAAGCATAAATTTCAGAAAATCAAATTATGTATTAATACACACAATACTTACATAACAATCTCCTTCCTTGGCCTGATTTCCAAATCATTGGCCCTTTTACAATCTGCCCGAAGGCTTCCAAGTAGAAACCCCTGCTCTCTACTCTATTTCTCTACTCACACTCTCTATGATTTTCAATGCCTTTGAGGCTTCATAATTTATACAATTTAAAATGATCTAATTTAAGTTCAATCCCTTCAACTTCTCAACAAAATCCTAAAATCACTCTTGAATCCCTAAGGATCCTCTTGTTGGAAATATGATGCAGAGTGTTGTCCTTGATGGCAACCCACTGAATGAAGATGAAGACATGAGATTGTTGGCATGTGTTGTCCTTGATGGCAATACACCTGATGAAGTTATTCTTGACTTGATGGACCTGGTAAATGATGTAAATCTGATGTGATATGATGCTTGTTGATATTATGATGTTGAGTGTTGTCCTTGAATGGAAACCCACTTGATGAAGATGATGGCAACTTACTTAATGAAGTTGTGCTTGCTAGAATATGTTCTTGATGAAGAAAATATGATGTATCTACAGTGTGTACAGAAGGCAATGAAGAAAGGAATTCAGAATGTGCTCAAAGTATGATGAAAAGAGTATGTCTCTATGAATACGCGGATCTGTCTAAGGGAAGTCGCGTATGCACGCGGAAAAGAACGTTCCAAGTCGCGTATGGGTAAAAGCGCTCAAAAAGTGCAAAACCAGGGGTAACCACCATGGTATTATTTTGGCTCATGGTATTGAAAAAGGGGCCCATGGTATTGAAGGCTCGTGGTATTGGTTTGGCTCGTGGTATTGAAAAAGGGGCCCGTGGTATTGAAAAAGGATAAACCTATATAAGGAGAAGAAATTCATTGTGCAAATCATGAGTGTGGGTGCAAGATGTCTGAGCTTGAATGAATACTTCTCTCTGAAGTAGATCTGAATGGAAAGGGTTACACTTGAAGATAAATCTGAATGTATGATGCACCAATGATGAAGAAGGGGATCTAGATCTGAAACGTACTTGTATCTACTAGATTTGATTATGGAAGGCTTAGATCTGAATTAAGGCGAACATCTGTCTGAAGTGAAAGGGTAATTCTGAACTGAACATCTGATCTGAAGAAGTATGCTGCTCCATAATGGTTGAAGATCTATACGCTACTTCACCGAAGAAGAAGCGCGTATACACGCGGCTTCGCTGAAGAGAAAGCGCGTATGCGCAATGAAATTTGTACTGAAGTATACGATGGTTTATGTGGACGGAAGCGCGTATATACGCGACATCAGTGAAAGGAAAGCGTGTATGCAAACTAGGGTTTGCTAAAGACTGTGGTAAGAAATGTCTGATCTATTCTGCTGTATTACTGCTATCTGTATTCTACAGTGCTGAGTTGTCTGTATCAGTTTGGTTGTATGTTTGAGCTTAAAAGTATGGAAAGGGTCCAGTCTAAAAATATGATGAAATGTGGCCTGCAAGTTGTGTTCTATTGAAGTTGTTGGATCCAGTGTGAAAATTGATGAAACGTGGTCCAAGGTGGTGCTAAAGGTTGTAGCCTTCAGTCAGGGGGTTGTAGCTCCCTTCCAGGTGAGGCTGGTAAATGAGATCGGGGGGTCGTAGCTCCCTTCCAGGTGAGGCTGGTAAACGAGATCGGGGGGTCGTAGCTCCCTTCCAGGAGAGGCTGGTAAACGAGTCAGGGGGTCGTAGCTCCCTTCCAGGAGAGGCTGGTAAACGAGCGCAGGTGGGTGCCTGCGTGCTGGTCAAGTCTGCGCCAGCACATATGTTGTAAGATGTTTTTCTCTATAATAAAATATTGAAGGCTGAGCAACTGCAGCGGTGGTTTTCTCCCGACTTGGGTTTCCACCTAAAAATCCTGGTGTTCATGTGTGATGCTTTGTGTGATGGTTTATTCTGTTCTTACTGCACATGTTTACTGTTCATAGAACATCTAATGAATGAATGATGGAATAATATTAGTGAAGAACTAATAGCATAATTAGATCTCTGTGTATACGCGAGTTTTATGAAGGATATCCGCGTGTATACGCTACTTGGCTTCAGCAAAGTAGCGTATGGGTTTTAAGGAATGAAAAAGTAAAAAGTTTTGAATATGCAGTAAATACTGATTCACCCCCCCCTCTCAGTATTTTTCCCAACAATTGGTATCAGAGGGGGTCCTTCTGCAGAAGCTTGATCGCTTGAAGGAGATCTGTCGCAATGGGAAGTCAAGAAGGAGTAATGTCTATAAAGCCACCTCTATTCAATGGAAGCAATCTGATATTCTGGAAGGTACGAACAAAAGCATATCTGCAAAGTATTGGTGCAGATGTATGGGCAATCGTGGAAGAAGGTTATCAATACCCGGAAAGTATTCCTACTGATGCAGCAGAAAGGAGGAAGTATGAAATCAATGCCAAAGCAGTGAATGTCTTATTAGGAAGCATGTCTGAATCAGAATTTGCTAAAGTGATGCAGCTACATTCAGCAAGAACTAATGACATAATTAGGTCTCTGTGTATACGCAAGTTTTATGAAGGATATCCACGTGTATACGCTAGTTGGCTTCAGAAAAGTAGCATATGGGTTTTAGAGCATGAAAAAGTAAAAAGTTTTGAGTATGCAGTAAATACTGATTCACCCCCCCCCTCTCAGTATTTTTCCCAACAATTGGTATCGGAGCGGGTCCTTGTGCAGAAGCTTGATCGCTTAAAGGAGATCCGTCGCAATGGGAAGTCAAGAAGGAGTAATGTCTATAAAGCCACCTCTATTCAATGGAAGCAATCTGATATTCTGGAAGGTACGAACAAAAGCATATCTGCAAAGTCTTGGAGCAGATGTATGGGCAATCGTGGAAGAAGGTTATCAATACCCAGCAAATATTCCTACCGATGCAGCAGAAAGGAAGAAGTATGAAATCAATGCCAAAGCAGTGAATGTCTTGTTAGGAAGCATGTCTGAATCAGAATTTGCTAAAGTGATGCAGCTACATTCAGCAAAAGAAATATGGGACAAAATCATTCTAAGCTATGAAGGAGACACAAAGGTAAAAAGTGCAAAACTCCAAACTCTTAGAATTGAATATGAAAATTTGAAGATGCATAGTGATGAGAGTATTGCTCAATTCTTCTTACGTCTGGATGATATTGTAAATCGAATGAGAAATTTGGGTGAAACCATAACTGATACTACTCTGGTGGAAAAAGTCTTAAGATCTTTGACTTCAAGATTTGACTCTAAAGTTTCAGCTATTGAAGAAAGACAAGATCTGCAAACGCTCACTATTGTTCAATTACATGGTATTCTGACTGCTTTTGAAATGAGACAAGGAGGTCCTTCTCAAATAACAGAAGCTGCTTTTAAGGCATCTACAAAAGGAAAGGAAAAGGAAGTTGTCAAAGAATCCAGCTATATATCCGATGAAGAAGAAGCGAATTTCGTGAGAAAGCTCCAACTAGGTATTGGAAGATTCAAAGGTAAGCTTCCCTTCAAATGTTTTGAGTGTGGAAAAGTTGGTCACTATGCTGCTAAATGTCCTTATAGAGAAAATCATGGTAAAGGGAAAAAATTTGAAAAGAGAAAGAGTTATTATGCAAAAGAAGATGATGATGAAGTGTCCAGTGAAGATGAAGAAGATTCTGACCAAGATCTGAAAGTGCTCATGGCAAAGAAGCAAAAGAAGAAGCCTACTCGAAACAAGGAGATACCTCAAAAATCATGTATAGCAAAAATTGAAGAAGATGAAACAGATTCTGACGAAGCTCTACAAGTGCTCATGGCAAAGAGGAAAAAGAAGAAGGCTACTGAAAAGGAGATATCTCAGAAAACATGTGCAGTAGAAAATGAAGAAGATGAAACAGGTATTGATTGTTGTTCTTGTGATACACTTTCCTGTACATGCAATAGTGAAAATAGTCAAAGTAAAGTTTTGGATCTAAAGGAAGCTATCAAGAAAATTGAAGATCAACAAAGATCATTTAATAAAAGTGAAGATATCTACAAAGAGATGATCTCTCAAATGAAATATCAAATAGAAATGTTGAATGAACAGGTGGACAAGTATCAAAGGTTTCATACTTATGCATCCAATCGAATTAAAGAACTAGAAGCAGAAATCAACGATCTAAATGCAGATCTCGAAAAATCAAGCAAGAAGAATGAAGGACTTGAAGCTGCAATCATCTCTCTGCAAGAAGATCTTGAAGCATCAAGTAAGAAGAATGAGGAACCTCTACAACCATTTGAAAAGGAAGGCCTTGAAGCAGAAATCATCTCTCTCAAAGAAGATCTGGAAAAATCAAATAAGAAGAATGAAGAGCTAGAACAAACATGTGAAGAAAATGAAAATTGGTTGAAAGAAGAGATCCTAAATCTGAAGGATCAAGTAGAAGATGGAAGAAGGAAAGAAGAAAGCATGACAAAGCAATGTCAAGCCTTGGAGGTTGAGCTAAACATTCTCAAAGGTAAATTAGAAGAAAAGGTTAAACTTTTGAGGTTTCATGATAGTACTAATATTTTGGACAATATTCTGAGTAATCAAAGGTCTCCTGCTATCAAACTTGGTCTTGGTTTCCATGAAACTGTTAAAGGAGAATCTAGTTCACAAGGAAGTGCTAAAAATTCAGAGGATGTCAAAGCAAAACCTGAAGTGTTGAAAGAGACAAAAGATCAACCAACAATGATGAAATCTCAAAGGAAATCAGTCAACAATGTTGAATGTTTTAAATGTCATAATTATGGGCATGTTGCAGCAAATTGCAGGAGCAGATCATTTCAGCCTCAAACTAACAGATCCTACATAGAAAAGTACTCTGGTTTCTTCAAGGGATATTGTTTTACATGTAACAAGTATGGACATAAAGCAGCTGATTGTAGAAGGAGGAAGAATAGAAATACTCATTATGGTTCTTATGCTTATTTTTCTGGACATATGAGATGTTATTCTTGTAACAAGTATGGACATGTAGAAAAGGAATGCAGGTTGAACAGTTATGAGAAATTGGATAACTTCCAGCACACAAATAGAAAGATCAAACAAATATGGAAAAAGATGGAGGACCGATCAGAAACATAGGGAATTCTGACCCTACTGCAGTCATCCACTTCTGAAGCTGACTTTTCTTATTTGACTGTAGGAATGATGTGGGATACATTATGAGATTTAAGTAATGTATCATCACATGGGGAGCAATGCATGATGACTCTCATGGTTGATTTGACTATTCTGGTTATGTTTACTTCTGACAGTGCATCTGGTGTGAAGAAAAGATAGGAACAGAAGGTAAATTTGCAGGAGGAGATGAAGGTGTGAAATTTTCTATATTTCACTATCCATACACAGGTTCTATAAAACAAAGTTGCGTATACACGCGAGTTCCAGCTGACACAGCTGCGTATGCATTGATGATAAGAGAGTTTATCTGCTAGCTGAAGATCTGGAGCAGAGGTTCAGGGGCAGCATCAGTCTGACTGCTGATGATTGCACTATTAGCATTATTCTGGTTATACTCATGATTATGATGATATAATACTTGGTTTCCTATGTTGAAGGTTATGGATGAATCCTGTTTGCTTGTTGATGAAGAGTATTCATTGCTGAGATGAAAATCTTATAATTTAGAGAGAAGGACAGATCATGCAGAGATTGTTGCTGATGACTTGCTGTTGAAGGTGTTTCAGATTGCACAAGTTAAGAAGGAGCACTAGTCCAGGGGGAGTAGCAGGTTGATGATTGCATTGTTGGCAATATGATTGCTTATTCTTTTGTCTTTATGATACTCATGCTCAAATGATGATGACTTGGTACATGGTTTATTATGATGATTTTTTGAGCCCTGGTTACTGATAAGTATCTTTTGTACTCACACATGGATGAGTTGGATTCAGAAATAAGAGTTTGTTACTATGGTTGAGATCTTTTTCCTACATATGATACTTCATGATTAAATCTTGAAGATCTTGGTGATGTTGGACCACATGGATGATTGCTTGACAACATATTCGAAGAGTGTTACGATGTGAGAATCTCTCTTGGAAAGATTGTATTGATCTTTAAAGAATGCGAGAAGGCTTGGTTACTATTGTGCTTATGCTACAAGCTGTTGGATGACGCTTGAAGAACACAATTTACTCTTGTTCTATCTATACGGTCCGGGGGAAGCATTCGATAGAGGTGAACTGCTGTTTTTCCTCTGAGAGGATCAGGTTGATCAATATAGAAGATGGTATTGGATACGGGTTGCACGAAACACGGTCGCGTATATACGTGAGTTCCTTCATGACCGTGTATGTCGATGTTTGACAAATTTTTGCTTGAAACTGACTCTCGCTGACTTCAAGCTGCTGATCTTTGTTGGTATCTCTAAATCTTTTGTTTGGTATCTCTCGGTGGTGTTCCGGTTCTCATAGTCTGTTTCTAATGTTTTGATGAAGATGCCTTGATGATTTGTTGGTGAAAGTGTTCAGGATGCACAAACTAAGGGGGAGCCTTAGTCACTTGGAAAGGATGTTTGGATGCACAGATTCAGGGGGAGCATTAGCTTTGCTGAGTATAATGCATTGTTGGCATATGGTCTCTTTCTTGAGGATTTTCTGGTGTTGGTCATAAATGGTCATGTGTGTATTTTGTTGAAAAGGTCTTGTTGAGACCCATGATGTAAAATTGTATTTTTTAGTCATGTAAGAACTTGTCAAATTTGTAAACCCACTTGGTTGGGTAGCTGAGTCAAAATTTTGTAAACCCACTTGGTTGGGTAGCTGAGTCAAATTGTGTAAACCCACTTGGTTGGGTACTTGAGTCTTATATGTAAATCCACTTGGTTGGATATTTGATGTAAGTATGAGTCTTTGGTGATAGGAAGAGTCATATACATTGAAAAATATGTTTGAAGATTCCAACATGAACTCAAGGGGAGCTTGGCCACTTCAACACATATCGGATACGAATATTTCTTCCACATGAGGAAAAGGGGGAGAATGTTGGTTTTTGGTACGCACTTTTGCCCTTGATGTCAAGGGAAGTGACATGGTGTTTGAATGAAAGGCAGGTATGATGTCAAATATTTGGAAGTACATATTTGGGAGAGTGACATGGTATCTATGTTGTGGTAATAAACACCATCGTGGTTGCCATCAAGTCCAAAGGGGGAGATTGTTTGATATGATGCGAGTGTTGTCCTTGATGGCAACCCGAATGAAAGATGAAGACATACGTATTGACATGTGTTGTCCTTAATGGCAATACATCGATGAAGTTATTCTTGACTTGATGGGCTTGGTAAATGATGTAAATCTGATGTGTGATATGATGCTTGTTGATATTGTAGTGTTGAGTGTTGTCCTACGAGAGGCGACCTACTTGATAAAGATGATGGCAACTTACTTGATGAAGTTGTGCTTGCTAGAATATGTTCTTGATGAAGAAAATATGATGTATTTACGGTGTGTACGGAAGGCAATGAAGAAAAGGAATTCGAGAATGTGCTCAAAGTATGATGAAAAAGAGTATGTCTCTATGAATACGCGGATGTTTCATCTGGAAAATCCCGCGTATGCACGCGGAAAGAACGTTCCAAGTCGCGTATGGGAAAAAGCACTCGAAATTGCAAATCCGAGGGCCCATGGTATTGGTAGGCTCATGGTATTGAAGGCTCATGGTATTGGTGGGCTCATGGTATTGAAGGCTCATGGTATTGGTGAGCTCATGGTATTGAAGGCTCATGGTATTGGTGGGCTCATGGTATTGAAGAGCTCATGGTATTGGTGGGCTCATGAGTGACGAAAAAGGTAAACCTATGAGAGAAAAGAAATTCATTGTGCAAATCATGGTGTAGAGCTAGATGTACGAACTTGAATGGTATTTCTCTACGAAGTATATATAGATAGAAGGGTTATATGGTTGAATGATAGATACGAATGTATGATGCTCAATGAAGAAATGATGAAGAAGGAATCTAGATACGGAATATATTTGTGTACGCTGAATCTGTTTTGTGGAATGTGGGTCGAAATAGGCGAACATGCATGCAAGGATGCGAATATGTTGTGTCTGCTAGATGTTTGTGGAGTGATTAGATGCGCGGTGGGCGGACATCTTACGAGTAAAGGGTAAATACGAGCTGAATATCGTTACGAAGAAGTGTCTTTGCTTCTATAATGATTGAAGATCTATACGCTACTTCGCCGCAGAGGAAGAGCGTATATACGCGGCTTCGCTGAAGAGAATGCGCGTATGCGCAATAAAAAATGTACTGAGGTATACGCTAGTTGAAGTGGACGAAAGCGCGTATATACGCGACATCAGTGAAAGGAAAGCGCGTATGCAAACTAGGGTTTGCTGAAGTCTGTGGTAAGAAATGTCTGATCTGTTTCATTGCGCGATCGATATTCGTGCTGAGTTATATGTATCTCGTTTCCATGGTTGATCGTGGTTAAATATGGTAATGTATGGAGAGGGTCCGGTCCCAAAAATATGATGAATTTTGGGCCCTGTAATATGTTATTGTTGTTGGATCCAGTGTGAAAATTGATGAAACGTGGTCCAAGGTGGTGCCGAGGGTTGTAGCCTTCAGTCAGGGGGTTGTATCTCCCTTCCAGGTGAGGCTGGTAAACGAGATCGGGGGGTCGTAGCTCCCTTCCAGGAGAGGCTGGTAAACGAGTCAGGGGGTTGGAGCTCCCTTCCAGGAGAGGCCGGTAAACGAGCGCAGGTGGGTGCCTGCGTGCTGGTCAAGTCTGCGCCAGCACATATGTTGTAAGATGTTTTCTCTATAATAAAATATTGAAGGCTGAGCAACTGCAGCGGTGGTTTTCTCCCGACTTGGGTTTCCACCTAAAAAATCCCGGTGTTCATGTGTGATGCTTTGTGTGATGGTTTATTCTGTTCTTACTGCACATGTTTACTGTTTATAGAACATCTAATGAATGAATGATGGAATGATATAAGTGAAGAACTAATGGCATAATTAGATCTCTGTGTATACGCGACTTTTATGAAGGATATCCGCGTGTATACGCTAGTTGGCTTCAGCAAAGTAGCGTATGGGCTGGAGTATGAAAATAAAAAGTTTCGCTTTTCCCAATACTCATTCACCTCAAAGATTTTTCCCAACAATTGGTATCAGATCAGGTCCTCATGTTAAGCCTTGATCGCCACAGATCCGCTTTAATGGGAAGTCTTGAAGGAGTAATGTCTATAAAGCCACCTCTATTCAATGGAAGCAATCTGAGATTGAAGGTATTAACAGGTAAGTATATCTGCAAAGTCTTGCGTGTGACAATATACAACGTGGTGCTGAAGGTTATCACACATGTTATTCCTACTGAAAATAAAAGAAAAAGAAGTATGAAATCAATGCCAAAGCAGTGAATGTCTTATTGGGAAGCATGTTTGAATCAGAATTTGCTAAAGTGATGCAGCTACATTCAGCAAAAGAAATATGGGACAAAATCATTCCAAGCTATGAAGGAGACACAAAGGTAAAAAGTGCAAAACTCCAAACTCTTAGAATTGAATATGAAAATTTGAAGATGCATAGTGATGAGAGTGTTGCCAGTTTCTTTCTTCATCTGGATGATATTGTAAATCGAATGATAAATTTGGGTGAAACCATAACTGATACTACTCTGGTGGAAAAGGTCTTAAGATCCTTGACTTCAAAATTTGACTCTAAAGTTTCAGCTATTGAAGAAAGGCAAGATATGCAAACGCTTACTATTGTTCAATTACATGGTACTCTGACTGCTTTTGAAATGAGACAAGGAGGTCCTTCTCAAATAAGAGAAGCTGCTTTTAAGGCATCTACAAAAGGAAAGGAAAAGGAAGTTGTCAAAGAATCCAGCTATATATCCGATGAAGAAGAAGCGAATTTCATGAGAAAGCTCCAACTAGGTACTGGAAGATTCAAAGGTAAGCTTCCCTTCAAATGTTTTGAGTGTGGAAAAGTTGGTCATTATGCTGCTAAATGTCCTTATAGAAAAAAGCATGGTAAAGGGAAACAATTTGAAAAGAGAAAGAGTTATTATGCAAAAGAAGATGATGATGAAGTGTCCAGTGAAGATGAAGAAGATTCTGACCAAGATCTGAAAGTGCTCATGGCTAAGAAGCAAAAGAAGAAGGCTACTCGAAACAAGAAGATACCTCGGAAATCATGTATAGCAAAAATTGAAGAATATGAACCAGGTATTAATCGTTGTTCTTGTCTCTTACTTAACTGCATGTGCAAAGATTATGATAGTGAAAGTGACAGTATGGATCCAGAAGTTTCTGACAAAGCTCTACAAGTACTCATGGAAAAGAAGGAAAAGAAGAAGGCCACTTGTAATACTCTTCTTTGTGCAAACAATAGTGAAGATAGTGAAAGTAAAGTTGTAGAAGCTCTCAAGACTAAAGTTGAAGAACTACAAAGTTCAACTTCTAAGCAAGAAACTATTTACAAAGAGATGACCTCTCAAATGAAAGATCAAATAGAAATGTTGAATGGACAGGTGGACAAGTATCAAAGGTTTCATACTTATGCATCCAATCGAATTAAAGAACTAGAAGCAGATCTTGAAAAATCAAGCAAGAAGAATGAAGGACTTGAAGCTGCAATCATCTCTTTGCAAGCAGATCTAGAAGCATCAGGTAAGAAAAATGAGGAACCTCTACAATCATTTGAAAAGGAAGGCCTTGAAGCAGAAATCATATCTCTCAAAGAAGATCTGGAAAAATCAAATAAGAAGAATGAAGAGCTAGAACAAACATGTGAAGAAAACGAAAATTGGTTGAAATAAGAGATCCTAAATCTGAAGGATCAAGTAGAAGATGGAAGAAGGAAAGAAGAAAGCATGACAAAGCAATGTCAAGCCTTGGAGGTTGAGGTAAACATTCTCAAAGGTAAATTAGAAGAAAAGGTTAAACTTTTGAGGTTTCAAGATAGTGCTAATATTTTGGACAATATGCTGAGTAATCAAAGGTCTCCTGCTATCAAACATGGTCTTGGTTTCCATGAAACTGTTAAAGGTGAATCTAGCTCACAAGGAAGTGCTAAAAATTCAGAGGATGTCAATGCAAAACCTGAAGTGTTGAAAGAAATAAAAGATCAACCAACAATCATGAATTCTCAAAATAATTCATTCAAGAACGTTGAATGTTTTAAATGTCATAATTATGGGCATGTTGCAGCAAATTGCAGGAGCAGATCATTTCAGCCACAAACAAACAGGTTCTACTCAGAAAGGTACTCTAGTTTCTTCAGGGGATATTTTTTCTCATGTAACATGTATGGACATAAAGCAGTCGAGTGCAAAAGGAGAAAGATTAGAAATACTCATTATGATTCTTATGATTATTTCTCTGGACACATGAGATGTTATTCTTGTAACAAGTATGGACATGTAGAAAAGGAATGCAGGTTGAACAGATCTGAGAAAGTGGACAATTTTCAGCACACAAATATAAAGTTCAAACAAATCTGGAAAAGGATGGAGGACCGATCAGAAACGTAGGGAATTCTGACCCTATTGCAGTCATCTGCTTCTGAAGCTTACTTCTCTGATTGACTGCAGGAATGATGTGGGATACATTATCAAATTTAGTAATGTATCGTCACAAAGGGAAGCAATGAATGATGTCTCTCATGGTTGATTTGATTATTCTGGTTATGTTTACTTCTGACAGCGCATCTGATGTGGAAAGGACAGGTACAGGAGGTACAAGCTCAGGAGGAAATGAAGGAAGATGAAATTTTTCTATATTTCACTTTCCATACGCGGGTTATATGAAACAAAGTCGCGTATACACGCGAGTTACATTTAACACATCCGCGTATGCATTGATGATAAGAGAATTTATCTGATAGCTGAAGATCTGGAGCAGAGGTCCAGGGGGAGCATCAGTCTGACTGATAATAACTATAGTTTTGACTCTGTATCAGCTTAACTTATCAGTTCTAAATGATGATGATATGATACTTGGTGTCTTATGATGAAGTTTATGGATAAGTCATGTTTTCTTGTTGAATGAAGAGTATTCGTTGATGAGATGGAAGTCCTATAATTCAGAGATAAGGACAGATCATGCAGAGATTGTTGCTGATGACTTGCTGATAAAAATATTCAGGTTGCACAAGTTAAGGAGAAGCACTGGTTCAGGGGGGTAGCAAGAAATGTTGAATACTAAATGATTGCATTGTTGGCAATATGACCGATTATTCTCGGGCTATTGTGATACTCATGATCAAATGATGATGACTTGGTATATGGGTTATTATGATGAGAGTTTGATCCCTGTTTATCTTTTGTGCTCACTCATGGATGAGTTGATTCAGAAATAAATCATGAAGATTTTGTTACTATGGTTGAGATCTTATAACTGCATATATTACTTCATGTTAAATCTTGAAGATGTTGGTGATATTGGGCCACATGGATGATTGCTTGACACATATATGAAGATGTTGTTCTGATATGATAATTTCTCTTGTGAAGAATATGTTGATGCTGCAAAGAGTTTTGAGGCTTGGTTAACATTATGCTACAATCTTTGGATGACGCTTGAAGATACAACTACATTGTCCTATGTGTCTGCCCTCACATCTTCCATAGAAGCATTTGAACATCACAAACTAAAGCTGGAGTTGTCTCTGTATGTCAGAAGAACAGATCTACTTAAATACAGAAGATGACATTGGATACGCGGGTTTCCTGAAACACAGTCGCGTATATACGTGAGTTCATGCACAAAAAACCGCGTATGTCTGATTGCTGACAAATTTTTTCTTGGAGTCAGCTCTCTTCAGCACAACTACAGTGCTGTTTGGTATATCTGATACTGTTTGGTATCTCTGGTGGTGTTCCAGTTCTCATAATTCCATTTCTAATGTTTTGATAAAGATGCCTTGATGATTTGTTGATGAAAGTGTTCAGGATGCACAAACTAAGGGGGAGCCTTAGTCATATGAAAAGGATGCATGGATGCACAGATTCAGGGGGAGCATTAGCTTTGCTGAGTATAATGCAGTGTTGGCATTATGATGGTTCTGAAATATGTTCTCTTTCTTGAGGACTTTCTGGTGGTGGTCTTAAAGTTATATTGGTAGTTTGATGAAAAGGTCTTGTTGAGACCCATGATGTAAAAATTGTAATATTCAGTCATGTAAGGACTTGTCAAATTTGTAAACCCACTTGGTTGGGTAGCTGAGTCAAATTTTTAAACCCACTTGGTTGGGTAGTTGAATTGATATGTGTAAACCCACTTGGTTGGGTATTTGAGTCTCATATGTAAATCCACTTGGTTGGATCTTTGATGTAAATATGAGTCCTTGGTGATAGGAAGGTCATAGAGTCATGTAATTTCATTCAAAAATATGTTCAAGATTCAAAGATGAATCCCGTGGGAGCTACTTCAAAAGATACATCAGATCTGCAGAACACTTCTTCTACATGAGGAGAACAGGGGGAGAGTGTGTTGGTTTTGATCCGCCCTTTGCCCTTGATGTCAAAGGGGGAGAATGACATGGTGTTAGTGTTTGAAATGGTGTCAAAGAATGGGGAGAGTGACATGGTGTCATTGTATTCTTCATGTACCTATCTGTTGTGATGATCAAACACCATCGTGGTTGCCATCAAGTCCAAAGGGGGAGATTGTTGGCAATATGATGCAGAGTGTTGTCCTTGATGGCAACCCATTGAATGAAGATGAAGACATGAGAATGTTGACTTGTGTTGTCCTTGATGGCAAACCACCTGATGAAGTTATTCTTGTCTTGATGGACTTGGTAAATGATGTAAATCTGATGTGATATGATGTTTGTTAGCAATATGGTGCTGAGTGTTGTCCTTAAATGGAAACCCACTTGATGAAGATGATGACAACTTACTTGATGAAGTTGTGCTTGATAGAATATGTTCCTGATGAGGTAAATCTGATGTATCTACAGTGAGGACAGAAGGGAATGAAGAAATAAATTCAGTTTGTGCTAGATCTATGATGAAAAGAGTATGTCTCTAGGCATACATGGATATGTCTAGGGGAAGTCACGTATGCACGCGGGAAAGAACGTGATAAGTCGCGTATGGGCAAAAGCGCTCAAAAAGTGCAAAACCAGGGGTAACCACCATGGTATTGACCCATTGTATTGGGTAATGATTCGTCTAAATGACTCCGTCCAGGAATACCATCTAAGTAATATTGTTTTGGCTCATGGTATTGAAAAAGGGGCCCGTGGTATTGAAGGCTCATGGTATTGTTTTGGCTCATGGTATTGAAAAAGGGGCCCGTGGTATTGAAAAAGGATAAACCTATATAAGGAGAAGAATTTCATTGTGCAAATCATGAGTGTGAGTGCAAGATGTACGTGGCAGATGAATACTTCTCAAAGTATATACGTATGGAAAGGGTAAAGGTTTGATGATAGATCTGAATCTATGAAGTACTGTGAAGAAATGATGAAGTGGGATATCTGAATGCAGACATGTGTCATATTTGCTAGATCTGTTTATGGAGTGATTAGATCTGTGATGAGGCAAACATCTGTCTGAAGCAAAAGGGTAAATCTGAACTAAATATGTGATCTGAAGAAGTTTGCTGCTCTATAATGATTGAAGATCTATACGCTACTTCGCCGCAGAGGAAGAGCGTATATACGCGGCTTCACTGAAGAGAAAGCGCGTATGCGCAATAAAAAATGTACTGAGGTATACGCTAGTTGAAGTGGACGAAAGCGCGTATATACGCGACATCAGTGAAAGGAAAGCGCGTATGCAAACTAGGGTTTGCTGAAGTCTGTGGTAAGAAATGTATGATACAATTACTGTTGGTTTCTGCGATATCTGCTCAGGTAAATTATATATGTATTTATAGTTGGCTTGTGCTTAAAAGTATGGAAAGGGTCCAGTCTGAAAGTATGATGAAATGTGGCCTGCAAGTGGTGTTCTATTGAAGTTGTTGGATCCGGTGTGAAAATTGATGAAATGTGGTCCATAGAGGTGCTGAGGGTTGTAGCCTTCAGTCAGGGGGTTGTAGCTCCCTTCCAGGTGAGGCTGGTAAACGAGATCGGGGGGTCGTAGCTCCCTTCCAGGAGAGGCTGGTAAACGAGTCCGGGGGTTGGAGCTCCCTTCCAGGAGAGGCTGGTAAACGAGCGCAGGTGGGTGCCTGCGTGCTGGTCAAGTCTGCGCCAGCACATATGTTGTAAGATGTTTTCTCTGTAATAAAATATTGAAGGCTGAGCAACTGCAGCGGTGGTTTTCTCCCGACTTGGGTTTCCACCTAAAATCCTGGTGTTCATGTGTGATGCTTATGTGTGATGGTTTATTCTGTTCTTACTGCACATGTTTATTGTTTATAGAACATCTAATGAATGAATGATGGAATGATATAAGTGAAGAATTAATGGCATAATTAGATCTCTGTGTATACGCGAGTTTTATGAAGGATATCCGCGTGTATACGCTAGTTGGCTTCAGCAAAGTAGCGTATGGGTTTTGGAGCATGAAAAAGTAAAAGTTTTGAATATGCAGTAAATACTGATTCACCCCCCCCTCTCAGTATTTTTCCCAACAATTGGTATCAAAGCAGGTCCTTCTGCAGAAGCTTGATCGCTTGAAGGAGATCCGTCGCAATGGGAAGTCAAGAAGGAGTAATGTCTATAAAGCCACCTCTATTCAATGGAAGCAATCTGATATTCTGGAAGGTATGAACAAAAGCATATCTGCAAAGTCTTGGTGCAGATGTATGGGCAATCGTGGAAGAAGGCTATCAATACCCAGCAAGTATTCCTACTGATGCTGCTGAAAGAAAGAAGTATGAAATCAATGCCAAAGCAGTGAATGTCTTATTGGGAAGCATGTCTGAATCAGAATTTGCTAAAGTGATGCAGCTACATTCAGAAAAATAAATATGGGACAAAATCATTCTAAGCTATGAAGGAGACACAAAGGTAAAAAGTGCAAAACTCCAAACTCTTAGAATTGAATATGAAAATTTGAAGATGCATAGTGATGAGAGTGTTGCCAGTTTCTTTCTTCGTCTGGATGATATTGTAAATCGAATGAGATATTTGGGTGAAACCATAACTGATACTACTCTGGTGGAAAAGGTCTTAAGATCCTTGACTTCAAAATTTGACTCTAAAGTTTCAGCTATTGAAGAAAGGCAAGATCTGCAAATGCTTACTATTGTTCAATTACATGGTACTCTGACTGCTTTTGAAATGAGACAAGGAGGTCCTTCTCAAATAAGAGAAGCTGCTTTTAAGGCATCTACAAAAGGAAAGGAAAAGGAAGTTGTCAAAAAATCCAGCTATATATCCGATGAAGAAGAAGCGAATTTCGTGAGAAAGCTCCAACTAGGTACTGGAAGATTCAAAGGTAAGCTTCCCTTCAAATGTTTTGAGTGTGGAAAAGTTGGTCACTATGCTGCTAAATGTCCTTATAGAGAAAAGCATGGTAAAGGGAAACAATTTGAAAAGAGAAAAAGTTATTATGCAAAAGAAGATGATGATGAAGTGTCCAGTGAAGATGAAGAAGATTCTGACCATGATCTGAAAGTGCTCATGGCAAAGAAGCAAAAGAAGAAGCCTACTCGAAACAAGGAGATACCTCAGAAATCATGTATAGCAAAAATTGAAGAAGATGAACCATGTATTAATCGTTGTTCTTGTCTCTTACTTAATTGCATGTGCAAAGATTATGATAGTAAAAGTGACAGTATGGATCCAGAAGTTTCTGACGAAGCTCTACAAATACTCATGGCAAAGAAGGAAAAGAAGAAGGCCACTTGTAATACTCTTCTTTGTGCAAAAAATAGTGAAGATAGTAAAGTTGTGGAAGCTATCAAGATCAAAGTTGAAGAACAACAAAAGGAAATTGATACGAAAGATTCTATTTACAAAGAGATGACCTCTCAAATGAAAGATCAAATAGAAATGTTGAATGGACAGGTGGACAAGTATCAAAGGTTTCATACTTATGCATCCAATCGAATTAAAAATCTAGAAGCAGATCTTGAAAAATCAAACAAGAAGAATGAAGGACTTGAAGCTGCAATCATCTCTCTGCAGGCAGATCTAGAAGCATCAAGTAAGAAAAATGAGGAACCTCTACAATCATTTGAAAAGGAAGGCCTTGAAGCAGAAATCATATCTCTCAAAGAAGATCTAGAAAAATCAAATAAGAAGAATGAAGAGCTAGAACAAACATGTGAAGAAAACGAAAATTGGTTGAAAGAAGAGATCCTAAATCTAAAGGATCAAGTAGAAGATGGAAGAAGGAAAGAAGAAAGCATGACAAAGCAATGTCAAGCCTTGGAGGTTGAGGTAAACATTCTCAAAGGTAAATTAGAAGAAAAGGTTAAACTTTTGAGATTTCAAGATAGTACTAACACTTTGGACAAAATTCTAAGTAATCAAAGGTCTCCTGCTATCAAACTTGGTCTTGGTTTCCATGAAACTGTTAAAGGTGAATCTAGCTCACAAGGAAGTGCTAAAAATTCAGAGGATGTCAATGCAAAACCTGAAGTGTTGAAAGAAATAAAATATCAACCAACAATCATGAATTCTCAAAAGAATTCATTCAAGAACATTGAATGTTTTAAATGTCATAATTATGGGCATGTTGCAGCAAATTGCAGGAGCAGATCATTTCAGCCACAAACAAACAGGTTCTACTTAGAAAGGTACTCTAGTTTCTTCAGGGGATATTGTTTCTCATGTAACATGTATGGACATAAAGCAGTTGATTGCAAAAGGAGAAAGATTAGAAATACTCATTATGATTCTTATGATTATTTCTCTGGACACATGAGATGTTATTCTTATAACAAGTATGGACATGTAGAAAAGGAATGCAGGTTGAACAGATCTGAGAAAGTGGACAATTTTCAGCACACAAATATAAAGTTCAAACAAAGCTGGAAAAGGATGGAGGACCGATCAGAAACGTAGGGAATTCTGACCCTATTGCAGTCATCCGCTTCTGAAGCTTACTTCTCTGATTGACTACAGGAATGATGTGGGATACATTATCAAATTTAGTAATGTATTGTCACAGGGGGAGCAATGTATGATGTCTCTCATGGTTGATTTGATTATTCTGGTTATATGTATTTCTGACAGTGCATCTGGTGTGAAGAAAAGACAGGAACAGAAGGTAAAATTACAGGAGGAGATGAAGGTGTGAAATTTTCTATATTTCACTTTCCATACGCGGGTTCGATGAAACAAAGTCGCGTATACACGCGAGTTACAGCAGACACAGCCGCGTATGCATTGATGATCAGAGAATTTATTTGATAGCTGAAGATCTGGAGCAGAGGTCCAGGGGGAGCATCAGTCTGACTGTTAATAACTGTATTATTGACTCTGTATCAGCTTAATTTCTCAGTTCTAAATGATGATGATATGATACTTGATGTCTTATGTTGAAGATTATGGATGAGTTCTGTTTGTTGAAGAGTATTCGTTGCTGAGATGAAAGTCTTAGTATTCAGAGATAAGGACAGATCATGCAGAGATGGTTGATGATGACTTGCTGATAAAGGTATTCAGGATTGCACAAGTTAAGCAATAGCACTGGTTTAGGGGGAGTAGCAGGTTGATGATTGCATTGTTGGCAATATGATTTCTTATTCTTTGGTCTTTATGATACTCATGCTCAAATGATGAAGACTTGGTACATGGATTATTATGATGAGATTTTGAGCCCTGGTTGCTGATAAGTATCTTTTGTGCTCACTCATGAATGAGTTGATTCAGAAATAAATCATGAAGAGTTTGTTACTATGGTTGAGATCTTATAACTGCATATATTACTTCATGTTAAATCTTGAAGATGTTGGTGATATTGGGCCACATGGATGATTGCTTGACACATATTTGAAGATGCTGTTCTGATATGATAATTTCTCTTGGGAAGAATATGTTGATGCTGCAAAGAGTTTGAAGGCTTGGTTAACATTATGCTACAATCTTTGGATGACGCTTGAAGATACAACTACATTGTCCTATCTGTCTACCCTCGCATGTTCCATAGAAGCATTTGAACATCACAAACTGAAGCCGGAGTTGTCTTTGTATGTCAGAAGAATAGATCTACTTAAATACAGAAGATGACATTTGATACGCGGGTTACCTGAAACACAGTCGCGTATATACGCGAGTTTCTGCATAGAAAACCGCGTATGTCTGATTACTGACAAATTTTTGCTTGGAGTCAGCTCTCTTCAGCACAGCTGCAGTGCTGTTTGGTATCTCTGATACTTTTTGGTATATCTGGTGGTGTTCCAGTTCTCATAATTCTATTTCTAATGTTTTGATGAATATGCCTTGATGATTTGTTGGTGAAAGTGTCCAAGATGCACAAACTAAGGGGGAGCCTTAGTCACATGGAAAGGATGTTGGATGTACAGATTCAGGGGGAGCATTAGCGTTGCTGAGTATAATGCTTTGTTGGCATTATGATGGTTCTGAAACATGTTCTCTTTCTTGAGGATTTTCTGGTGTTGGTCATAAATGGTCTTATTTGTAATTTGATGAAAAGGTCTTGTTGAGACCCATGATGTAAAATTGTAATATTCAGTCATGTAAGGACTTGTCAAATTTGTAAACCCACTTGGTTGGGTAGCTAAGTCAAATTTTGTAAACCCACTTGGTTGGGTAGTTGAATTGATATGTGTAAACCCACTTGGTTGGGTATTTGAGTCTCATATGTAAATCCACTTGGTTGGATCTTTGATGTAAATATGAGTCCTTGGTGATAGGAAGGTCATAGAGTCATGTACTTCATTCAAAAATATGTTTGAAGATTCAGCATGAACTCAGGGGGAGCTTGGTCACTTCAGTATACATCAGATCTGCAAAACGCTTCTTCTACATGAGGAGAACAGGGGGAGAGTGTGTTTGTTTTGATCCGCCCTTTGCCCTTGATGTCAAAGGGGGAGAATGACATGGTGTTTGAATGAAGAGAAAGAATGGTGTCAAAAATGGGAAAGTGACATGGTGTCATTGTATTTTTAATGTACGTATCTGTTGTGGTGATCAAACACCATCGTGGTTGCCATCAAGTCCAAAGGGGGAGATTGTTGGCAATATGATGCAGAGTGTTGTCCTTGATGGCAACCCACTGAATGAAGATGAAGACATGAGACTGTTGACAAGTGTTGTCCTTGATGGCAATACACCTGATGAAGTTATTCTTGACTTGATGGACTTGGTAAATGATGTAAATCTGATATGAAATGATGTTAATTAGCAACATGATGCTAAGTGTTGTCATTGAATGACAACCCACTTGATGAAGAAGATGGCAACTTACTTGATGAAGTTGTGCTTGATAGAATATGTTCTTGATGAAGTAAATTTGATGTATCTACAGTGAGTACAGAAGGGAATGAAGAAATAAATTCAGGTTGAGCTAGATCTATGATAAAAAGAGTATGTCTCAAGGCATACGCGGATATGTCTAGGGGAAGTCACGTATGCACGCGGGAAAGAACGTGATAAGTCGCGTATGGGCAAAAGCGCTCAAAAAGTGCAAAACCAGGGGTAACCACCATGGTATTGACCCATTGTATTGGGTAATGATCCGCCTAATTGACCCCGTCCAGGAATACCATCGGAAGTAATATTGTTTTGGCTCATGGTATTGAAAAAGGGGCCCGTGGTATTGAAGGCTCATGGTATTGCTTTGGCCCGTGGTATTGAAGGCTCATGGTATTGCTTTGGCCCGTGGTATTGAAAAAGGATAAACCTATATAAGGAGAAGAAATTCATTGTGCAAATCATGAGTGTGAGTGCAAGATGTCTGTGCTTGAATGAATACTTCTCTGTGAAGTATATCTGTATGGAAAGGGTAAAGGTTTGATGATAGATCTAAATCTATGATGCACCTATGAAGAAATGATGAAGTGGGATATCTAGATCTGAAATGTGTCTGTATTTGCTAGATCTGTTTATGGAGTGATTAGATCTGTGATGAGGCGAACATCTGTCTGAAGCAAAAGGGTAAATCTGAACTGAATATCTGATCTGAAGAAGTTTGCTGCTCTATAATGATTGAAGATCTATACGCTACTTCGCCGCAGAGGAAGAGCGTATATACGCGGCTTCACTGAAGAGAAAGCGCGTATGCGCAATAAAAAATGTACTGAGGTATACGCTAGTTGAAGTGGACGAAAGCACGTATATACGCGACATCAGTGAAAGGAAAGCGCGTATGCAAACTAGGGTTTGCTGAAGTCTGTGGTAAGAAATGTCTGATCTGTTCTGCTGGTTTACTGATATCTGTCAGTGAGTTATATGTATTTTTTTCATGGTTGACTGTGCTTAAATGTATGGAGAGGGTCCAGTCTGAAAATATGATGAAATGTGGCCTGCAAGTTGTGTTCTATTGAAGTTGTTGGATCCAGTGTGAAAATTGATGAAACGTGGTCCAAGGTGGTGCTGAGGGTGGTAGCCTTCAGTCAGGGGGTCGTAGCTCCCTTCCAGGTGAGGCTGGTAAACGAGATCAGGGGGTCGTAGCTCCCTTCCAGGAGAGGCTGGTAAACGAGTCAGGGGGTTGGAGCTCCCTTCCAGGAGAGGCTGGTAAACGAGCGTAGGTGGGTGCCTGCGTGCTGGTAGGAGTCTGCACTAGCACATATGTTGTAAGATGTTTTCTCTATAATAAAATATTGAAGGCTGAGCAACTGCAACGGTGGTTTTCTCCCGACTTGGGTTTCCACCTAAAAATCCTGGTATTCATGTGTGATACTTTGTGTGATGGTTTATTCTGTTCTTACTGCACATGTTTACTGTTTATAGAACATCTAATGAATGAATGATGGAATGATATAAGTGAAGAACTAATGACATAATTAGATCTCTATGTATACGCGAGTTTTATGAAGGATATCCGCGTGTATACGCTAGTTGGCTTCAGAAAAGTAGCGTATGGGTTTTAGAGCATGAAAAAGTAAAAAGTTTCAGTTTGCCCTAAATACTGATTCACCCCCCCCTCTCAGTATTTTTCCCAACAACTTTT